>OZ002740.1:157602393-158202393 GCA_963924295.1 Dioctria rufipes | reverse complement strand
CATGAGCCACCAAGATGTTAGGATTAATAGTTACATGATTCATGTACATAGTTTCTTCTACAATCTTAAAATCTTAACTCGTGGGAAATTGTCATCGCCTTTTCACCAAAGGTAGAATTCTGGTTTTTCGAGTGATAAAACTACCCGTAAAGCAAAACCGTTCATTAATAATTTATCTTGATTAAACATATCGCCGTGAATCTTGCCCATTAGCTCAACAACACTACTTTTATCAAACAGCTTTTTTCTTGACAAATAAGTTTCATTTAGCTCGGCGCTTTCAACTACCTCCATATTATCATGATCGATATACCAGCCAACAGTTTCCAAATGTGTTTTAATTTAACAAATTCACAATATAGGCTCTACAGTTGTAATTGTTATCAGTTTGAGCTAGTGGTTTTCCATTTAGGTAAGTTGTACATTGACGGAAAAGTGAACGGCGTATGTTATTTACAAGGCCTGGGCCTTCATCGCGAACAATGTGTTTGGTTTTATCCGGTTTAGTTATTTCGATATCTTCGCCTGTGTAAAGTTCTTCTTTTCCATCCTAGATTTTAACCAGTTGTAATTTCATACGAAGTTATATGCTTGATAAGTCTCGATATGTGTCACCATGTCCTAGCGATACATATTCCAATACCGACGAGTTATCTAGTAAAGCTAGAGGTTTATAAGATACTTCTTCAGTTTTTAAGATGCTGCTTTGTACAGTGGGTGTAGAGAAAAGGTCTAACTCAGATTTCATGCATTCGCTGTATGAAGGCATGTTGTCTATTTATCAAAAATATCTAACACACGTTTACGTATTTTACGTTTACCTTTAATAGATGCTCTTTTAGCTGTCTTTTTTGCTTTTGAACCTTTTTTAGCGGACTTTTATTATTTTCCTATACCGCTAACTGATAAGTTTCGCTTGGAAGCAGGTGATAACGCTTGGCTTGGTGGTGATGTTTCAGCCAGTTCGAAGAAATCCTCTTCCATTTTTTCAGGTGAATTTTCTTTTAAGGGTGATGTTTGTGTCGATATTTCATCTCTAAAAATAAGTAAAGTTTGAGTAGTACTATCCCGCAAGTTTTCTGTTTCATAGTCTTTTCTGGTAGTATGCGAATATTTGTTTTTTATTCTGTCACTCGCGTAGCTTTTCGTCTTAAGTTTGAAAATTTTATTAATTCATTTTGGTTATTATACCATTTTTCCCTGTCAGATAAATTCTAGTTTTTTAATATTTTATCCATAGTCTTATCGAGCCTAGATTGATTCAAAGAATTCTCTATCTCGTTTTTCAATTTTTCGTAGACTTCTGGTGAAAGAAGTAACATCTTATTCAGATTATTGTTTTTAAACATATTTCTCAATTAATGAACAAATTACAGCTGATAATACACTTCCAAGTAACACCGGTAAAAAACCTCAACGTTGTATCAGTATTTTACGTTGTCTGGGTACAGATCTGTTTGCAACAACTAGTTTTCGTAAATCCTTTTTATACCTACAGAGCGAATTGTATATCTTTCCGCGAGTAATATGGTTTCCCTTCAAAGTATTAAGAGTAATTTCACAAAGTGTTCTTATGACTTCGGGGTCGGCATTTTTAATCATGGCGTTCCGTAATTTTCTTCTCGCTGTTCTAGGAACATATAGCATATGCTTGTTGTCCCTTAATCGATTCATTCGGGACACCAATTTTTACCGATCAAATAGTTATGCGGGCAAAAGCAAGTTGTAAAATCTTTATTAAAAATGTCAGTACGGAATAGCCCGCAACCACCATCAGAATGCACGAAGTGGGCTTTAAACAGTTTGAAAGTTTTAGCTTTAGCGTTAATTTTGTTTGGCTTACGTTGTGAAATTTACTGTTTTAACGAACAGTTTACACGGGATGTATGAAAACACATGTGCGTATGCGTGTGTATATGTGTGTATGTGTGAGCATGCTGAAGTTATGCACATCAAATATGAGAAAAGAAATAAGATTCCAAACCCTACCTTAAGTCAAATATTTACATGTATGGAGTTACGCCTATCCAAATGCACGCAAGAGGACGTGGATTACTTTAAACTGTAAAAACAAAAACCAAAAATAAAAATATCTTGATCGAATTTGCCTTTTATTTCAATAGCCCCATCGTTTCTCACTACCGCCTTGTCGAAAGGCATATTAACCACCCGCACTAATCATATCCAACATTCCACAGTCTATCTCTACTGACATTCAATAAAGGCATTTTCTCTCAGCCAATTCGTTTTTCATGCAACTCGTTTCTTGTAGCTCACTTTCTTCCACATTCGTGTCGTTCACAACATCAAGTTTACTGACTGCCTTTATCATACGCCGGCAGTATTGAGCGCCACAAGGATCAAGAACCTTTGCATAACCAGCATCAGAATCTGCTCTTTGCGATCTTTCCTTAATATTTTTTCCTTTACATAAAAAATATTCCGGAAATAAAGTCACCACCCACATGTTTCTCAGTTTCAATTCAGGTAGATTTTAATTCTATGTATAAAGAAACAACAACAAAATCGTGACCGAATTGCGGTCAAGTTCAAGTTTTAAAACTCGTATGGAAAAATAACTTAGAAGAAGTGTGACTAACTGATCAAGCTTGTTTGGAGTGAAAGAAAAAATGAACGGAGTATAAAAAAGAGGCGCGATAACCGCTGAAGATACGAAGACAACGAAAGAGGTTTAAACCATGCATTCTAGCTACATATGGTAGCAAGATTTTGTGCTTTAGTTATCTGCTTGCCTGGTAGTGAAATTTTATAAAATTTTTCTGTGCTTGTGCGTAAGCCGCCTATAGTAGGTACACCTGCTAGCACCCACTAGTCTCAGCCATTCTAGCAACTGGACTTTTCCAAAAACAGTACCTTGCCACAGACAGCACCAGCTCTCTCCTTCCAACCAACATGCTGCATCCAGACAATGCGGAATCAAGTAAGCTTTATTATTTTTGCCGCCAGTGCTTGCGACAGGGACCCATCTACCGTCGTTACCACAGACAGCACCAGCTCTCTCCTTCCAACCACCATCATGCATCAAAACAACTCGGTATAAAGTCATTTTTTTTTATTTTTGTCCCCCAATGCTTGCGACAGGGCCGCATCTACCGTCCTTACCACAGACAGCACCAGCTCTCTCCTTCCAGTGAACATCCTGCAACAACACAACTCGGTGTCAACTCAACCTTTTTATTTTTACCCCCCAATGCTTGTGACAGGGAAGTGTCTATCCTACTCCCTCCTCAACAACTTCTTATCAGCGGTGGGAACCGTCTTGCAGAAAACCCGCGAGTGGGATCCTCGTGGCATTTGTCCCTATCGGACGTAATGTAAAAGTATAGACAGGTGGTACCCTTATTACTGATGTTGTTTTAGTAAGAATTGAACAAGTCTACCCCGGTACTTTTGGATTGATACGATTTGTTCCGGTGCGAACACGGGACAGCCCGTTACAGCGACCCATAACAAAAAGATGTCGCCTGACCCCAGAAGAAAATAGCCAGCCAAGTGATAACAGTTTAAGAGGACAATCTAAAGTATATTTCTGTCTCCATGTAATTTTTATTTATGTCGTGTGGTGATTGTCCCCTCTTACATTCAAGTTAATAATAAGGTACAATTTCAGATGTCCAATGTCGAGAGTCATGACGAAGATTTCTTGTACATCCTAGAGAACATTCGATTCTGTACTAACAGGAGTCCTATGGTGGATCTTTTCGTGGAATCTGGTTGTGATGTATTGACTGGACTACCAAAATCCTCTCACAACAATTCTCCTTCCACATCTGTATCGATGCAAGCGCTCATTCCGATGAACAGCAGGGATCCAGATAGCAGCACTCCGAAGCGTATATCACCACACCACACACAAGGTCGACTCCAGCTCAACCAGCATTGATTAATGGGATACAGTTGAATTCGCTCGAACACCTGAAAACCACAACAACCATCGACGTGCTCAGAATGCGCGCAGAGAACATACTTCAGCGAATTATCACTCGTGAGGGCATAGCCATCTATCTACAGCGACACATTCTAGAACGATTTCGATGCCATACGAATATAAATAAATCTTCCGGATCGATATCAGGTATCCCTCCACGTAACAGCTGATGGGCAGATCTCATTTAATCGCTATCACAAACGCGGCATACAAAAGTTAAAAAATTAGTTGAATGCAGGCATTCAACGAGGGGGAGAATGTTCAGAGATGAATGAATCTAAAAAGAAAGAAAAAACAATTGGAATAAGTCAAACAAATTTCAAGTACTTAACTTAAGTACAAGCCAGGGAAATCGACTGGCTTATATTCCTCCCGCGAAGAATTCGTACACGGAGAGAAATTTGCTTTCTACAATCAAACATTTCACTGATTGATTATAACATGGATATTTTTATTGAAATCAAGCAAATATTATTGAAAATAAGTGCTAATTTGTATGTAATAAATAAATTGAAGTTTGTTTTGAACAAACTGAATATGCTTGTTTCAAAGATTTAATTCTTAGTTTAATTATGTTTTCTTAAATAAAACCAATTGCTACTTATCATCTAGCACATATTTTCTGCAAGCGTTGCTTGGTTTTCTTACAGCAAAAACAATTGTCCTAATCTCAATTTAATATGTTTAACGCTTTGGTGGACATAGTTACTACAGTAACAGTGTAAGGATTAGCTCTGATTTTCCACATGTTTCTCATTTGTTTCATGAAAGACCTGAAACACGAAGTCATTAAAGTAACACATTTGCTTCTTAAAATTGTATATATACAGAGTGTTTGATATTAAATATATACATTAATTTCACAAAGTCTTGTTGCGAGGAAAAAAAAATTCTGGGTAAGGGAGTTTAGTGTTTTTGTGTAAGTTTTCACTTAACACCCTTTACCTTTGTTATTATACACCCAGTGAAGATGATTTTTATCTCAGATGATAGTAAACCATCCAAGCTTACCACTTAATATCCAAAGTTTCTACACACCTTCTTCTGCCGACTATTATAGGGAGTCAAAGTAAAAAAATGGATAAGTTTTCCTAGTTTTTTTCAAATTTTAACGATTTTTCCGCCAAAATGTCTATTAACTTGCATTTATTTTTCAAGATTCCCTGAAACCTCGTCTTTCATTTGATATGACACGTATTTACCTATCTTTCACCGTTTACGAGATAAACGTGATTGTTTAAATCGATTTTCTGAAATTATTTTCCATAATAACAACAATTAAGTTGGTTCCTACTTAATTTTAATTTTCTATGTTTAGAACAATCAAAGTTTTTCTAAATTTCAACATAACAGCACTGTTAAATGTCAACTTAGTAACGGAAACTATAGAAATCATTGCTTGATTGTTTTAAATTAAACATTTCTTTCTAAATTTCAATCTACTATGTTTAAAACAATCAAACGTTTTCTAAAGTTCAACGTAACAGCAGTTCTTTTTCATTTTCATCGCTGTGTCGGTTTAGATCAGTAGATTATCATGTCCGCTCGCGAGCTTCATTTGGTTTTGCCGGTGCATTTAAAAGTGTCTCCCAAGTTTTTAGTTAAATTCTTTTGTGAAATGGAAGATATTCAGAGTGTTGAAAATATTGAAATTGACGGCAGCAATCCATTCCATTACGCCTTAGATAATGCGTTACAGGGGGCACAACAAGCCCAAGAACAAGGAAATATTGATGAGTTATTTGTGCTTCTTAAAGAATGGGGACTTGAGTGCGCGTATAACAACTTAATAGGTGCGTTATTTGTTAAAATAGAAGTGATGTGTCTGATTTAATCAGTTCTTTTCATAAGGGCATAAATATTGGATGCTTGCATTTGCTTACTGAGAGAGACCTCGATAAAATTTTTCAATTAAACGAACTTGGCATTCTTGTGCAATTCAGGGATAAACTCTGTAAATGGAAATCAGAAAACGTAACCGGAAAACTGATCAATGATTTTACAAATAGTAACAATTTTCCTTTCAAGGGATACAATAATACGCTTGACGAATCTGGGAGCTTAGTAGAAGTTTGGTTAAAAAAAATTTATCATTGCGTTTCATCTCCGTCATCATCTTCAACATCATTTTCATCGGAATTACCAATCGAAAGTCCAAGTTCATTGCAATCCTTTGCAAAACGAAAAGAGTTTGTGAGTATATCAGTGCATTTTACATAGGGATTAACATAAAAATTTGTATACTTTAGGATTTGGATTCATATCTCAATGGTCCAGGAAAGTATATTTGAAACACATATGAGAAAAATAGCAGAACTTTGTTACCAGCTTGAAGAGAAAAACTGGTGAAAGATGTTGTAAAGCACTACGCGGATCAGAACACATTCTTACACGACGAGGATTTTAATAGACTTGCTGAAAACATAAAAAATAAATTTGAGAAAGAGCACGTATTTTTCTAATCATTTATAAAGTGTTATTTACAGGAAATTTATTACTGTAAAAGAAATAACTACCCTTCCGGAAGACACAATTATAAATATGTTTGGATAAAGAGGTCAGTTATATATCTAAAAAAGAATGATGATAGCAGTCCTATCACTATAAAAACTGAAAATTGCTTAGATCTTCTTGCTAAAAAAACCTAATTTCGTCATACTTGGCGATAAGTCTTAACATTTATTACCAAAATGTCAGGGGGCTAAGAACTAAAACATCAGATGTTTACTTATCATTATTATCCAATAATTACGACATTGTATGTCTTACGGAAACCTTTTTCCAGGCAAATGTCTTCAGCAATGAAATTTTTGACGATCGGTACGTGGTTTATAGAAGGGATCGAAACTTGGAGCTCTCGGGTATGAAAGACGGTGGTGGTTGTCTCATTGCAGTCAAAAAGTCCTTTACCTCATCTTGTTTACTTTCTCAAGATAATAATAATGAAGTTCTATGGGTATCCATTAAAGAAACAAATTTTACTTTATATGTGTGCTGTGTATACTTACCCCCTAGCAGCACCTATGAGACATATGATTCTGTTTTTTCTGATATTAGCGACAGATTCTTGCGTCTTTCTGGGAAGCCTCACATCCTACTTGTGGGTGATTTCAATCTACCATACCTTTCATGGTCCCTTGATAAGCTCAGTAATTGTATGACGCCTTCGGGTGCTTTTAGTAAATCTGCTCAATCTTTGCTTAACAACATGTCCTTGTGTAACTTAAACCAGTACAATAATGTCACAAATTTAAATAACAGGATTCTTGATTTAGTATGGTCAGATTTCCCTCAGAGGAACATCACTGTTAGAACGTCTTTATGTCCACTTTCAAATATTGACTCCCATCATCCACCTTTGGACATTATTTTAAATGTTTCGTTACCAAAGTCTGCTAGAAACGAGTATGCTAAGCAAAGAAATTTTCTTTTAGGTGATTATATTGGTCTAAATAACTACCTAAACGATATTGATTTCTCCATACATTTTGCATCCGATGTAGCTCTTTCTTTACAGCGTTTTTACGAAATATTAAATTTAGGTATTCGTGACTACGTACCACTAACAAAAAGAAAAAACAAACGTTTCCCACCCTGGTATACTCATCAACTCATTAAAGTTCTAAACATGAAAGATAAATATCGTCGATTATATAGGGCTGGTAACCATCCGGAAATTTACAAAACTTTTTCTTATCTTAGAAAATTATCTAAATCATTAATATCAGAATGTTATAACAGGTATGTGAATTCAACTGAATTTTCGCTACAAGAAAACCCTAAAGTCTTCTGGGCTTTTAGCAAAAACTTTAAAAAGTCGAACACTTTCTCAAAAGAGATGGTATATAACGAAGTCACTGCATCTTCTCCCGAACTTATTAGTAATTTATTTTCGGAATACTTTGGGTCAGTTTTTTCTGACAGGGAACCAAATATTGATTTGGCATCCGTCAGTAATTTTAATAACTCACCTAACATTATCTTAGATTTTGTCCCATCAGAAGAGATGCATGATATTCTTGACAAACTAAATTGTGATAAAAACCCAGGTCCTGATGGAATTCCAAACATTCTATATAAGAGATGCTCTAGTAGCTTAGCAAATCCCCTAAGTATGATATTTAACTTATCCATCACGCACAAAGTTTTTCCACCTAAACTTAAACGTGGATTTGTTACTCCAATTTTTAAATCAGGTGATCCTAGTTTGGTCACAAATTATCGTCCCATATCTATTTCTAATGCGCTGGCTTTAATCTTTGAAAGACTTGTGTACAATCAGCTTTTCCATCAACCTTTACCTTATATATGTGACCAGCAACATGGTTTCCTTCCTGGACGTTCTACAGTTACAAACTTAGCTTTATTTACCGACACCATCGCCTCTGCTCTCGATGAAAACATGCAAGTGGACTCCATCCACACTGATTTTTCTAAGGCTTTTGATAGGATTCGTCACCAGCAATGTCTTTTAAAAATGTTGAAGATTGGCTTCAACATGGACACTGTTCTTTGGTTCCTGTCCTACCTGGAGGGAAGAAATAGTGTCGTGGTTTTTAATGGCTCAAAATCTAACCTTTTTGAACAAACCTCTGGCGTCCCTCAGGGTACAATACTTGGTCCTTTCATCTTCCTTATTTACATAAATGATTTGCCTATTGATATTACCTCACCTTCCTTGCTTTATGCTGACGACGCTAAATTTTTTAGGGTAATTCATGATGCAAACGATTGTAAATGCCTCCAAGATGATATTGTTAAGCTCGAAGGTTGGAGTAAAGAAAACTATCTTGATCTCAATATAGATAAATGTAAAAGTATAACCTTTTCTAGAAAGCGGGAAACAATCTTCTTTAACTATAAAATTAATAATACTTCTATTTCACGTGTAAATGAAATAAAGGATTTAGGAGTCACTTTTGATAACAAACTACTTTTCGCTTCTCATGTAAATCTTGTTACCACTAAAGCTTATCGAATGCTAGGTTTCATCTTTCGGGTGTGTAAATCCTTCAAGAGCAGTGCTGCCTTCACTTGTCTTTTTACCTCATTGGTGAGAAGCATTCTGGAATATGCTTGTCAAATTTGGAGCCCTTTTTACTCATGTTATAACAAGCAAGTTGAATCTGTCCAGAGAAAGTTTACCAGGATTCTTCTTTTCAAACTAGGCATTAATGAGATGGAGTACAATCAAAGATTATGTCTTTTTAACTTGCCATCTCTAGAACACCGTCGTATGCATCTCGACTGCTTATTTTTATATAAGCTCCTAAATGGGTTCGTGCTTTGCCCAGATTTGCTCTCCAAAATATGAATAAATATTCCTACAAGGTCCCAAAGACTCCATACTCCTCCTTTCAGAGTCCCCTTCTGTAGAACCAATATCCGCATAAAGTCACCATTGGTAAGAATGCAGAAATTATTCAATTGTAAGTTTTGCAATATCGATGTCTTTTGTTCCAGCCCCCAGACTTTCAAAAGATCAGTTTTAGCTGAGATTGAGCAATTTTCCTTAATTTAATTTATATAAAATAGTTTTTCTGTTTTTGCTTTGCCTTTTCCTTGCCTTTACTATCATTTTTCTTTTTATTTTTTCATTATTAATTAATATTCATTTTCCTTTCTTTCTTGAAGTATTTTTTTTCTTGTAATTTTTAGAATTTTAGTTTTAGTTTTAATTTTTAATTCAATTTTTTGTACTTGGATTCTTTCTTTTGTAGTTTAGTTATAGTTTAGTTCATAACTTTAATCTTTACATTATAATCTTATTTTATTTTTTTGGTCCTGGTTTTTTCATATTGTAGACTTAGATTAAATTCTATCGTTCTTTTTTTATATAATTTTTTCTTTAGTATGACTTACAGTAGTAACTTATAAGGTATTATTTTATTGGACTTTGTCTGTATAATATCTTTTGAACTTTCTTAAATAAATAAATAAATAAAATAAATAAACAGATTATACCTATTTTTGAGCAACATTTGAAAGACAAATCCACTAAAAGTGCCTTACAGGAATTAAATTCTATCAAAGACAAAGGTAGTTCTTTATCTTCTCTTCGCATACTTGTATAACATTAATTATATCAATTTTACAGAACAACAAAACTTAAAGATCACACGTCTTCTTCATGGGCTTTTGATCCCTAATGGAAAAGCAAAGAACAAGGTTACCAAGAAGATATGGAAATTCAGCATTTTGGACAGCCAAGAAGCCTTCGTTTCAATTGTGGAGACATTTAATAATTTTAAACCCTTGTTAGACAAGAGGAAGAAAACTTATTTGGAGTACGGACTTACGTGTCAACCAATGATTCTTGTTGTATGTAATAACGATAATTATAAGGAATATTATACTATATATGATGACATAATTTACAAATTTAACAAATTTACGCACGCTCTTTCTTGTGCTTTTAAAATTAATGACGTGTTTAATCTTACATACCAAGAAGAGTGTAAAACATTTTGGACATTTATTCAATCATATTTTTTTGAAATTCAAGACCGGCAATTAATATCTACAGTTTTAAGTTTAATAAGTTTGCTTCAAAAATAACTTCTCTATTGAATATACCTTTTAAAATATACCTATATATATATATATATATTTTTTTTTTTCACGTAAAATATGTTCATTTAAACTAATAGGAAATGTATGGTTGCTACGTTTGTTCTTCTATTTTCCCTAACATTAATGATTTATTTTTCCATTTGAAAAACATACATATGTTAGGTGCCAATGATCCTTATAACTGTGCTCAAAGCAATTGTCCTCAAACATTTTCAAATTCGAAATTATTTAAGAGGCACTTATCTCGAACGCATTTTCCCAGTGAATTACTAGAGCCTTCTAACAAAACCATTTTTGAGTTTGAGTCAGAGAAAATAAGTATAGGCTGCTGCAATGGAAATGAAAGTCATCATAAATTATCTAATGATCTTCAAGACCGCACTTTTGGGTCAAACATTGCCTACTCTAAGCGAAATAAAAGAAAAACTAAATGATTCAGCGATCCTTTTTGTTACAAAAATTAATAGTTATAGTACTATTACTAATAAGTCTGTCGAAAATATACTTTATGATTTTGTAAGTAATTTTAGTGACGTATTTACAATTATAAAAAAAATAGTACTGCCTGAGGTCAATAAGTCTAAAAAATCAGAGGTATCACAGATATTAGACATGTTAGCGAATCCATTTCAACACATTAATACTGAACATAAATTAATAAAACATCTAACGGGAAAAAAAGTATTAGTAATGCCGACTAAATTCACTTTTAATACTGAAATAAAAGAGGTAATGGAAAAAGGCATCCCAAGTCTGGAGGAGATAAAAAGTGAAAGTATAATTATGCCTATAGAGCATCAAATTAAAAATTTCTTTGAATTGCCTAATGTTTTTAAGGAAGTGATTACTTTTATGAAGCACTTTGAATCGAGTGACCAATTTCCTATAAGTCATTTTACACAAGGTCAATTATGGAAGGATAAAATAAAAGAATTCCAAGGCAAGGATGTAATTCCAATTTTTCTCTATTATGATGATTTCGAAACAAATGACCCTTTAGGGGCCCACACTGGGACACAATCTATTGCAGCTTTCTATTATAATTTTCCTGTATTACCATTCCATGAATTTTCTAAATTAGAGAATATTTTCCCAGCGATGTTTGCGATGTTTGTGAAAAGTAAAGATTTAAAGATGTATGAAAAAAGTGTATATAACATAATTGAAATTTTTCAAAAATTGGAAAGCACCGGTCTTAATATAAATACTTCGACAGGTCCTAAACACTTATATTTTGTTTTAGGTTTGATAATTGGGGACAATTTAGCATTAAACTCTTTATTGGGTTTCTCCAAATCGTTTAGTCATAAATTTTACTGTCAGTTTTGTACAAAAAGCAAAGAGGAGAATAGAAATCCATGCCGGGCCAGACATTCAGAAGACATGAGAAATGAAAATAATTATAATAGGCAGGTAGCTGAAAATAATTACTCTGAAACAGGTGTTCAAGGCAACTGCATTTTCAATTCAATAAAGTCATTTCATGTTACTACAAACTATTCAATAGACTTAATGCATGACGTGCTCGAAGGAATTTTACATTATGGAATTGCCCACGCCATTAATTGTTTAATTCGAAAAAAATATTTCTCTCTCGAAACATTGAATTACAGAACTCAGCAGTTTGATTATGGGGAAATCGCTGTTAGATATAAATGTTCACCCATTAAAACTAATCATTTAAAATTAAATAAATTAAATCTTTCTGCTAGAGAAGCTTTCAATTTCCTACACTTTTTTACCCTTTTTATTGGGGACCTTGTTCCCACTTCGGACAAAATTTGGAAATATATAATTCTTTTAGAAGATTTGGTAGGAAACTTATTTTCCAATTCATTCTCAAAGTTGGATATTGCTGAATTAGAAAAGAAAATTGAGAACCATAACCAAACATATATTGCACTTTTTAATGATAATATTAAGCCCAAACATCATATACTAACGCATTACGGAGAAATTATTAAACAATCCGGTCCTCCAAAACAAATTTGGTGAATGAGGTATGAATCAAAAAATAAAGAGATGACAGATTATTCTAAAACTACTTGATCCCGAAAAAATCTGCCCTATTCCTTGTCTAAGAAATGTTGCCTCAAATTTAGTTATATGATTATAAGCACGAAGAGTTTTGCTAGAGATTTAATTATTCACAAAAGCGAAATTTGTGATATAAAAAAAAATCATACTTTGATTCTTTGTCTTTCATTATTCTGGATAATGCAGCAACCATTTCATTTCCAAGTTTTATTACATATAGGGGAACAAATTACAAAAAAAACTACTACTTATATGACAAGGAAAAATTGTTTAAGATATTAGATATACTAATAGTTCAAAATAAAGTACATATTGTAGTTAAGGAAATAGAAATCATAATCAAAAATGCGCATTACAACTGTTTTATGGTTGTCAATGAATTTTTGTAAAAATATCGATGAGTTTTCCAAGCCATTTCAATTACATTTAATATCCGATGGAACAAAATATTTCAAGGTACCAAAATTATAAATGCTTTTTATAATATTTTAGCACAATAAGTCCAATAAATAACGAACTAGAAGTATATATAATTAAATATAATACAATATGTTTAAAGCATAATTTAATGTGTTTATTGTCTTGCATTGGTAATTTTTTTTTTAATTGAAGTATCAATAAAAGTAATCAAATATAAAATAAGACTTAGGCAAAGAGTGAAATCAAACTCCTTTAATCCCTCTGAATGTCGCTAGTTTCCAGAATTTAGTGGATAATCTTACCAATCTCATTCAAGTGTCTTTAATAAAAAAGTGAATTCAAGATAAATTGTTTTATTTTATTTGACAGGAGCAAATATCATTCTTAGATTGTTACACGAATATATTTTTTATTTGTAAAATACTTGCACCAAATTACAGTTTAATAGGCTGGGGTTGGGGTGCCTGCTACTCGAAGAAGTATACTGGAGGGTTAACTAAATTTTATATATATATATATATAGAACGACGCAGTCTTTTCTTGATATGAACATAAGTTTCTTAAAAACAGTAAATAAACGTTTAATGTAATCTTTATCGTTTTATTCATTTAAACAATCATTTCTAGAAATCAGTGCTAATTTTCTTGTCTTCATAGGTACTGGAAAATAGTTTACTGATTTTAAGAAAAAAATGAAAGATTTGTTTAATTTCAACAAACCTTTTTCGATGATGATGATAAAAGATCTTCTTATATCTAGTATTAATTTATTAGATTTGAGTAAATTTTTAATTTCTGCAATAAAGAAAATGTTTACTGCCAATAAAAAAAACATTGTTTGACGCCAAATCAATCCTAATTTTGCTTGATTCAATACTGTTTTTGCGAAATTTCAACAAAAATTTCTCTCCGTGTACCTACGTACCTATGCGCACATAAGAAATCATCTGAAATAAAAAGGAAATGAATTAATTAAATTAAGCAAACAATGAATTACTTAGAATAACAAATCCTCACAAATTCATATGAGAAAACTACAAATTATTCAATTTCTCCATGCATTGTAAACATAAATACATACATGCAAACCCATTATCTATGTCAAAACATTTTCCCGCGAACTATTTGGAGGAAAATCACACGTAAATCTTCACCTTTGACATTGGTCACAAGGCAAAACATTTTGCTTAAAAATCGAGTTTTTAAGGCATTATGAAATGCAATAAGCCAGTAAAACCAAAGTTTATGAGTTAATGAAAAGATTTTTTACAAAAAATCGACTTCCCACGAGGTTTTTCCGCGAAAATCAATCAAAGAAAATATCATCTGAAGACAGGTTATGAGAACATAGTTATTGAAAGATCGAATTCTTATAAACTAAACACACACAAACACTAATCAAAGCACCAAACACAATTTGAACAACTCACCTGTATGGAGTCAACGCACTTTTCACTGAAAACGCCCGTAAAACGCGCGACCGCGAAACCATCAAAACAAAGTTATAAATACCGCGGAACTGTAAGAATTCATATATTGCCAACATATGGCACAAGAATTCGAGGTATTTTTTTATGAGGAACCTGATGGAGGTATTAGAAAAGTGCTAAGTATCTCAGTGAAAAGATATTTGCTAATTTTTGATTTCTCATATGACTAATGAGAAGGAAAGTGATAGCAAGTGGAATTGAGATGGACAAAAGAAAGTTCCACATCGAATTTTCTCAACATGGATGACAAGAATTTAATTGCGCCATGTTATAGCACAATTTGGAATTTTAATTTTCATTCAGTAAAATTAAATTATGATGGAGATCTTTGATGAAGAAATATAGATGTCAATATTCCTCATCGAATGAGATAAATTACACCTTATGAGAAATAATATATTCTGAGCAATTTACATTATGGTTGCGGGTTCCACAACAAAATATGGCGGTTCAGACCCTACATAAGGCCGAGCATGTGCATGGATCGCTCTCTTAATTTTTCGAGTGTCAAATAGTCCAGATCGTGTCAGCAACAATATTTTCAAGTGTTCAATTTTTTGCAATTTTTTTAGTTTGCCTTTGACTTGTGTAAATCGTGCAATTTGGCTTACAATCTGCCTACGGTAAGCGTAAGCTCATATGCGATTATTTCTTTTGGGTAAATGTGAAATTTGTATATAGATACAATTTAATTATTATTGTGGTCAAGTGATTTTTCTTTTTCTTTTTTTCATTGCTATGGTGAATTAATTTTATTCTATAATAGCAGGGAAGTTGTAGATATAGGATTGTATGGGTGTGTTGGATTGGGCTACGTTACCTGTTCCAAGGCTTGGGTAGAATGTGTGTGTGTGTGTGTGTGTGTGTGTGTGTGTGTGTGTGTGTGTGTGTGTGTGTGTGTGTGTGTGGGGGGCTTATCATATTATGAGCAGAACGACGGATCGACGGATACTCTACCATGGGGGCATTACTCCATTTCATCAGATCAACAAGTAGCAGCCGCAGAAAGAATCTAAGTCAAGTGAAAATAATAAATCTATTATAGTTTTAGTTTCATTTATTAAAGTAATTTGCATTATAACTACATGTATAATTGTAAAATAAAAAAGTATTGTAATTGTAATTGTATTATAGTTATAGTTGTTTTTCAAGAAATTATAAAACATCTTTTTTATTGATCCAAGAATTGTGTTTTGATGAAAATCCAAGCCATTTAACGTAAGCTTTATCTCCACTCTTCTTTAAGATTTTCTCTACGAGGTATAGGTTTGGGTGTTTAACTTTCAGCAGCTCCAATTCGTAAAAGCAGCCTGTGATTGGATTTCCTTGATAATCTTCCAGCCGATATGTGATGGGATTTGTGTTTTGAACTTTAATAATTTTAAAAATCTCAGCTGTCCAGTTTGGTGTATAGGCTTTCTCAAATATATGCTTGTATTTGCTGATGCGTACAAAATCCCCAACTTTATACTTTGCAGGAACAACAATTTTTATATGATTGTATACAGTTGAAAGCAGTTTTTTCTCATTGGAGATGTTGATATCATGGGGTCTCATTTTTGTAGTTCGATGTATTCTTGAGTTGTATTCATTGAGCAGTTTCTTTACCATACTAATCCACTGATAAGTTCCATTAAAACTGAATTCCTTCCACATCATATCCTTCAGAGTTCGGTTAAATCGTTCCACTATTGATGCTTTGAGGAAACTGTACGTAGAGTAATGATTAATTGCATGCTTCCGCATTAGATTTTTAAAGAGGTTGTTGTAGAATTCCTTTCCATCATCAGTCTGCAGGTTTTTAGGTATTCATCCCTCGCTTAATATAGATTGCATGGCATCTCTTACTTCTACACCAGTTTTTCTTTTAATTGGAATTGCCCATGCATATTTGGAAAAGGTATCAATTACTGTCAGCAGATAGCGGTAACCCTTGTTCACATACTTGTAGGGATCCATTTCAACCAAGTCTGCCTGCCACAAGTCATCTAGCCCTTTGATGATCACACGACGCCGTTTGAAATTTTTTCTCGCTGGTTTATGCAGCTCATTTACCACTTGTCTCTTGCTCATCGTAATTATAAATGAAACCGATTTCTCAAAAGTTTTTACTCATATACACCATCTGTTGGTGTCAAGTCTTTCTTATTTATTACTGAAGTAAACAGATAGTTTTCAATCTTTGCGATTTCGCCATTGATATATAGCGTTAAATTTGCTACCTCTATATTAATAGTTTTTTTTATTTCTTCAACACTTATTTTAATTTTCTTATCAACATAGTCTTTGGTTGTAGCATCATCATTTTCAAGGGGTTCACCAAGTCGTTTTATACACTTTGAGTTTAGATCGTAGTCTCCGTTTATCGTTAAATTAAATCCAATGCCCCGCTCTCCTTGTTCACCAGCTGGACCCTGAGCTCCTTGTTTACCAAGTGGTCCTTGAGTTCCTTGTTCACCGGCTGGTCCTTGAGCTCCTGTTGGTCCACGTTCACCTGGTTACCCAAGATATCCTCGCTTAGAGAAACGTCCAAACTTATCAACGCTCATCTGTAGATTGTGAAAAAGTATGGTAATGAAGTAGTATTTAAACTATAATATCTGCTTCTCGCAACTCCTCCAGTATAGATATAATTTCATTGTTGTGACTGGTGTTTCCAGCCTGCTTTGATGCCATTAGAAGGCGCAGTCTATCCACTAATTCATTTGGATCATCCCAGTAAATGTGATCAATATTTTATTTAGGCAGACGCATTAGTCCCATGCCTTTATGCTGTATAAGTTTACTGATTATAGCTTTATACTTAGCCGCTCTAGTACCCTTTATTTGCCCATCTTCAGCATAGTCACGTTTATATGCATTGGTATCTTTCAAAATAGATCCATAATTAGTTAAATCCTCTTTAGTATATAGACTTTTTACAGGATCTTTCATAAATAGCAGTTCACATAACCCCAAAGTTGTTTTATAGCTCTTCCCCTTGATAACAATATTTCCTATATCATCAACATCAAACGTTGAATTACCGATTCTCCATGCGTTGTTATCATAGTAAACTCCATAGGTTGGATCAATTTTAGGGCTATTATCAGTGCATAGCTTTAAATAGTTTGAAACTATGTATCCAGACGTATCGGGGGAGGTGACAGGAGACCTTCCTATCAATGTTCTTGAATGTTCAGGTGTTGCGAATTCTTCTTCAGATGTTAAGGAATAATCTCCATAATTTATAGGTGTGCTACTAGCCTCCATTTTAACATATTTTCGTTTTGGAGGGGTAAAAGGTTCCACAACCTCATTGGATTTTTCTTCTTCTTCTGCTTCTTCTTCTTCTTCTTCTTTTACATCTTTTGTCCCAAATTTGACTATATCCGGCAGCTCGTATTTAACTGTTCTAACAAACTCTTTTAAGGGTTTAGTGATTGGCTTAAAGGTTTCTTCAAGTCGAGCTTCTGCTTCAATTTTTCCCATCCTTAGGGCTTTTAATTTCCTTCGCACTGCATTCCTAGTCTTGATAATTTCTTTTAATAGATTTTCATTCATCTTCGTTATTAACTCAATAACAGCTTTCCAAACAGCTCTGATAACAGCTTTTCAAACAGCTCTGATAACAGCTTAACAGCTCTTAAACAGCTCTGATAACAGCTTAACAGCTTTTCAAACAGCTCTGATAACAGCTTAACAGCTTTTAAACAGCTCTGATAACAGCTTAACAGCTTTTCAAACAGCTCTGATAACAGCTTAACAGCTTTTCAATCAGCTCTGATAACAGCTTAACAGCTTTTCAAACAGCTCTGATAACAGCTTAACAGCTTTTAAACAGCTCTGATAACAGCTTAACAGCTTTTAAAACAGCTCTGATAACAACTTAACAGCTTTTCAATCAGCTCTGATAACAGCTTAACAGCTTTTAAACAGCTCTGATAACAGCTTAACAGCTTTTAAAACAGCTCTGATAACAGCTTAACAGCTTATAAAACAGGTCTGATAACAGCTTAACAGCTTTTAAAACAGGTCTGGTAACAGCTTAACAGCTTTTCAAACAGCTCTGATAACCGCTTAACAGCTTTTCACTCAGCTCTGATAACAGCTTAACAGCTTTTAAACAGCTCTGATAACAGCTTTTAAAACAGCTCTGATAACAGCTTAACAGCTTTTAAAACAGCTCTGATAACCGCATAACAGCTTTTCAATCAGCTCTGATAACAGCTTAACAGCTTTTAACCAGCTCTGATAACAGCTTAACAGCTTTTATAACAGCTCTGATAACAGCTTAACAGCTTTTCAAACAGCTCTGATAACAGCTTAACAGCTCTTAAACAGCTCTGATAACAGCTTAACAGCTTTTAAAATAGCTCTGATAACAGCTTAACAGCTTTTAAAACAGGTCTGGTAACAGCCTAACAGCTTATAAAACAGCTTTTTCAGCTCATCCACAGATAGAAGGGCAGACCCTAGAGTAGTCAGCGTCACATTGATGCCACTCGTCAAATAGCCGTTTCAAGCGCCATCCAAGACCAGGCACCCACCACCGCATCCAATACCACCACCCCCACCACCACCACCCACCACCACCACCCACCACCACCCACCGCCACCACCACCCGTTGTAGTGGTCAAACATTATTTGGGAGTTCCGGACTTAGTATGGGAAATTGAATAAAAAGAAGGCCATATATAAAATATCATTTATTAAAAATTAAAAAGTATTAATTCTTATAATCGTATGGTACAGAGCTGTATGTAATCAAAATTTCCTGTGTTTGATGAATCTGTTGTTGAAATCAACATCTGCATACAGTGTAAGTTTACATGATCCCTTATGAGCTCTCCAAGTATACAAAATGGGAATTTCTAGTGCTAAGTTAAATCGCACTTTTTAAGGCATGGTAATTACTTTTTGTTAATGTTTGATAGAATTTATATAGCTTCACAACTTGTTTTAGGCATCTAGCAACACCACAACATTCACATGTATCTGGTCCATCCGTTGAATCATCTCTTGACCAAGGGCAACTTATATAGTGTTCACCAAATTTTGACTCGACTTTTTCAATATTTTCATATAATTTTAAAAAGTTATAGCATTTTTGAATTTGTTTCTTATGCTCATCGAGTAAAATGTTATTATATTCTCCTAGAAACTCTTCAATATCCATCTTAACAGTTCAGCATTCGGGAATACACTAACCACTAACCAAACTCTTGTGCAATTTTCCCTTCCCCTTTTAGATTTTGTATAGAACATACCAGATTCTTATAAAATTGCCAGCTACCTAGTAGGTTTTGGATTTTGGTTCCCGGCACCGTTTTGGAGATATGAGTTTTTGAAAATCATTATATACCCTAACTAATTTTTTAACAGATATTTATATACCGATTTTTTATATAGAACATATGGATTTATATAAGGTTTACACATCAGGAAATGCATAAAATCTTGGATTTTTCTTTGGAACATACTGTTACAAGATTCTAATAAAATTTTCTTCTGCCTGTTAGATTTTGTATGGAACATACTGTTACCGGATTCTTACCAGATTCTTATATAATTTTCTTTCGCTTGTTAGATTTTGTACGGAACATACTATTACCAGATTCTTATACAATTTTCTTCTACTTTTTAAATTGTTAACTGAACATGGTACCAGATTCTTATAAAATTTTCTTATGGTTATTAGATTTTGTATAGAATATACTGCAACCAAATTCTTATAGCCTTTCATTTTGCTGCTATCTATTTTCAGATATTATATAATGTGCATTCATCTAGAACAAAAATCTATAGCTCGGTTTGGTCACATATGAATTTATATAAGGTTTATAAGGAAATGCGGGGCCCAGAATCTTATAAAATTTTCTTCCACCTGTAAGATTATGTATGGAACATACTGTTGCCAGAAATCTTCTTCTTTAAAATTTACTCATAGCTAATTATAATCTCCCATACAACTTGCACTACTCATCATCCAAGTGAACCCAAGAGCAGACACTTTCGGTTTCAAAGTTTAAGGTGACGTCAGAGGTCAAGATAATGTGCCAAATACATATAAATAGTAGTTTCATAACTTGTTTTTTCAATTGATATTTTGCTCTTTACACAAACAGATCACTGTTTCTTGGCAAGCTAATTACGCAATAATTTCAACATGAGCTCTAAGGACACTACAAACCTTCTAAAGCCTACGGATGAAAGGAGTAAAGAATATTCATATAAGGCTCAGTCTACATCCATGAAATCGATGCTTTCCAGAAATAAAGAAGAAAGTTTTTCATCCAAAAACGAGTCGACTGTCCCCTACCAACAGGTCGAAAAATCAGGATATTCCAACAAAGATCGCAAAAAGTAAAGATGGAGAGATGTTATTTGTGAAAGTGGTGCACCACAAACCTATTAAAGCCACATTGGTGTAAAGGCATAAGGATTATTCATTATAAGGATCAATCTATATCTATGAAATCTTGACCTTGCTGAACTAAAGAAAAAAGACTTTAGACTTAAGCTATAATACAATTAAAACAAATTATTTCAATAAATGGCATTATAACCATGATACAATTTTTATTTACAATACATATTTTAGACTAGGCTAGACTTAATATATTTTCTGCGGCACATATTGCTTAATAGTGATAATTGAAGCAAGAATGATTATTGCTCACACCGTGTGTCGCTTTCAGCCATATTTGTTGTTTGCAGATGAAGTGAGCCTACTTTCCTTATGTAATCCATTGGTATCACTTTTGATATATATCATGAAGCTTTCTTAATCATATTATGTAATTTTTTTCAGACTTGGTAAGATTTAAAGATGAATAAATAATACTTCCATATCCTACTAGAATTATATCATTCCAAATACACACTCTCAACATCGGGGTCTACACTATTGAACTTGAAGCATTTCAACTTTTTTTCGACCTTTCTGATACTCATACAACACCAAATACCATCCATCAAAACTTTTAACGTAATACATAGCTTACAGTACCTACTCTCAACCCCCCCCACCACGATCATCACTATGGACTTGGAGAATTATCAAATATCCAGCGAGATTGCTGATTAGCATTTTACTGCTTATTCATAGCTCCCATACAACTTCCACTACTCACCTCAGACAATATATCATACCACATTAATATTATAACACAGCGTTCTTCTATCAAAGCTTTTAATTTGACCCACTCTCAACTTAATGTTAAGTAAACAATGCACCTGCCCCAATAGTATGAAGATAAAAATATCATATTCTTATCAGCTTCATGTGAACTATTTTTTAGATATAGATGTCAATCAAATCTCATAACAGCGTAACTGCTTGATTTATAAAAAAAAAACCCTGCTACCTTCATATGCTCACCACAAGATGAAATTAACAAGTTCTTATATAGTCACCGAGTCAACTTAAAGAAAACATTGCTGCTGGAGGCTAAAAAGTTTAAACCTTAAGATTTAAAGGTATACAAATAACACTATCCTCTTCCACACTCTTCACTGAAGCTTTCATACCTACCAGATTAATATTATGTCAAAAACCATCCATCAAAACTTGCAATTTAATCCAGAACTTAATCAATTATTACTAATATTAATTGAAAACCAGGCGCAACACTTGAAAACAACAAAAGCCTACATTTAGGCGCACCACACATCCAAAAAAAGTGAAGCAAAAAACTTCCCAAAATCGTAGCATGCTGCCACGTGTGGGCAAAAGTGAAGCAAAAAACTTCCCCAAACCGTAGCATGCTGCCACGTGTGGGCCAAAAGTGAAGCAAAAAACTTCCAAGGGAACCGTACCACACATCCAAGAAAGCCGTAGTACCGGAGCATGCTGGTAGCATCGGCTAATGTCTCACTTCTAGAATCTGTTCATGGTGATGTCATGTTGTGAAATTCGAATGATGCTGATATCTACAACTTCCTGAGCAAAAAATAACTTGAATTATTAATACGCTAATATCTCGAAAACCATAGCCCGTAGAGGATTTCTGATAAAAATTTCGTTCCCCCTCAAACCTCCCGCCCCTATAACACCTTCTAGAATCTATTGGCATGAACAAAACTATCCTAGGTAGCTTGAATTATTAATAATATTAACTATATCTGAAAACGTAAAATCGCTAATATCTCGAAAACCAGAGCCCGTAGAGGATTTCTGATGGAAATTTCGTCCCCCTTAGTATCCCCACCCCCACCATCTAGAATCCATTGGCATGAACAAAAATTTCCTAGCGTTAACTTTAATTATTACTAATATTAGTTCAAAACCAAAAGCCTACATTTAGGCGCACCACATATCTATCTAAGAAAACCGTAGTACTGGCTAATGCCGCTAGGGCGCAGTCAAGACCAAATCCTCGCTAGAAAACCGGAACATGCTGGTAGTACCTGCTAATGCCGCTAGGGCGCAGTCAAGACCAAATGATACATCCCGGTAGTACCGATTAATCCCGCTAGGGCGCAGTCGAGACTCAATGGTGCACCCAAGACACAATGGTGCATCCAAGGCGCAAACCAATACAGCCAAGACACAAACCTACTTAGTATGGGCTCAAACCACCTAGCGACGGTGGCGCCATCTGTGGCGAAATCCTGGAAGCTAAAACAGTGGTCCAGAACCGGCATAGCTTATCTACTTATAATAATAATTAGTTTTCTTGATAACAAATTAATAATAAATTAAAGTGCCTTGTACAGGATAAATTCAAGACAGTTATTACTATACTTCCCAAATCGGGTTAGCTGCAGTATACATGCGAATTATCCTTTGTTTGCTGAGAATTATAAATTGGAAATAGCATTAAGATAATAATTTTGAAGAATTTTCTAGATTTACTGTAGATAAGTGCTTTGCTGTGAATTAGAGTGCTTAAGATAACCTGCATTTGATTTTTTTATATTAAATCGAAATGTGAATCTCTTTATGCTCTTTTTGATTTTAATATGCTGCTACACTAACATAATCCACCAAATTAACATCATCACATGTTGCTTGTGAACGGTTCTACAGCAACTGTTCCGTTACACACGTGCTGAAATAGCAATATTAATAAATAATACGGAAATTTTACATCAGCCTAGTATACAGGCATATGGTGTGACCTTTTTCCATATCGTTTTTATATAGTTCCAGGAACTAATTACTGCATATTAAATTGTTTGGGGATCCTACAGGAACCAAGCTACTAGAATAAACAGTTTTGGTGGTTCCGTCCAGGAATCACAAGTTGCGTCAACATTTTGTGGTGGTTCCATCCAGGAATGACAACTTTAGTAACTATGTACTGTACATCCATATATACCGTACTTCAATTATGAAATTTACCAAAAAAAAATTTCTTTAAATACGGATGGACTCTCAATATAATTGAGAGAACTCCATCGTGCCAGGAAGAAAATTACTAAAAGACAAATAATATTTTTACAACTATTTATCAATCCGGCAACTAAATAATCGATAACAATTCTAAAGTGTTAATCTTCTGAACAAAAAATATTTTCTAAAAATCTCTTTTTTTTTTTTTTTTTGTAATAAAATTAGAGAAAGCGATTACATGTTTTCTTATTGAATGTTGAAGTATATAAATGTCGCCGAAAATGTTATGGTGGAAATAGATCGGAATGGTCGATTTAATGAGAATTAAAATGCTAATATAGTATTGATAACTCCAATTATTGAAAAAGTTGTTGAAATGCGAATCGCAAAATTTTGCATTACAAGATATAAATATGTACTATGCTGGAAATATTACAACATATGGAAATGGAAGTTGAATAAGTGCAGCATAAAATCACATGCAGTAAAAATTTGGAAACATCTCTTAAGGCAGAAGAGCGGTTGTTGGCTCTGACTTAACTTGAACTTCGTGTTGAAAAGCGTCAAAACTTTTAACTACATATATTAAAAATGAATAAAAAATGGAGGAACTAAGTAAAGTAGCAGCAGGACTTGATTAACTATCTATAACACCTCTGACACTGAAATCTGGCTAAACAATCGGGACCGAAAGAGCTGATGCAGTTGAAGTGCAGTTAAGTTAACGACCGTAGGCCTAGTATACTATGTATATAAAATTAATATCTTTTATTATAATATGTGTTCGTCTTACTTATGAAACATAATAATAAATAAGTAGGGCTTACTTTTTAGTTTTCTTTTTGTTCTTCTCAATTTGGTACTATTTAGCCTTTCTCTAATTTATGCTAGTTATATAAATTGATAGGTAAAATTGTAAACTAAATCTTTGTAAATAAATAGATAAATAAAAATAAAAAAAAAGCTTTATGATGAACATTCCTTGAGAAAGTAAGGGCAATATCGTATGCGAAGTAGACTAAACGAAAACTAACATTAATTAGTTAAGTGGAGATAGAAATAATAATTATATTTTGTAATACAGACGGGAAGTATTTAAAACGGTTGAAAAAAAAGGAAAAATGATAAGGAGATACATTAAAGAGAAACATAATAAGGAAAATGCGTTAAAGAGAAAAATGATAATAAAATTGTATTCAAGAAAATTACTATAATGAAAATGTACTAAAGACGAAAATGAATGAAAATGTACTAATGAGAAATTTTTTTTTAATAGTAGTATAAGGACACCAACTTGTCAGACCAGGCCTAGTTCCCTTGGCAACTAGTTTTTTATAAGGGGAGGGCTGTCGTGGCCCAGCTTCTCTAGTACCGGAGACGGAAGCAATCGGCAGCTATTGGGGTAATTAGGCAATGAGTAATCGCCTAGCACTTCATTTTCGCACAGTAAAGTACTGACTATTACATTATTGCACAAATGATGACACCACAACTACAGATAGCGATGACGCAATGGATAATTGCTAGACACATCACTTTCTACAGTGAGGTGCTGCTTTTGTCTGTTGTTACCAAACAGCAGCGCTGTGTAATAACTATAACACTACATGGAATGGTCGCCGATGGTGCAATGAATAATCGTTAAGTAACTCACTTTTGCCGGTGAATACTTACATTTATTTATTGTTGACGATTTAAGTTAATTATTGAGATACGTCGGGGTTTCTAATTTTATTTAATAAATTGCAGCTTTAAGTAGGTTTGTGTTCTTTTGTCTCCAACTGGGAGTTTCACGTAAAGTAGTGGCTTTTCTACTTTTGGACACGACAGGGGTGTGCGTGTACTGAAAAGTCTTATCAGAAATCCTCTACGGGCTATACTTTTCGTGATATTAGCGATTATACCTTTTCTGATGTAATTCATATTACTAATAATTCATACTGTACATCCAGAGAGAATTTTTTTTTAATTAGAAACTTTGATGAGCTATAATATTAATGTTGGATGATGTAGCGACTTAGATGAGTAATAAAAATTGTATAGGTGCAGCCTTGTTAGAAAATTTTGAGTCTTCAAGTGTAATGGTATAACTGGTAATTTTACATCAAACAAATTCCCACAGCCGAGAAAATTAAACAAGTTGAGTGATTTTTTGTGTTTATTGGAAAGTCCTCCGCTCAGTAAAAATCTTATCAGCAATGCCGCTTCATATTTATATCCTTCAAAGTATCATCAACCGAAATGGTGTTGTATCAGGAAGGAAGAACCAGTTGATAATTCTACATGTAACTATAAGTTAAAAGCTTTAGTGGATAGTATTTAGCATGACATAATCCTAGTAGGATATAGAAGCTTTGGTGAAGACCATGGCGATGGTCGAGAGTGGGTAGTGTTATTTACATATTTTAAACCTGACCATGAAAGCATTCGGTTGGTTGGGAGTGGATTAAATTAAAAGTTTTGATGAAAGAAGGTAGTATGATTATATTAATTTAGTCTTAGATGAATAGTGGAGTGCTGTAATATGTCTCGCTCTAACACATTAGGAAGCTTTAGTGAATATCATACTTTGAAACCATCTCGCTCTCTCACAACACCTGTTTCTCTCTAGCACACATGTTTGAGGTGGACATGGCCATATACATGCCAGCATGGAGCTTGATATTATCAATTGTCTGCTTTATATACTATGAGGATAGTATGATTTCCTGGAATTATCATTGTTGCTGAATGGGGCTATATAACTTGTTGGCTGAGATCTTTAGCGGCGGGGTGGGGTCACTTTACCCATACATGCCATACTGATCATGGGTGTGGATCTTTGGTTAGATATGTATGTGTGTAGCTGAAATATATTAATAAGAATATTGCGAATTAATATTAATATATATAAATAAATAGTACTTAAAAATAAAAATGTCGACCGCGCTAGTAAATGAAAGTTTTTCAATAATTGGAAACTTGTGAAAATATGTGATGGATTGTCTAACAAATTCAGTGAATAAAAACAATATTAATAAAGAGCCTAATAGAAATATTTGCCAATATCAAGCAGCTCCCCGTCAAAGTGGAGGAATTACTTGCGTAAGGAAAAGTTACCCAATAAGTGGGAGGAATTAAAAACAGCGTTCGTAGGCAGAATTATGGCTGGTGATATTAATCATAATAATAATTATAATTTATTCGCTGGATGATATACACAAGATTTACAATCTTTTTTTTTATAATTAGAAAGGTGGCGCTAGATATAGTTATAAACAAAATTATAGAGAGAAAAGAATACAGCTAAAAATATTAATATCTAAGGGTGTAAAAAAAGAAAACAAAATGGTGCAAAAAGAAGAAAACTAAATATACATGCAACATAATATGATTACTTAAGCAAAAGTACAAATAGTAACAAATAAGTTTATACTATTTTCCAATACAGAGAGACAGTGGAGAAAATATAAGAAGATAGAGAAAATCAAGTTAAGTGAATGTTAATAAGCTTCTTGAATGCATTGACATTGCCCACAACTTGAATATTAAGAGGAAAACTATTCCATAAGCGAACCACTTGGACCAGGTAAGAACTTTCTTTTACTAATTTATAGAAGCGCGTTGGGATGACGCGAATTGGAACATTTCCCTGAGATAATCCGGCTTATGCGACTGAAGTAAGTTATACAAGAATATCAATTTTCTTTTATTTAAATACGACATAAATGAACAACCGACCAAAAGATGCCGAAGATGTGAGACATGGTCGAACCTTCTTAATCCATATATGAACCGAATTCAGTCATTGAAAGCAACCTCCAACTTACGTGCACATGAGCTGTCCAACCTGGGAAAAATCAAACTGCCGAAAATGGAATGAGGCAGTATCAATGTTTTTACTAATTTACAACGTGCGCTACTTGATAGAAGGTTGGCTGAAAGCCATAATCGTCGCAGTACTGCATAAATTTTTCTAATCGTCGCACTAACGTTGTCACAACACCTCAAATTAGAGTGAATCCAAGTGATCTCAAGATTGGACACCTTACTAAGACTAGGCAATGGAATACCGTTTAGAGTAACCGGAGGAATGTCAATTTCGTTACAGGTTGGATTATAGAACTTTATACACTGTGATTTCCATGGATTCAATAAAAGACGATTATACTTAGACCAGTAATATATCCTGTTCAGGTCAGCATTTATGCGTGCGATGCAGTCCTCGAGAAGACCGATTGATCTGCTTAGATAAATCTGTACGTCGTCAGCATAGAGATGGATTTGGACATCGCGAATCACATCTGGAAGATCATTTATAAAACAGCTAAATAATAGTGGACCCAGTATTGAACCCTGATTAACACCACGAGAGAGAGGGCAAGCACTAGACAGAATACCATTGACTTTAACTCTCTGGCTGCGGTCGGACAAGAACTTACTAACCAGGGCGATGGCAGAACTACTAAAATTGAAAGATTTTTGAAGTTTCACTATAAGCAAGGTGTGATCAACGCAGTCAAAAGCTTTGGATATATCCAACAATATCAATGTCTTGGGGTTGTCCTGGTCGTGGGCAACTCTTATGTCTGAAGTTCCTTGAGGACAGCAGTTTCGCCACTATGGTTTGGACGGAATCCCGATTGCCAACGCGTCAGCAAGTTATTTTCTTCGATAAAAGAAAGAATTGCTTAGACATAACCTTTTCTAGCACTTTGGACAGGAAAGACAACAGGTTTATTGGGCGAAAATCCGCCAAATCTTCTGGAGAAGTTTTTTTTTTGTATGGGTAGAACAGTGGCAGCCTTCCAGCTACAAGGAAAATATGATGACATCAGACATTAATTTATAATGTGGAGAACATTGCTACTAATGTAAAGGAATAGCAGCTTAATAAAGCGATTTAATGGAATTCAATGGGATATATAGTTCATCTAGATTCACCGCACGGAATGAAATAGGATTTATGATAGCATTGCGTGCGAAATTTGTTTGCGAAGCGTCAAGTGTATGAGCAGAGATCTCACCAGAAGTTGACGGGAGTATATTAATACCTAAGGTGAAGTATGCGTTAAGATCATCTGGACTAAAAATACAATCTGATTTTTCCTTGCCAAAAACCCCAGCCTGCCTTAGATTACGCCATAGAACCCTTGGCCCTAGTTTAGTATTGAATTTAGCACTGTAATACTGATACTTTGCACGCTTAATTGCAGCGTTGGCCCTGTTGCGAGCGACAACGTAGATAGATCTGGATGCATTAGTTTTTAGACGTCTGTGTTGTTTATATAAGTGCTCACGTTCAATGATTAAAGCACGGACTGCAGGTGAAAACCATGGACAACCCTCCCGCTGAATATATTTTGTTTTAATAAGTACATATTTTTCATACAGGTAGGAAATCATCGAAGTAAGAGTCTCCACTTGATGATCGACCGAGGTTGAGTTGTAGATTATATCCCAAGATAGAATGGAACACTCTTCAATTAAACAGTCGACTTGTATACGATTATAGTCGCGGAAGGAAATTCTATGTGGGAGTGGAGCTATTCCTAAGGAAAAATCGTAGTTTACAAAGAGAAGATCATGATCCAATGAACTAGGCGGACTGAGTTGGATGTGAGAGACAACTTTATCATTAGCTGTGACAAGGATTAAATCAAGTAGCGAAGGATTTGAAGTATTAAAATATGTAGGATAAGAATTTATTACATTAAGATGGAGGGACTGAACAAAATGCAAAAACCGTTTGGCTGAGCTATCCTAACGTAATAAATTAACCTTGAAATCACCTCCAGCAATGACGTTTGCATAGTGTTGAGTTATTCTCGACAATATGTACTCCAACTCTGGAACATTGTCGCAGTCAAAAGATGTCGGAGGACAATAAACTGAGGCTAGTACGCATTTTTCACTACCGGAGTCTATTTCGACACATAGGAACTCGAATGATTGATCCCGTGAAAACGACATCTGTTATGCCTTTATCCAGTCACGGATATAAATTGCTATGCCTCTCCCTGGCCTACAATTACGGTCATTTCTGAATAAGTTATATCCTGGTATAGATACTAAGGAAGATGGAATTTCGTTGTTCAACCCGGTCTCGCTAAAAGCTATAGCATCAAAATTCAAATCCGAGAAGATATACCGAAATTCATCAGACTTTCAGTCCCCGGAAATGCTTGACTAAAATATTTAAAAGAGTTCTCACCTTATCCAAGACAGAACAGCTATCCCCACTCATAGAAATAGGCGTCACTGACAATGCACTCAACTACCTTGATAACGAATATATTGGTTAAGAGTTTTCTACGCACGACTCTCTGTACAAGAAAAAAGAAAACTAAAACTTTTAATGAGAGCTTAACATCAGAAAAAATATTATTCATGTTCAAGAAATCACTACTCACGACTATCTGCACAAGAATAAAGAAAACTTTTAAAACTAGAACCCTTAACGTACGTTCAAGAAAAATAGAATTCATACAAAAGAAAGATCTAATTCGATTAATTAAATAGAAATAGGAATAATGTTCATATACAGCTATAAAAGACAAAAATAACATGCAATAGATAGCTTTGTACAATGAAATTATCATATTTACAGAGCACCGACTCCACACATAGAGGTACAAAATATATCAGCGTTAGCGAGTATTTATTTTGGTAGCAAGCTACGGTGTTGACCATAATTGAAAATTTTTTTCATGATCTTCATTGCACTTTCTAACATGCGTTCTCACTGAATAAAGTTCCCCTTGCTTGCGATGCTTTATTGCCTCACGGAGAAGGTAATTGTTGATGGGAGTTAAGCTCTCATTGATGTAAACAGAGCTATCAGACGAGAAGCCCTCTAGATGCGATAACTTGATGTCTTTACGTTAACAAAAGGCAGATAAAAAGCAAGTACAACCGGAGATAAATTTGCTGGGCTGGTGTCATCTCCTTTTGCAGAGCTGCAAGTGGTGATCTGGTTTCCATCATCCGGATTTGAGGTTGATGGGTTCTTCTCTTTTTTTTTGTCCCGACATGTTATTTAAGTAAGGGCGATTTTCTCACAAAACACTATTTTGAATGCAACCAAAGTAACTGTTAATTACGGGAGATTGAGCACAATATAACACAATAAGATTTCTGGATCTTGTTTTTTGCTTTAATTGAAAATTTTTTAATAAAATATACAAAAAGACAAAATAACCGGTCACTATAACCAATTAGATCTGTGTAAAGGATATAAAAGCACTCAGAACTCGAAGAACTTTTTATTTATTATAACTCGGATATTCGTATAAAAACTGAAAGCGGGAGCCGATTTAAAATTTGTCTATTCAGTAGCGTACATTCCGATATGATATATTGAAAATATAAAACATATAAATCCTAAACAATTTATGCAAGATACATATAAATTACTTACGCGTCGCATTAAGAATAACTTAAAACATCAATTTAATATGAAAGTTAGTACAACATTATGCGGCGAGTTTGTTAAGGAAACTGGTGAAAATGAAGTTATAAAAGGCTTCAAATATTTCCAAGCGAGAGCTGCTGGGTTCAATGTATATAGCTGTATATGTATATATATATATAGCTATTTAGAGAAGTGGTATAAAGTAAACATATTGGCTCAATACACACTCAGCTTGAAGAGTTCCAGGAAAAAGATAGCAGCTGGGACTACATTCCATAATACATTTAGCAGTATGTTTTTTTTTTTTTGGTTTAAGAAAGAATTTTTTTTGTGATGAAATAACAAATTAGAACATTTTTTAGCTTTTGCTATATACCGGAGAATCCCAAAAAATTCTTTCTTATACACAATTAATTTTAACCCTGTAAAAAGTCCAATCGAAATCTTTTTATTTAGCAGTACATATAAACAAATTTGAACAGCTTCTTATATACCTCTACTAAAAGAGATTGCATCTAAGCTACCTTGCCTTAAAATACAATATAATTATGAAGCGTGTTTCGCATGAGCCACAATATCAGCGCTATACCCTACAAATGTTCACACAGACAGGATCTTATCATATCCGCGATATTCTACTGCTTTTAATTTAACTGGAATAACATTTCCTATGGCGCGTAAACAAATTAAACAATTTGAGGAACAAAACAATTTGTCAGTAAATTTATTCATCCTAGAGAAAGAGCGTTCCTTCACGATTGTTCCAGTTAGACTTACTGAACACAAGATGGACCCGCATGTAAACCTGTTAATGATCAAAGATAACTATGGCATGGACGATGTAGATGAAGATCATATGTATGCATGATGACAAGGATGATGATGATAACAGATATCATTTCTATTAGATAAAAGAACTTTCACGCTTTGTATCGAAACAAATTTCAAAACAGGATTGTAGAATATATATATGCGACAGATGTTTGCTCTACTTTTACTGTGAAGAAAAATTAATATCTCGCCCTCCTGGATGTGGGAATCAAAACGACTGCAGGATTATGTTTCCCTCAGAGGAAAATAAATGGCTCGAATATAAGAATTATAACCATAAGAATCCAGTCTCGTTTTGCGTGTATGCCGATCTTGAGTCAATATTGAAACCGATTCTGGGAAACGATCAAAATACACAACGACTCCAGGAACATAAAGTTAATAGCATAGGATACTATGTCCACTGCAAACATAATGCTGAGAGCTTACCGCGCATATCGAGGAAAAAACTGTAAACAATGGTTTGCATTAGAATTGCGAAAGATTGCATCCAGAGCTGTGCAGAAAAGCTCAACATCAGGCGAATACTACCGCTGACTAAAGACGAACGGCGTTCGAATGTGGAAAACACTTGCTGCCATATCTGGGAAAAAACGTTTACAACCGATGAGGAACGAGTTCGGGACCATAGCCACTTAATAGGAAAATATTGAGGACCAGTGCATAATGCATGTAACCGCAACTGTCAAGATTTCTCCATAGTTCCAGTAATTTTCAATAATTTATCTGGATACTATGCCCATTTCATAATTAAAGATATATGTAGCTACAGTTTTTCCTGGAAAAGTCGATCTCTTACCAATAAACAAGGAAAGATATATCTCGTTCACCAAGCACATGGAAGGCAGCCACATAAAATTCAGATTCATCGATTCCTTCCGTTTTATGGCAGAATCTTTAGATAAGTTATCATAATTGCTACCGATGAATAAACTTAATACTAAAAGGGCAGTATGGCAGGGATTGGATGACGACGATATTAAACTTCTTACACACAAAGATGTCTTCCCGTAAGATTTTATTGATGAATGAGATAAATTGGATTTTCCCAACTTGCCTGACAGTGCTATATCCAGTGAGGACAACAATCATGCTGAAAAGATCTGGCAGATAATTTAAATACAAACACTTGGTCAATACTCAGATCTATACCTTAAGGATGATGTTCTGCTATTGGCCGATGTGTTTTAGAACTTTTGGCCAGTGTGCACGAAGGCTTACAATGTATATCCAGCACATTATTACACCATGCCAGGCCTAATTTGGTATGCTATGCTAAAATGCACCAAAGTGAAACTAGAGCTGATATCCGACGTAGATATACTGCTATTCATAGAGAGAGGCATTCGAGGTGGTACAAGTCAATGTTGAAACAGATATAGTAAAGCAAATAATAAATATATGGATGATTTTAAGCCTGAGGAGAAAGAGAAATACTTGATGCATTATGATATGAATTAACTTTATGGATGGGCCATGTCATAGCATTCACCAACCGGAGGATTCAAATGGGTTGAAACATTGACCTTTTCGAAACTCCCGATTATTCTCCAACTGGATACATATTCGAAGTCGACTTCGATTATCCTCAACATCAACATGATAAGTATAAGGACTTCCTATTTAGCTCTGAGCATGCACCACAACCTGGAGCAAAATTAGCAAAGCTTTTGACAATACTACATTCTAAAACTATACATGTTATACACTATCGGAATTTGAAACAACGCTTATCACGTGGACTTAACCTGAAAAAAGTGCATCGGGTTCTTCAATTCGACCAATCAGCTAGGCTTAAACCATATATTGACTTAAATACCACCAACCGAAAACAGGCTATAAGCGATCACGAGAAAGATAGCTATAAGAAGATGAATAACGCCGCTTTTGGCAAGACCATCGAAATGTTCGCCAGTATGGCGATATCAAGCTTTGCGTAAAGTGGGAAAGTCGCTATGGTGCAACACTCGGGTTCCGATACCCAACTTCCACAGTGTAACGATATTTGATGAGTATTTAGTTACTGTGGAATTCAGGCGACCCAAATCTTATACAATAAGCCTCTCTATATTGGAATGGCAGTTATGGAATTTTCAAAGATATGCCTCTACGATTTCTATTACAGTTTTATGCACCGTGAATTTGGAGATAAATGCTTATATGGTATATAAATGCAGATTCTCTAATATATGTACTTGAAGAGAAAAATGCATATAGGTTTAGGGACGAAAATATAAATAAAATGATACAAGTGATTACGCAGAAGATAATCAGTTCAATTTACCGCTCACGAATAAAAAGATTCCTGGGTTAATCAAAGATGAGCTGAATTGGAAAATCATGAGTGAATTTGTAGGCTTGCGCTCGAAGATGTACAGTCTGCGTGTAAACGATGGTAAAACGGCAAAGAAAGCAAGAGGAATAAAGATTTATTTAGTCCAGAGGCATATCAATTTCGAAGACTACGTCGTATGTTTAAATAATAAGTGATTATTAACTGCTAATCAGAGCTCCATACGATCGCATAACCATAATGTCTACACGATAAGCCAAAAGAAGAATGCATTGAGTCCATATGATAACAAGCGGAATATTATGAGTGGGACAATGGATACTCAACCATGGGGACATTACTCAATTAAATCAGAGTAGCACGGAGCAGACGCAGAATACATATAATCTAAGGCAGGCCTAAGATATGTATTGTAAATATAAATTGTATTATAGCTAAAATACCATTTAATCAAATAGTTGGTTTTAATTGTATTATAGTCTAACATATAAATAAATGTTAATATTTTCCAGTTTATAATAAATCAATAATGATATTTCATATATGGTATCCTTTTTATTCAATTTCCCTACTAAGTCCAGAATTCCTGAAAATAATGTTTAAGAATATTTACAGACTACAGCTACATAGCTCCAAGTCCAGCGGTTAAGCATTTTACCGAGTATGCTCGGACGGACACGTGCGCTATACCTTCACCCCTGGCATCACCGTTGAAGCCGGAAGGGCATCTGGTTCTTGACCTTCATCCGGTAGTGTGTCTTGGAGGCTACAGTCTTGATTACCTATAATCAAGCACGTCACAGGGGATGCCGTCTGTCGACCAGGCCAGTTTGAAAATTGTTTAGCTGTTATCTGACCTGTTTAAAAGCAAGTAAGCTGTTATCGGAGCTGTTCGAAAAGCTGTTAAGCTTTTATCTGACCTACTTAAAACTGTTTAGATGTTATCAGACCTGTTCGAGTAGTCTTTCTATGGGGGTTCTGGCTCACCTTTCCCCAAACTTTTTTGAGAGCTCTGGATCACTAAGAATTCAGAGGAGGGGTGGCTCTGAGGCCGCTCTTGTACTGCAAATTGACTGATGATAAACTGATGCCAACAACTACAACTAGTGGTGGTAGGTATATTGACGTGGATATGTCCGTCTTCAGGTGTAATGACAACCAATAATCATATCCGCATAGCCGAATAGTGTAAACAAAAGTCGACAGAGCCGAGTAATGTAAACAAAATCGAATAATGTAAACAAAATTCGCACTAATTAATATTAATAACAATTCCTAGGATATTTTTGTTCATGCCAATAGGAGTAGTACTAGGGAGATAAATTTTCATCAGAAAACTTCTATGGTTCGAGATATTAGCGATGTTACCTTCTCAGGTGTAATTAGTATTAGTAGCTGAAAAACAACAACTATAACCTAAGCTGTGGAATAAAGATTTGATGATATTAATCTCTAGGCGTCTTTATACACAAAATTGCACCATGTGATCATATATCTAAAAATATATCAGGCGAAGCTGGTTCCGGCGAATGTAGGTTGATATGTTGACTTTGCCCAATTTGCTCTTCAGTTGCTTCTAATTTGGTTCCTTGCATAGACAAATACGCACATTCCAGTAAAGTAAACCAATTCAGATAGCCGAGTAATGTAAACAAATTCACATAGAGCCGAATAATGTAAACAAAATTCGCACAGAGCCAAGTAAATTAAACAAATTTATGAAAGATTCTCCATTTTATTTAGCTGAAAAAAAAACTACAATTGATATGTTGTCCTAGATGAGTAGTTATAATTAAAAATTGCTCTTGCTGAAAAAAACCAACTGTGGATTAAAAAGCCAAGAGTAATCATGATATCTAAAAATAGATCACGGATGCTTGTAAGAAGTAGTGGAAATTAAAGCCTCGGTGGCCAGGTGGCTGGTAATTTGATACTCCCAAGTAAAGTAAACAATGGTTTTTGCATCTAGGAGTGTGTATTGAAAAATCATAAGTTTTATGAAAAATTGTTGTTTTATTTATTCGCAGCATTAAATCTTAAATTATAAACATTTTCTCTGTGCTTCATATCCAAAATTGGCAACAATATATCTGAACTTTTATTAATCTTATTTCTGAAGCGAAAGCGATCCAGAGCATATGTCTCCGATGATCCTTTTCTGGGTTCATAATCAATCATATCATACTCGTGGAGCAGCAGTACTAAACTTAACCTTCATTATCACTACTAATTAAAAAAAATATTTTCACATTATTCCCTTTTTATTATTCAACGGTTATAATAAATAATTGGATGCGGATTAATATGATTCTGAATAAATTCAATTTTATATGATCGCCCGATTGGTCCTCTGTTAATCACCGAGAAATCTCCCTGGGCATTTATTTTACTCAAAGTATCGTCCGAGATTGTGTTGTATCGTGATGGAAGAAATAGTTGATAGTTCTCCAAATCCAGAACCACACGAGCTCCAAATGTAGTTGTACACCTTCTCGCTCCAAGAATCTTGTACTCTTTATCCAACTCCATTTACCAGGTTTTCAGGGACGGTTGGTACTGCTCCAACTTCTTTAATTCATCCATTGCGTTTAGCATTATTATTATTATTTTCTCCTTGCTTGCTATTTGTTTGAACTCCGGAATGAAACTGATAGTGAATCTGATTCAGCTCCTTAATTTATAGGCAATCTTCCAAAACAAGTTTAATCCTGTTGTAACCAATCCGCGCAGATGATTTAAGTCATCCTCATGTAATTTGATATCATGCCACTTCCGTTTACAAATTCGCATTTAAGTTGAATGAGTCATGCACATCTGTGTAAACAAATTTAAGCAATATCAGCACATTTATTCTTTTCACGTAATTTGATACCACACTTCCTGTAGGCACCCAACAATTTTATTGTTCCAAGAATATTACCGAACGAAACGTTTCATTGGAATTCGCATAAAGTAAACAAATTTTCACATTTTCTTTTTATCTTGAAATGCATTCATGTAAACAATCTCATTTGATATTTGGAATTTCAACCAGTAGAATAAAGTAATCAAATTAATTTGAATGATTTATGTTTTTTTGTTTATCGTGTAATTCGATATCATCTCAGCCTGTAAGCAAATTCGTTGGAATTCATCTTGTGCAATGATTTTTGTAGCAGCATGATCATTCATGTTCACAAACTGTTGCTATAAAAGCCCAGCAAACTCTTGGGGAGCATCAGTCAGTTTTAGTGAGCCTCAGTGATAGTTTAAAAACATACAAAAAAAATTAAAAATGTCTTTGATGTTAATAAATAAAAGTTTTTCAATAATTGAAAATTTGCGAAAAGATGTGATGGAGTGTTTAAAAAATTCAGTGAATAAAGACTATATTGTTCAAAAGTGCAATATAAACTTACATAAATTTCAAGTTACATTTCGGAAGTGCAATAAGAGTGCTAGGAAACGACATTTCGATAGCTGTCTCGAGCAAATTAAAGCATTGTGAGCACTTTTGAGAACTCCTCGTCGAGGTGGATGAATTACTCGCGTAAGAAGAAGTGATTTTGTAAAGTGGGAGGAAATAAAGACAGCGTTCGCAGGCAGCATTCGACAAGGTGTTATTGCAAATTTAAAACAAATCGATTCGAAGCTCTTTATGCAAGACGCTGTCAACTTATTTACGCGTCGTGTTAAAAATACCTTAAAACATTATTTTAATATTTAAGTTTCTACAACTTTTTGCGGTGAATTTGTTAAAGAAACTGGTGACAATCATATTATAATAGACAATAAATATTTCCAAGCGAGAACTGCTCCAATTCGTGCAGATGTTAATTTAGAGGAGTGTTTTAAATCAAACATTTCGGATCCAATACACACTCAGCTGGAAGAATTCCAGGAAAAACATAGCGGCTGGGCACTGCACTCTATAATACATCTACCAGTACGCATCAACAAGTTTGATCAGCTCCGAGGATCTTCGTATATACCCCTATCAAAGGAGATTGCATCAAAGAAAGCTTGCATTAATTTGAAGAATAATCACTTCAGAGCTATATCCTACAACTGTCAGCTCCGATAGGACCTCATCATATCCACATTATTCAACTGTACTTAATTTAAATGGGATAACATTTCCCATGACACTTAAGTAAATTACACAATTTGAGGATCAGAACGATTTATCAATAAACGTATTCATCCTAGAGAAAGAGCGTTTCCTCACCACAGTTCCAGTTAGACTTACGAAACACAGGATGGAGCGACATGTAAATCTCTTAATGCTACAAGATCACTATGACCAGGATGATGATGATGCGGGCAGATATCATTTCTGTTGGATTAAAGATCTTTCCCGACCCATATAGAAACAAACTTCGAAACATAAGTCTAGAGTGTATATGTGTGAGAGATGTTTGCTCTACTTTCAATCTGAAGAAAAATTAGCATCGCACATTCCTGAATGCGAGAAACAAAATGATTGCAGGATTATGTTTCCATCAAAGGAAAAGAAATGGCCGGAGTATAAGAATTATGTCCACAAGAATCCAGTCCCGTTTTGTGTGTATGCAGATCTTGAGTCAATATTGAAGCCGATTCAGGAAAACGATCAAAATACACAGCGAATCCAGGAGCATGAAGTTCATAGCATAGGATTCTATTTCGACTGCAAACATGATGCTAAACTCTCATATTACAGAGCATATCGGGGCAAGGACTGTCAAAAATGGTTTGCACTAGAATTGCAAATATTGCATCCATAGCTGTACAGGAAAATCTGGACATCAGGTCTATGCAAACCCTGATTAAAGAAGAATGGCGTTCACATATGGAAAGTACTTGCTGCCATGTATGTGAAACACCATTTGCAGCCGTTGAGGAACGAGTTCGGGATCATTGCCACTTAACAGGTAAATACTGAGAATCATAACTCAATTCATTTTTTCATAAATTCTTTTAACGGGCCAGCGCACAATGCATGCAAGCTCATGTATCAAGACTGCTCCATAGTTCCAGTCATTTTTCACAATTTATCTGGATATGATGCTCACTTTATTATTAAGGATATAGCTACATCTTTCCCAGGAAAAGTTGATCTCTGACCAATAAACAAGGAAAGATATATCTCGTTCACCAAGCACGTTGAAGGCAGCCACATAAAATTCAGATTCATTGATTCCTTCCGTTTTATGGCAAAATCTTTAGATAAGCTAACATCATTGCTGCTGTGGGATAAATTAAACACTACAACACCAGTATGGTAGAGATTGGATGATGACACTATCAAGCTTCTTACGCGGAAACGTGTCTTCCCATACGACTTCGTTGACGATTGGACGAAATTGGATTTCCAACACTTACCGGCGCAGGAGCAATTCTATAATAAAATGACAGTGATATATCTGCTGAGGACTACAGCCACGCAAAAAAGGTGTGGAGGACATTTGAAATACAGTCTCTTGGTGAATATTCCGATCTATACCTCAAGACTGATGTTCTCCTATTGGCCGATGTCGAGAACTTTCGAGAAGTGTGCATGAAGACACACAATTTAGATCCAGAACATTATTACACCATGCCAGGCCTAACATGGGATGCAATGTTAAAATACACCAAAGTGAAACTAGAGCTGATAACCGACGTAGATATACTGCTATTCATAGAGAGAGGCATTCGAGGTGGTATAAGTCAGATATATTAAAGCCAACCATAAATATATGGATGAATTTAAGCGCGACGAGAAAGAGAAATACCTGATGTATTATGATGTGAATAACCTTTATGGATGGGCCATGTCACAGCACTACGTTGAATGCCTGAACGACAAGCAACTTTTCACTGCTAATGAGAGCTCCATACGATCCTATAACCATAACGTGTACACTGTCAGTCAAAAGAAGATCGCCTTGAGTCCTTATGATAATAAGCGACATATTGTGAGCGGAACGCGGATATTCTACCATGGGGGCACTACTCCATTTCATCATAACTACATGCATAAAGTATTATAATTATTTTAAATTGCTAAATATTTTTTCAAGAAATTATAAAACATCTTTGTTATTAATCCAAGAATTGTGTTTTGATGAAAAGCCGAGCCATTTAACGTAAACTTTATCTCCACTCTTCTTTAAGTTTTTCTCTACGAGATATAGGTTTGGGTGTTTAACTGTCAGCTGCTCCAATTCATAAAAGCCTCCTGTGATTGAATTTCCTTGATAATCTTCCAGACGATATGTGATGGGGTTTGTGTTTTGAGCTTTGATAATTTTAAAAATCTCAGCTGTCCAGTTTGGTGTATAGCCTTTCTCAAACATATGCTTGTATTTGCTGATGCGTACAAAATCCCCAACTTTATACTTTGCAGGAACAACAATTTTTATATGATTTTATACAGTTGAAAGCAGTTGTTTCTCATTGGAGACGTTATTATCACCTGGTCTCATCTTTGTAGTTCGATGTATTCTTGCGTTGTATTCAGTGAGCAGTTTCTTCACCATACCAATCCACTGATAAGTTCCATTAAAGCTGAATTCCTTCCACATCATGTCCTTCAGTGTTCGGTTAAATCGTTCCACTATTGATGCTTTGAGGAAACTGTACGTAGAGTAATGATTAATTGCATGCTTCATCATTAGATTTTTAAAGTGGCTGTTGTAGAATTTCTTTCCATCATCTGTCTGCACGTTTTTAGGTATTCGTCCCTCGCTTAATATAGATTGCATGGCATCTCTTTCTTCTGCACCAGTTTTTCTTTTAATTGGAATTGCCCATGCGTATTTGGAGAAGGTATCAATTACTGTCAGTAGGTAGCGGTAACCCTTGTTCAGATACTTGTAGGGATCCATTTCAACCAAGTCTGCTTGCCACAAGTTATCTAGCTTTGATGATCACACGACGCCGTTTAAAATTTTTTCTCGCTGGTTTATGCAGCTCATTTACCATTTGTCTCTTGCTCATCGTAATTATAAATGAAACAGATTTCCCAAGAGTTTTTACTCATATACACCATCTTTTGGCGTCAAGCCTTTCTTATTTATTACTGAAGTTGTGATGTTCGATAATGAAAGACCGATTTATTATACAAACTAATTTATTAAGGTTAATTATACTTAGGTCCAATGGTAGCACAACGTGACACGGCGGAAGTGCTCAGCGTCAGAGAGTGCACCCATACCATGTTATCTCAGAGATACCAACCTTCTGGACACGATTGTCACACATGGTAGAGATTCTGTAATCTCAACTACCTATAATTAAGTAGGGTTCACATGCGTATATTACACCCCTTTCTAAGCTAGATCGTAATTATTCTTTTAGCGATCAAACATAATATTTAAAGAATCCAAAATAATCTTAACTTATAGTTACATACATACGTTTTAATGTACATCGCTTACAATTTTATTTCACTTTTACATGTGTTTAGAACGAAAACCGGAATGTGTACTTTCTTACATTCTCAATTTTTGCTTAGTTCTGATTCACCAAATTTGTACAATTCATTCTAAAATTAATCCTTAATTTTTCTTTATTTTTGTTTTTTTTATTAACTCCTTAAAATATTAATTCATTAATTCCTTCATCGTTCAACTATCTTAATTATTGAGCAAGTTACACTTTGTTGCTTATTATCTCATGACTAGCTTACTTACTGATCTGATTAACATGACCTTTTATAAGCCTACCGCTTTCTGTTTGACAAACATAATTTCTTGGACCAAGTACTTTTGTTATTGTAGCTTGTTTCCAACCTGGTTTATTATTAAAATAATCTCGTATCCAGACTTTATCACTTAACACAAATGTTGCCCTACGATTCCCTTTGTAGTAAGAAATTTGCTTATCTTGTTCTTTGCTCATCGTTTGTTTGATTAAGTCTAGTCTATTTTTGCAATTTTTACCCAGCATTAGTTCGCATGGACTTTTTTTCGTTGTGGAGTGTTTTGCACTCCTATACCCTAATAAAAAGGTTGATACAATATGATTCGTATCTGTCTCCCCCTTATCAAGAGATTTCTTAAGCGCTGCTTTGAAGGTTTTGACAAAGTTTTCAGCTGCCCCGTTTGAAGCTGGATGGCCTGGTGCGCTTTTTATGTGCTTGATTCCGTTATTTGTCAAAAATTCTACAAACTCATCCGCTGTAAATTGAGTGCCGTTGTCTGAAACTATAATGTCAGGCAATCCAAACCTACTGAACGCTTCCCGTAATACTCGTATAGTGAAGTCTGCTGTTATGGTTTTGGTTTCAAAAACCTCTGGCCATTTACTGAACGCATCTACAATGATTAAGTAATACTTCCCCTTTATTGGTCCAGCGAAATCAACATGGAGTCTAGACCAGCATTTCTCAGGAATATTCCAAGGAATGAGATCACACTTTTCTGGGGAAGAACGGGAGGACCTACATTCCTCGCATTGTGTTGCTGTTTTAGTGATGTCCTTATCCATGTCGGACCACCAAAAATATGACCTAGCTATCGCTTTCATTTTCACTATTCCCAAGTGTGATTTATGAAGTTCCCTCAAAATCTCTTTCTGGTAAGATTTGGGAATCACTATTAGTAGGTAAACTATGCGGGTTCTGGATCAAGTGCATGTGTACTTGATGTAGTACGTGGTCTTGTAGGGTACAATGTGACCTTTGTTTGACCTTGAAAATGGGGGCGGTGTTTGGGGCGTGGTCTTGTAGGCTACAATTTGACCTTGAGGGTTTAAAGATGGCGGTAGAACGTGATCTTGTAGGGTACAATGTGACCTTTGTTTGACTTTGAAAATGGCGTCGGTGTTTGGGGCGTGGTCTTGTAGGCTACAATTTGACCTTGAGGGTTTAAAGATGGTGGTGGTGTTGTGGGTGGTGACGTAAGTTGGGTTTTGGTCAATGTGGTGGTGGTGGTTGTGTTGGGTGTGTAGTAAGTGAGGATCATAAGAGGTGGGGGTGGCATGGGTTCGTGGAAAGCATTCGACCAATGAGGGCATGGTTGCGCATACACATGTCCATGCATGAATCGTTGTAATAAATGCGCGAATTTATTTTGGACAAACAGAAAATCGATTATTCAGGTGTATGGAGGAAAGAAAATGTATAAATATATTTTCATTTTTTAACACCTGATCATTGGTAATCTGACAATAGATAGGTTAACATAGTTTCAAAGGGAGGGCATAATGTTTTGGGTTGATTCTATATGGGATGAAACGCATTTTTGTACCTGTCTGAATGGTTGGATGTATATGAAGATTGTGCATTCAGTTGTAAGATGTGACTTAATGAAAGTATATATGACTGCTGAAAATGGTAAAAGATGCAAGGTATTAACTTTGACTAGAGGTCAACCAATTCCCTCAAATTTTGGGGAGATGCGCATCAATCCATTTGAACATGTTAAGATTGAAGTCAAGGGAGGAGAAATAACTGTAGTAGGCTGGCTACAAGATGGGACGATCAGACGTCCAAGTACCAATTTCTTCCTACATAACTGCCCGTTTGCAGGTGAGGAGGAGTGGTATCGTAAACCAATAAAGCAACAAGAAGCAAATAAATCAGAAAAAATAAAAGATGTAAAAGAGTGTGAAAGCAGTAATACCCAAACAAATTCTGATATGAAAATTGAGTGATAGGGTGGAATTGTATATAATCAATTAAATTACCGTAATAATGCATAGTCTTTGTCAACGTTTTGAGCAATCAACAACTAAACAAATAAAGAGATATTATGTCATTAAAAACTTTTATTTCATTTACATTTGCGTGCTCTTTATATGCAAACTGCTTAGCACTCCCAATCAATTTAAACTTAGGACAAAAATCAAGCGATAATATTGATTTTAATATACAGTTGCCAAATAATGATTCCATTCAAATTTCTTTATCATTTCGGCTACTTACACTAAGTAATGCTACTTATGATGCATTACCTACAACAACAACTAATATACCCTTAAATGATGACGATTCTTCTGTTATCTCTTCAGAAAATGGAACTGAATCACCTAAGGAAACTGATGTGGAATTAATACCAGAAAATAGTGTAGTGAGTGTTGAGGAGGCAATTGAAGGATTTAGGCAAAACTTAATAAACAAAGAAAAAGATATAGGTGGAATTATAGAGAGTGATCGTGTGTTTTACAGGCATTTTAAATTAAACTTTGAGGAGGACAAATCAATGAGAGTTCGATGTACATATGATAGCAACTATGAGCATAGAACTCTAAAAATATCCTGTTATGAATATCATGAACTTGAAGGAGAACGAATTTTGAGTAATGGTGAAATTGAATACTTCCGAGAAAATGACTCCACATATAAATCTGATATTACATCTGTTGATTTGAGGAAAATGAAGCAGACTTACAATATGGACATTTCATAAACTGTAGAGTTCCAGTTGAAGTGAATAAAAACAAAAGTTTATAATATTATGTGAATAAAACAATTGATTTTTTTTAAAAAATTGTATTTTATTAAAAATTATCCATAAATTTCTTATACAGGAAAACATTTTGTAATGCACATACACCATTATGTATCATACATCGTGGTACATCAATATATTTTTTTCTTAATTCTTCTGATATAGGACATCCCTTTTCATCTAAATTGTAAATTGGTGCATTATTTTCCAACTTTAATATATCGGTAATCCACTTGATTTTTTCATTTCCTTTCACATATATGATTTTGTCTTGGAGAATATCTTTAAAAAGGGTAGTGACACTATCTTGTGAAGTAAATCCTCCATTCCAAACAAATCCATGGTGATATTGATTTAGCCATCTTGCTTGATTTTGTAGTTCCGGAGGTAGATTTTCAAAGTTGTATATTGGTTTCAAAATAAAGTGCTGTAGTTGATTATTCTGAGTTATAATGGCAATTTCCTTTAAGATGAACGTATTTCTAGGCCCTTTGAACCCTTGAATATCAATGATGCAATTCATTTTTACAGTTTATGAACTTCACTAGTTAGAGGATTGTACTGAACTATTCTATCATGTATAAGTAGACAGTATGCTGCAGTATTTTTCGGTATAATCACAGATGTTTGAAACTCTATGCTGACATCTACAGGACCAGTTTTGAGATATTCATTTTGGCGTGAGCAATCAATAACAACTAAAGGAGCCAAATTTTTGAACTGCTCTTTAGTGAGTAATGGTTCAGATCGGCGGTTGTAATATGACTGTTGGAATTTACAATACATCTCATATAATATAGCGTATTGATCTATGTTATATTTTATATTCAAATCATTGTATGGATATTTTTCAGAATTTAGATAAACTTTTAGGTCTGTTAGGTTGCAGTGATCAAATTTGGACGCATCTTTTTCACTCGAATCTTTACAGTCAGTTTGTAAAGCAAAAATCACATATCTTGGTTTTTCTAGTTGATTAACTGTTTTAACAGCCCATGTATGTCGCGTGGACTGCGGTGGTGATGGATATTCATACAAATCCCAACTTCGAAATACCATTTCAATCGACCGATTACTTTCGGTAATTTTCAATAGAGACAACTTTTCCATATCAGCTACAGTAACATGTGGCAGATGCCATTGTAATTTAAGTATATTTACTGAGCCATCACAATCTTTGGCATAAATTGCATTTAGGTCCGTTCTGGAACGAACCAAAACTAGTTCATGTTTGGCATTAATAACTATTTTCTTATAATCCTCAGCAAATCCAAGAAGATATTTTAGTGGTATGCAAAAATTAAAGTTTCTTTCTGTGTTAAGAGTTATATTGGTGAGAGACCATCCTGAATTTAGAAGCATTTTACTTTCACTTTCGTTTAATGAAAGCTTATTCTTCATCGTTGAAGTAAGACCAACATTTTTATTTCGATCAATTTGTACTCCATTTATTTCATATCGGATCTCCTCAAATAAAAATGCCATCGCATTATTAGTTAACTTTACATCGGGAGTTTTGTCAGCCGCCCTAGGAGTACATTCCAATTTTCCTTCAATGTAAATAAAACTTTCACTTGGAAGTACATAGATGTCTTGATGTTGAATAGCTATACGTATTTCATCATTGTTTTTGAAAGAGTTCGTAAAGGGTGAGTAACTATGATATTCAATTTTTGCGACACTATTATCATAGCTTACAGCATCCTTGATACTCAAAACTTCACTCATTGCTCGTCTTTTATGATAAATCCTAAAGATCTCAAGTAATTCTTATTTTGTGTGGTAAGTTTGAACCTTTTTTCTCTTTGAGGTCTAATTTCGGTGAGAGTTGTAGGAGAACTGTTGTTGGGGGTAACTAATGTACGTAATATATCCTTATTATATATTATCATGTTGCGGTTTAAGATGTAATCGAGCTGTTATTGTCTCCCCTCTAAAATTTATTAAATCACCGTCCTGATCAAGGAGCTTTAAGCTAATGGAAGTAATTCTTCGAGTGGTTAGCGGTAAATAAATGACGTTCTTTGGTACCTCAATTATCTTATAACCAGGCCCCACCTTTGGGGAGAACTCATGTATTGTATGTACTCGTGTATCATTCATGAATGATCCACTTATTATATTGCATTCCACTCTTATTGCATTAACTTTAATTATATTAACTGGTAAATCTGATACATGCAATTTATTAGGCTCCAGCTGTCGCTTACTAAACCCTAAAAGGGATCCGATTGTACCCTCTTTGTTAAAGTAAATAGGTCCACTAGATTTGATTTCACTTTTCAAAGTATTATTGTTCGCACGCAATATTATATGGTAACTCTCTTTACTTAATTTACTTAATTGATTCTCAAGATATTCAGCTATGTCATCTATCTCATACGATCCTGTAGGTATTTCTATAACCGCACCCCCAATGTGAAATAGATTATTTTTTTTATTCTCAACATTTGGTATTGAATTGTAAGTTTGGAAATCAATTAACCCACATACATAATCTCTTGGCAAATCTATGGGTGGGAAATACTCAGTTGTTAATATAGATGAATTTCCGCTTAATGTAAGTGTTAATGACATCGTGGTGTAATTTAAAATGACGCAATTATCTGGTTTCCTCCCCCATTTATATATATATATATATATATATATATATATATATACATATATTTGTAAAGGCAATGAGAATCATTTCAGTTTTAACCACAGGTGGATTCAGTAGTACAAGAAGGAAATAAAAAAAAAATGGAAAGATTAAATGATGAAGTGCAAATATTTCTTAAACATTTCGATATTAGCAGATTCTTGCAAGAGTATGACAAGTTGTTACTAGAAGAACATAAGGAGGAAATAGAAAAATCCTACCGCTTTTTGGATGAATATAAAGAAATGAACATTTTGACTTCAAAATATGGGGAGCATTATGAATCCTGCAGTTGGGCTTACAATACTTCAACATCGGGTCCAGATACTTGTAATTGCCGGCATGTTAAAAGAGAATTTTTGCGAATATCCAAACTATTGAAGTTATATAATAGAATTAAGGGGCCTTGTTGTTCCTATTGTATAAAGGAAATATTTTAAATAAATAAATAAAAATACATACATATTCTTTTATTTTTCGTAACAATCATACAAAAATTTCAAACATAAATGACCACATATTACAGAGTTATATGTTTGATATGGGGAATAATTATACCTTACATTACTAGTTAAATATTTTATAATTTCTAATGGTGGTTGTAGATTTCCAAAGCTATCAAAGTACTGAATATCTTCATCATTTTTATAGTACGCCACCCAATGAGTTCCTGGACCGGATGATATATCCAAGTTGATAATACCGCATTCCTTCTTGTTAAGTTTCTTTGGAAGCTTATCACGCATGAAAACTCCTCGAAAATGTGGTAGATCCTTTGCATATTTAAGTAAGTCTACCTCAGTTAGCGGTCTTTTAGGCAGCGTTTTCAATAGTTTTTTGGTTCTGGGTTTAAGTACAACCCCAATCCTTTTTTATGAGGTTTTAAGTAAAGGCCTTTTCCTACTAGCTTGGATTCCATTTCTTCATTATGCCTCTTACTCTCTTTGAGCTGCTCTTTTGCATCTTTAACAGAATTAACAGCGTTTACAATAGCTGATGCACCTCCTCCTAGCGATCCTAAAGCAGAAAGACCTGCAAATAAAGGAACGAGGAATGGTAAAATACCGCCAGTTTTTGGTATAGGTATGACTCGTGGAACTTTCACATATTTCTTCCTATATTTAATTGTATCTCCTACTTCCTTTCGTGCCAACGCAATGGCTCTTTGCAAAGAATCAGGTTTTTGCCTTTGAATAGATTTTCGCACCTTTGAGATAACCGCTCTCAGGGTAATGTTTTTCTTAACTTTTTTATTTTTCTTTCGTGTGCTCATTTTCTTCTTATTCCTCATTTTCGCCATACCCATCCCGAATTTAGCCTTAGCATTCATGATATTGGTAACTAGCAATGCGTTTGCACGCTCACCTAGGTTTGCGTCAGTAGATTTAACTCGACTCCAAGCCTTTTCAGCCAAAATCCGATCTGCTATGTTGCGATCTGGTGTACTTTTAAATTTAGAGTAGGCAATATCGTGTTCTTTACATGCGCTATCTAAAGGATTAATACCAGGATCACCCCGAGCTAATCTTTTTGCTAGTTTCGTACCAGGCCCGCAATATTGGTAGCCTGGTAAGTGTAATTCAAACGGCAACCTATTAATGAGTGTGTTAATTACCCCCGCTCCTTTCTTATTATGCTCAAGCATAAGTAAAATGTCTTTAGCCTTCAACACTCAGATACAAACTAAAAAAGTATTTAAATTCAGTAAGCATTTATAGGTTGTAGTTAGTATTCAAAATGAAGTTCATTAAGCAAAATCTATCGCTGCCAATAAGAAATAATGATTTTCAGAGCAATGTTAAAGAAACTGGAAGACATAGTTCATTATTACCCAATAGTATACGTGCTCTAATAGTTGGTCCCTCCAATTGTGGAAAAACAAATGTTATGATTAGTTTGCTGGAACATCCTAATGGTTTGAGTTATGAAAACGTTTATGTATATTCAAAATCACTCTACCAATCAAAGTATTTATACTTAAGAAAACTTTTGTCACCCATACAAGGTTTAGGCTATTATACATTTTCTAATAATGATGATGTTATACCATTTGATGAGGCAAAACAAAATTCAGTTTTTATTTTTGATGATGTAGCATGTGGGAAACAAGACAACATACGCTCTTATTTTTGTATGGGTCGACATAATAACATTGATAGTTTCTATCTTTGCCAGACTTATACTCATATACCAAAACACTTGGTACGAGATAATGCCAACTTTCTCATTTTATTTAAGCAAGATGATACAAATCTTAGGCACGCTTATGATGATCATGTTAATACGGATATGAATTTTGATACTTTCCGAGATATGTGTGCTAAGTGTTGGGGGGATAAATATGGGTTTCTGGTAGTAGATAAAGACAGCCCCTTAAGCAAGGGACGTTATCGTCAGGGATTCGATACATATATTTCTGTATAAATATAACAGACCCGTTAAAGCAGTCAACAGACCAGTTAAAGCAGTTACGTGAGCAGTTAAAGCTGTTAACAGACCAGTTAATAAAGCCGTTAACAGATCAGTTAAAGCAGTTAACAGATCGTTTTAAAAATAAATATCATTACAAATGGGTAATAAGAGGGAAATCATTACGAATAAGAAGGAGTTAATCAAGGATATTATTAAAACTAGGAATGCTATCAAGAAAAAGTATCGAGCTATAAAAACGGGGCGAATCGATGTTGAGTCTCAACTTGAAGAGACATTTAAGCCCATAACAAAACCACTTAAAGAGCTTGTAAGTGAAACAAAAGTAAAACATCATGCTGATATCAAATCAGAACCTAAAAAGGAAAATAAAATAAATGAAGATGATGATTATGACAGCTTCGAGTTAAACCCAAAACAAATGTATATGAAAATGGAACCAACAAGCACACCGCTGAAGTATAGAGACTCTTCTTTAATGTCATCACAAGATGAGTATGGAACACCAACTCATTCAAGAACCTTAGCTAATAAATCAGACTCCACCCTCAACTTATCAACTGGCTTAGTTAATAAATATTTAGAATTGTACCTAGACAAAAGCCCTAAAATTGACTACACTTACGGTGTTTATATGGATGATGGGAGGTGGAAAATTGGAAAATATAGCATTGACATTGATGAACAAAATTTAATTATTAATGGGAAGCAATATAACGTAACAATGGGCTTATGTGAACTTCTTTTTATGAAAGAACCATCAAAGAGTTTATATGATGAAAAAGATTTAGCTCATTATCGAGAAATCTTGGAAGATTCTAATGCCCATAGACGTGAATATAGTGCAGATGGGCAAATAAAAGGTAGTAGAGGCTCCAAATATAAGGATATTATAAGTAAATTTGGCAGCCATAAAGGTATTGGACTCATGAAGCTGCCCAGAGAGGCTATTGACTATGTTTACTGGGATAATCCAAATGAATTGGTAGACAGATTACGACTCTTAATTGGCTCTCAAGTAGCTGGGAATAATAGCCATAACAATGAAATTGTTTCCATTATTGAGGAGTTAAGGGAGTCTGATTTAATTTTATAAAAAGCTTCCTTCCGCTTTGTATATATTTATTCATGAAATGACTGTTGATAAGTTCGGACGATCGCTAAGAGATGGTAATATTGAACGAGGTTCTCCTGGACCTCGAGGAGAACGCGGTCCCTCTGGGCAACCAGGCGAAAGAGGCCTCACCGGACCTGCAGGAGTAGGTTTTCTGCTAACATCAGATAATAACTATGATATGCAATTCAGCAATATTAAGAATCTCAAAAATCCAGAAGAAGATAGTGATGCTGTAAACAAGCTATATATAGATGAGGCAATAGATAAATATTTAGACCTCTGCAAATCCCATAGTAGTTTAGAAACAAAAACAGCTAAGAGTGAATTAGAGGAAGAGCTTGCGAATGTACATAATATTATTAAAATAACTAGAGAAAAACTGGAAACATTGACCCAATCGCACATAAATAAGTCATTTGAAAAGTTAAAAGTTTATATTGATACAAAGTGCGAAGACATTGAAAAGAACTTACGAGGGTTAATAAATGTAGAATCTCTTATAGTCAAAGCTAACAATGAGTAAAGAGGCCCTTGTGAGTGAGCTGCACAAAGCAGCTCGTCGAAATTTTCCCAGGCGTCGTGTCATTATGAAAGATTTGGATGATCTCTGGCAAGCAGATTTGGTTGAAATGGGTGCTTATGTTCGTGAAAATAATGGCTTCTACTATTTGCTAACAGTGATTGATACATTTTCCAAATATGCTTGGGTAGAACCTATTAAAAATAAAACTGGAAAACAGGTAACGGCAGCAATGGAAAAAATTCTAAAAAGCGGCCGGGTACCTAAACATTTGCAGACAGATGATGGTAAAGAGTTTTATAATAAAACATTCCAGACACTAATGCTAAAATATGGAATCAAACACTATTCGACTTTTAGTATAATGAAAGCCTCAATAGTTGAAAGATTTAATAGGACGTTGAAAGGCATGATGTGGAAAGAATTTAGTAAGAATGGTTCCTATCGTTGGATTGATTTTGTACACAATCTTGTTTATGAATATAATAATAAAAAGCATAGGACAATTAAAATGCGACCCTCTGATGTTAATCACATTAATAAAAATCTTCTACTACAAACAGTATACAATCACATAAAAATGGTGGAGAGAGCAAAATATAAGGTTGATGACTATGTTCGCATCAGCAAGCACAAACATATATTTGAAAAGGGGTACACACCGAACTGGACGACTGAGATCTTTAAAATTAAAACCATACAAAATACGAATCCGGTGACATATCTTCTAGAGGATTATGAGGGACATCCAATCAAAGGAGGATTTTATGAAAAAGAACTACTAAAGACGAAATATCCACATGATTACCTTGTTGAAAAAGTATTGAAGAAGAAACAGAATAAATTTTTTGTAAAATGGCTAGGGTTCTCTGCAAAACACAATTCATGGGTCGATAAAAATGAAATATTATAAATAAAAATAGCATTTTAAGTTATCAAACCATCTTTTATTGCTTTATACTAAAATGCCCCCAAGCAAGTGTGTCTGCTGAATTTTCTTTTAAAAACCGCTTATTATCATGAGAGCTTAATGCAATCTTACTTTGTCTTATGCTATATACATTGTGCTTATCTGATCGTATGTATTGCTGGGTTCTTATCTGTTCAACAGAGTTATTCAGACATGTTAAGTAATCATCAAAACTAATACTATTTTTTATTACATTTAATTTGACGCCTTTGGCTTTTTTTATCGAATCTTCATTATTTACTCTTATACTATACATTTTTGATCTTAATCCTATAAATTCGGTCATTACTTTCCCATTCAATTCATCTTTCATAACCCCAGGAACTTTTTTATTTACTAAAGGTATATTATATACATTATTCTGTGGATAATCGCTAGTATCAAAATAATTGACATCAGATCTTATGATTCTATAAATATCATCACACTTAAATTCATAAATTAGAGAGTCGGTATCAGTATATAACAGTTTACAATTTTTATCCATTTTTGGTAAAATATAATCATAATGAAATTTATAAACACATGTTTTAGAGATATCAAGTATACACATTCCTATATAAATGGGTTTATTAAAATAAACTTCAGTCTTATTTAATTCAACGGCAACCAAATTTCTATCGAAAATAGATCTGCTGTGGAAGTTCGGTTTAGCTATCATAACTTTAGCTCCATATCGACCTTCCCACTTAGTAAGCAATTTTACTATTGAATGTTTACGTACGTTTTCCATGGTTTTGCCAAAGACCGCATTATTCATAAGCTTATATTTGTTTTTATCAAATTCATTTCTAGCTTTCTTACGCATTTCCGTATTTAAGTCAATATATTTCTTTAACCACGGAGACTGATTGAATTGAAGAACTCGATGTATTTTTTTCAAAATAAGTCCATGAGCTATGCACTGCTTCAGATTTTTATAATGAATGACATACGTTTCTTTATTAAATAATGTAGTCATCAGTTTTTGCTCCTTAGATCCAGTAGGTGCTTCATGTGTTGAACAAAATGGTAAATCTGAATGCTTATCATGCAAATGTTGTGGGTACTCGAGATCGACTTCTAAGATGTAACCTAATGGAGATTCATCCGATACATGAGTAATTTCTATATCCGTATTCACCCATTTGAAATCATGTGTTGGAAGATACTGGGACATTGCCCAACCATATAAATTATTAACATCAAAGTACATGAGATATTTGGAATCCTCTTGATCGTTATAGTTTATCATATAGCTATTATTCGCTTTACTATATCGATTTGAACACTGACTTATTCCACCTCGAATTCCTCGTTCTATGAACATAACCATATCGACATCGGTTAACAACTCCAGCTCTATTTTGGTATATTTCAGCATAGCATCCCATGTTAATCCTGGCAGAGTAAAATAGTGCGCAGGATCCAAACCATATGTTTTTGCACATACCTTTCTAAAATTCTCAAAAACGTCGGCTAAAAGTAGAACATCGATCTTTAAATACAAATCTGAATATTCACCAAGAGTTTGTATGCGAAATGTTTTCCACACAGTTTGTGCATGTAAGTAATCATCATAAGAAATATCAGACTCATTTAATTGACTATAAAACGCTTCCTGGGGTGGTAATGTTACCTCATCCAATTTTCCCCAGTCGCTGGTGTAATCATAAGGAAATACACCTTTTCTCGTTACTAGCTCAAATTCTGAAGAATTCAAATGGTTCCACACCTTTTTTGTTATAAGCAACTGTTCTTTAGGTAAATATGACGCCAGTTTATCTAAAGATGATGCCATAAATTTGAATGAATCAATAAAACGGAATTTAATTTCACTAGCTTTAACATTCTTTGTAAATGATATATATCGTTCTTTATTAATTGGCAAAAGATCCACTCTGCCTTCAAATGCAGTTGCAACTTCCTTTATTATAAAGTGAGCATCATAACCGCTCAAATTGTGGAATACTACCGGAATTATACGTGTATCTTGATAATTAAGATTACATTCTTCATGAGCTGGACCTCTATATTTTCCAGTTAGATGGCAATGATCTCGTACACGTTTTATTCCAATTGCAAAAGGTTGTTCACAAATATGACAATATCTGCCTTGTGTAAATTGCACTTTCTCATCTTCAGTTAACCTAATGAGTGGTTTAATCTCTGAAAATATGTCCTCTACCTTTCTCAGAATCTGCTGTAGTTGGTCTACGAACCAATGCTGACAATCAGCACCTCTATAAGAACGAAAGGCTCTCAGACTACTATTAAAAGAACAGTTGAAATAATATCCCACACTGTAGACCTCATGTTTTTGGTATCTTGTTGTTTTCGCCAACTCATCATTAGAAACAGGTTTCAACAAACATTCTAAATCGGCATATATTATAAAAGGTGCGCTTTCCTTAAAATTAAAATTTTTAAATTTCAACCATTTATTGTATTCTGTTGGCAAGAGAATTTTGCACTCATTCATTTTCGCACAGTCATCAACATGTGCAGCTAGTTTTTCTTCTGAATAGAAGTAATGAAGGCATCTATCACAAATATACTGTTTTCTATTTGTTTTAGAGAGTTGATACGAAACTAGGCGTGACAAGTCTTTAATCCAACAATAATGGTATTTAATTTCAAAGTTAGAATCCTCCTCCTCCTCATCATCATCATCATCATCATCATCTTCATAATAATTCTGAATTAATAATAAATTAACGTGTTTATCTTGCCGGTCTTTTGTTAGACGAACTGCAACTGTGTGAAGTTGTTTTTTTCTTTTTTCCAAAGCAAATATGTTTACGGATATAGCATTCACCTTTTCAAATTTAGTTATTTCATTTAATTCAGGAGGTAAACCAATTCCATTCAAATTCAAGATCTCGCTGTAATGTGGATAACTTGATACTCTATTTGAATTATGTTCGGCTGGGTAAAGTGCTGAAACTATAGCCCATGCAAAGCATGCAGAATCCTTATTATTAATGTTAATGCACGCATGTTTACACTTTATTTCAGGTGGTAAGTCGATATATGATGACCCTCGAAAGGGTTCGTACTTATTAATATTGACGGCTAAATTAATAATACTTGATAAAGCCCATCCACTATCACGCTCTTGAAATTCTTCTAGTTGAACTAATATATTCTGTTGAATATTTTCAAAAAACCATTGCTTTAAATCTGTGCCACGATCTACTACCACATTCTTTGTATTAAAATATTTAAATTCAAGTGCATCATCATCCTTTCGAGTAATTTTAAACTCTCCACAGAACGTAGTATTAATTTTAAGTGTGTTATACTTCTTTAAAATGTTTTGAATTCGTCGTGAAAATAAATGTTGAGCATCTTCTAAAAATATTTTGGGGTCCTTATGAATTAAATTAACTACTACTCCCGTCCTGATTCGATCCATAAATGCTGATTCCACATCCTCCCAAACTACACGAGATTTTCTAGACTCTCCTTGAGAACTATTACCCCGACCACGATGCAACAGTGAATGTAGCTTTACTTTAAATCCCTTGAGTTCTATAATACACCTTTGAAGACACCTTTTAGTCCCCATATTGGAACTCATCCTTAACACTGAACACGATCGCTGAATATATAATCTGCATTTTTTAAGAACATCATTGATTTGGTCATCCGTAGGACCCTTTATATTTCTCAAAGCCATTTTAATTTCATCAACCATATTCACTACGTTCTTTTTAATTGAAGCCATTGTTGTTAAACAAAATGAAAAAATTGCACCAATAACGGATTAAATACACAAATAACCTTTGGCTTTGATAGTTGATATATGATAGTTAATTGTTTGTAACAACGAATTGAATGCACAAATAACCTTCTGCTTTTATATATATATTACCACAAACTTTGACAATTAGTGCATGAGCGCCCTGTTTTATACAAAAAATGTTGAAATATAACCACGCCCTCTAATACTGCAAACACCTATACAAAAATGTTGAAATATAACCACACCCTACACCAATTTCTTAGGTAAAAAACAACAACTTTTTTTTATTTTTATTTTTATTTTTTTATATAAAATACATATTTAATATGTTTGGTTATAAAAATTCCCTGGCTCAATGAATTCACTTAATTCAACAGGATGTGAAATCTTAAGATTAAACGATTTTCCAAATTCACCTCCATTAACTATGTAGAAACTTGCTTCTTTGTTGATATCTTCGAGAACCTCATCAGATAAATTATTAAAACGCTGTGGTAGGTAAATGACATTCGCCTCCAGTTCCAATAAAATCCTTTGACCATATTGGGTTGAACATCTACGTGCCTTTAATACCGTATATGCTTTATTAACCGGCATATCCTTTACTTTCAAAATTTCCTTATAGGTGCTGCAAGCGTTGACATTGTTTAAAACTCTATTTATTCTTTGTTGCTGGTCCATTATTTCTTCTAAATCAGATAAATTTAAAAATAAACGTTGATGTAGCTTCCGAGGAATCTTATCTGATACTGATAAAGTTCAAATTATATCTTTACCTTATATACCTTATTCCAAGTTAAAAATAAATCATACACGCTGTTTTTTTTTTTGCTGATAAGCTTTAACGCGAGAAAAAATCTCAATTGAGCTAAAAATAACCGCCTAAATCAGATAAATTTAAAATAAAATAAACGTTGATGTAGCTTCCGAGGAATCTTATCTTATACTGATAAAGTTCATATTATATCTTTTACCTTAAAGTACAAATTATATCTTTTACCTTATATACCTTATTCCAAGCTAAAAATAAATTATACACCCTGTTTTTGTTGATAAGCTTTAGCGCGAGAAAAAGTCTCAATTGAGCTAAAAATAACCGCAATATAAAATTTTCTATTTTTAGAAATACTATACATCATTCCCATTTAACTAGCAACTAAAAGCTCACAACTTGTATAAAAGAACTATTTGTGTGTGTGTGTGTGTGTGTGTGTGTGTGTGTGTGTGTGTGTGGATGACACGTGCCACCTGTTATTGTTTCTGGTTATAAACCCTAGCGTGGGAAAAATTAATTTTTGGAGTATCGCAATTTATGCGCCAACTTCTTAATATAGAGGGAAAAAAAAAAATGTTTCTGTTTCTGTTTCTACTGATAAGCTTAACGTGAGAAAAATTAATTTTTGGGCATCGCGATTTATGAATTATGTACGAATTTCAGGATATATTCTAGAAAAACTTAGCGTGAGAATTTTAATATTTCCTGTTCTGTAATTTTTCTGTATAAGAGTTTAGCGTGAGAATTTTTATATTTCCGATCCTGATATTTTTTTCTGTATAAAAGCGGTGGTTCTATCCAGAAGAATTTCAAATTTCTTTGCACATTGAAAGCATCATAATGGAAGCTAAAGAGTAAGTATTATATACAATACAATAATTATATAACTTCTAAAGTTCTCTTTTTTTCTATTTTCAGCGAATGTCTACAAACGCTACTTATAATCAAGGAGGAACTTGGATGGGTAATCCAGAGGATTAACAACAATGAGACCCTCCAATGTCAGGACACGGTGTGCATCCTAACAAATTTGAGGAAAGTTCTGGACGCACTCTGTGTGTCAGGGTGGGGTGAGGATGACGAATTTGAAGAATTAATAAACTTACGGGAAGTGCTGCAATATGGTTACATAAACATAAATAAAGATGACCTACTATTCTTAAGAATGTGTAAAAATATTGTAAATAACATTATAACCACAGTAGATAACCATGATGTGTAAAAAAAATTAAAACCCATATACATATTGGGGAAGTGGGTGAAAAGTCACAAATATATTTATACATTTTCTTTCCTCCATACGGCTGAAATGTAAAAATACACACACAGTTTATTCTAATAAATTTATTGATGAAATATAAGATTCTAAAATATTTTTGCAAAATTCCAGAAACTCTGAATCTTCGTTAGCATTTAAATCAGCGTAGCCAAATGTCAAAACTTCTAGTAAGTTTTGCATTTCTTCGTAGTCATCATCATCTTCTCCAAGGTTCATTGTACATAATAAATCCATAATCAGCTCTATGTTGGTGACGATGCAGTCTGCCTCCTCACTATTCACGACTCCGCCATCCTTCAGCTTTTTAATGATGCAGGTGAGCTTTTCCACGGAAACAAAAAGAGCCTGTTTGAAATCCCTATAAGAAAAATCAATTGAAAATATTAAGAAATCTAAATAGAAAATGCATTTAATACTTACTCATAAAAATTTGCCATTTTCTCCTCTTAATTTCGCTGCTTACTTCTTACTTGGAAATATTTTACAAGACCTCGCTATTATATTCAAAATCCGTACATCCTGGATTTCCTGTGTTGTTCAATTCGAATTCGCACACATCGGACAGCCCCGTTTGTTCAGCCAAACATTTCTTGTCCCCCCCAATTCAAACCAGACGCACACACATACATTTCCTGTTTTGTTTAAAATAAATTCGCGCAAAAATCCGGCGTTCCCTTTTGTACACCCACACATTTCCTGTTATTCCCAATTCAAGCTTTGAAAATTGTCCAAAATAAATTCGGGCAAACATCCGGCGGCCTCGTTTGTACACCCACACATTTCCTGTTATTCCCAATTCAAACTTTGAAAAACATCTGGTGTTGTTCTTGCACAATGTATGAGTCATAGCATGAATTTCGCAACAAGTGGAAATATTGTGCAGGTGTTCCACCCACACATTTCCTGTTTTGCCCAAAATAAATTCATGCAAACATCCGGCGGCCCCGTTTGTACACCCACACATTTCCTGTTATTCCCAATTCAAACTTTGAAAAACATCCGGTGTTGTTCTTGCACATTATCGCGGCCCAGGTGTTCCACCCACACATTTCCTGTTTTTGTTTAAATTAAATTCGTGCACACATCCGGCGGTCTCGATTGGCTGAATGCTTTATTACAACGATTCATGCATGAACATGTGTATGCGCAACCATGCCCTCATTGGTCGAATGCTTTCCACGAACCCATGCCACCCCCACCTCTTATGATCCTCACTTACTACACACCCAACACAACCACCACCACCACATTGACCAAAACCCAACTTACGTCACCACCCACAACACCACCACCATCTTTAAACCCTCAAGGTCAAATTGTAGCCTACAAGACCACGCCCCAAACACCGACGCCATTTTCAAAGTCAAACAAAGGTCACATTGTACCCTACAAGATCACGTTCTACCGCCATCTTTAAACCCTCAAGGTCAAATTGTAGCCTACAAGACCACGCCCCAAACACCGCCCCCATTTTCAAGGTCAAACAAAGGTCACATTGTACCCTACAAGACCACGTACTACATCAAGTACACATGCACTTGATCCAGAACCCGCATAGTTTACCTACTACTATTCTATGTCCCCTCATTAAGACCCCTTCCTGAACGTGAAATTCGCTCCTGACTTTCTCTACTCTTTTATCGGAAATTGGTTGACCTTTTTTTAACACATGGATGATACTTTGTAAACGATCATCACTGATTGTCTCCTTTTTGACTTTATCTAAGGTAACAAATTGTTCGCCAATTTCTAATTCTGTGTCACTACTTTCGACCGGGAGACGAGAAGTGCAATCTGCAATGTTATTTTTCGACTTTACTTACTCTATGGTATAATTAAACCCAGCAAGAAAATGTGCCCATCTCTGAATTCTACTTGCAGCTAATGCTTTAATTCCTTTAGCTTCACCATAAATTGTTACAAGTGGTTTATGGTCGGTGCGCAAGGTAAATGTGTTGCCTAATAAATATTGTTGAAATTTAGTAATCCCAAAAATAATTGCTAAACTTTCTTTTTCTAATACACTGTAATTAACTTCCGCTTTATGCAATGTAAGCGATACGCATGAAACCGGTTTTTCCTCTCCGTCGATTCTTATTAGCGAAACCGCTGATATTCCTACATTGGAAGCATCACATACCACAATAATTGGTCTACTAGAATTAAAATGTGTCAAAGTTATTTCCTTACAAATTTCATCTTTAATTTGATTAAAAGAATGTTCACATTTTTGGTCCCAAACAAAATTACTACCCTTTTGCAGTAGCTTATAAATGGAGCTCATTATTGTTGACAATCTGGGTATAAATTTCGCATAATAATTTATGAGCCCTATGAATGCCCTAACCTCTGTTAAATTAGTTGGTCTTGGTGCATTTTTAATTGCAAATATTCGATCATCGGTCTTCCGTAATCCCTGTTTACTGATTTTGTGTCCTAAATATATTATTTCGTCTTTAAAAAACTCACATTTGTCACGTTCTAATTTTAGTCCTGCTTTACTTAGCGATTTAAAGACTTTGCTCAGTGTGTCAATATGTTCTCCGTCTGTTTTCCCTGTCACGACAAAATCGTCTAAGAAATTAATGACGTTTGGTATTCCCACTAAAACTTTTTCAATTTCTTTCTGCACTATTCCTGAAGCTGGCTTAACACCGAATGGCAGTCGATTCATTCCATAGATGCCTTTGTGTGTTGATATAGCCCCTATCATTTTCGAGTCTGCATCGAGCTCAAACTGATTGTATGCTCTAGAAAGATCAAGCTCGGAAAATTTGACACCTTGATTTAGCTTTTGAAATACCTCTTCCACTCTTGGTAAGGGGTACTTAAAGTCGTGAAGATGTTTGTTTATGGTTGACTTATAGTCTCCACATAAACGAATGCCCCCATTGGGTTTTAAAACTGGCACTATTGGTGTTCCCCAATCTGCCGATTGTACAGGATAAATAATCCCTGTACTTTCTAAAATTTGCAACTCCTTCTCAATTAAATTTTTATACGCGAAAGGCACTGGACGTGGTTTCAGAAAAATTGGATCCACTTTATCTTTAAGAGTTAATGCTAATTTCCTATATCTATATTTACCTAATTTTCCATCGAAGAGCTCACTTGCGGTATCTAATAAAGTCTTCAATTTATCATCGATTGCGGTTTTTGCTTTAGCAGTAAGTACTTGATCCATATTATAAGCCGTTGATAACTTTATATTAAATTTTTCCATGAAATTTCTTCCTAATATTGGCGGGCCACCATTATCTACAATTACAAATTTTAGACTTTGCACCTGATCATTAAATTTCACAATAGGACAAAACTCACCTACCACCTTTAATTTTTCACCTGTATAACCTATAGGATTGATTCTACTCTTAATTAGATTTCTACTAATAAAATTCTGTCTGTAAAAAGCTTCCGATATTGCACAGTATTCTGCTCCAGTGTCTAGCTGCATTTCTAATATTTTGTCATCTGCTGAAATTGTTACCAAAAATGGGTTACCTTTACTCTTGTTGTTGATATTAAACAATACACTATCCTCCGCTGCCTCGCCGTTTGTTGTGTGCCGATTGCCAACCTTGTCATCTGTTGTGCGTAGATTACAAACTGCATCATTCATACAACATGCTGCCAAATGTCCTACTTGTTTACATTTTTTGCACTTATATTTTTTGTAGTAGCATCGCTGTGGACTGTGACCTGGGCGATTACATCTGTAGCAATTTTTTTGAGTTGTGTGTACCTTATTCGTCTGAGCTTGCTGCTTACATTGTGGTTGTCGTTGCTGAAAGTTTCCCATATCATTTACAGCTCCTGATGCAATTTTTTTAAAAGCACTTTTCTTGGGTTGATTTTTGGAGTAATTGCACTCAGCTGTTTTCTTCGCCGCAGCCTCGTATTTGTTGGCTACACTGACAGCTTTTGTCAGGGTTAATTCTTTTGGATCCTCCTCGTAAATTCGATCGAATGCTTTACCACTTATTTCCGTAAGAAATTTATCTAACAAGACGAGTTCTAGGCGATCTGCGAATTTGCAGTTGAATGACAAGCTTTTAAGCCTAGCGAGCCATTCGTTCACCGTCTCGGATTCTAACCTTTTTGCAGAATAAAATTTTCGCCTCTCTCGTAGAGGTACGACTTCATTAGTAAAACACTTTGCCATTACTTCGCACAGTTCATCATAACTTAAAGTTGCCGGCAAGTTGGGTGTACACAAATCACGAAGTAATCGATACGTTTTGCAGTCAAGACTATTGATGAGAACTGATGCTTTCTCTGTGGCTGGAACTTTAGTGACTACGAAATGCTGATCCAGTCTTTCTTTAAATAATTCCCGCTCTTCTATTTCAGGTGTAAATTCCCGAAATTTTGCAGGGTACGCCGCCATCATTAAAGGTGGAACTTTGTTGTCTTGACACGTGTTTTTATCCGGCTTTAAATCTTCACTTTTCGTCTCCTGGTTATTTGAACGTCGTCGCCGTCGCTTTCCTCACTTACACTTGTTGATGAACTTGAAGTTTCAGTATTTAATTCTTCTTGATTTTTCTGTTGCGCCTTGCCACTTCTTGTTTTTAATGGCATGACTTTTCTTGCTAACAATCATAACCAGCAGCGTGCGTTTGACCGTAGTAAATTAGAACTTTATTTTTTTTTTTTACCTCGTCGCCATTTGTGATGTTCGATAATGAAAGACCGATTTATTATACAAACTAATTTATTAAGGTTAATTATACTTAGTTCCAATGGTAGCACAACATGACACGGCGGAAGTGCTCAGCGTCAGAGAGTGCACCCATACCATGTTATCTCAGAGATACCAACCTTCTGGACACGACTGTCACACATGGTAGAGATGCTGTAATCTCAACTACCTATAATTAAGTAGGGTTCACATGCATATATTACAGAAGTAAACAGATAGTTTTCAATCTTCGCGATTTCATCATTGATTTATAGCGTTAAATTTGTCACCTCTATATTAATACTTTTTCTTATTTCTTCAACATTTACTTTAATTTTCTTGTCAACACAGTCTTTGGTAGTATCATCATCATTTTCAAGAGGTTCACCAAGTGGTTTTATACCCTTTGAGTTTAGATAGTCGCCTCCGTTTACCGTTAAAGTAAATCTAATACCCCGCTCCCCTTTTTCAGCAGCTGGACCCAGCGGTCCTTGTTTTCCCGCTGGTCCTTGCATTCCTTGTTCACCGGCTAGTCCCTGAGCTCCTGTTGGTCCTGCAGGCCAACGTTCATCTGCTTTCCCAATATGTCTTCGCTTAGAGAAACCTCCAAACTTGTCAACGCTCATCTGCAGATTGTGTTGAAGTATGGTAATGGAGTAGTACTTAAACTAAAATATCTGCTTCTCAAAAATCCTCCATGATAGATACAATTTCATTGTTGTGACCGGTATTTCCAGCCTGTTTTGATGCCATTAGAAGGCGCTACTTCATTTGGGCCATCTCAGTAAATGTGATCAATATTTTCCTTAAGCAGACGCATTAGTCCCATGCCTTTATGCTGTACAAGTTTACTGATTATAGGTTTACACGTGGCCACTCTAGTACCTTTCATTTGTACATCATCAGCTTAGTCACGTTTATATCTATTAGTACTTATTCTATCGTGGTTCTGGCTCACTTTTCCCATACAAAAAGTGGAAAGTTTTTTCCAATTTTTTTGGGAGTTCTGGATCACTGTGGTGGTGAGTTCTGGGGAGGTTGTGTTCTGATGCTGCTTTTGTGCTGAAAATTTGACGTCAGCTTGAAGTTTTCTTTTAGGAGGATACTGATACCAACAACAACTACCAATGTAGGTAGGTATGTTGGCTTGGAAATATCCGACTTCAGGTGTAATGACAGCCGATAATCAAATTCGCATAGCCGAATAGTGTAAACAAAATTCGACAAGGCCGAGTAATGTAAACAAAATCGAATAATGTTAACAAAATTTGTACTAACTAATATTAGCAAAAAATCCTAGGATATTTTTGTTCATGCCAATAGTAGTAGTACTACATCAAAAATCCTCTATGGTTCGAGATATTAGCGATGTTACCTGTAATTAGTATTAGTAGCTGAAAAACAACAACTATAACCTAAGTTGTGGATTAAAGATTTGATGATATTAATCTGTAGGCGTCTTTATAAACAAGATTGCACCATGTGAAGATATATCTAAAAATGGAACAGGTGAAGCTGGTTGGGGTGAATGTAGGTAGATATGCTGACATTGCCTAATTTTGCTTTTCAGGTGCTTATAATTTGGTACCTTGCTTAAATAAATCCGCACAGTCCAGTAAAGTAAACAAATTCGGACAGCCGAGTAATGTAAACAAATTCACACAGAGTTGAGTAATGTAAACAAAATTGCAGTCGAATAATGTTAACAATATTCGCACAGAGCTTAGTAAGGTAAACAAATTCATGAAAGACTCTCAATTTCTTTAGCTGAAAAAAAACAACAACTGATATGATGAAGCATGCTTCGCATGGACCGTAACATCAGCGCTATATCCTGCAACTGCCAACTATGATAGGACCTAATCATATGCACATTATTCAACTGTACTGAATTTAACTGGGATAACATTTCATATGACGCTTAATCAAATTACGCAATTTGAAGACCAGAACGATTTATCAATAAACGTATTCATCCTTGAGAAAGAGGGTTTTTTCACCAGAGTTCCAGTTAGACTTACGAAACACAGGATGGAGTGACATGTACATCTCTTAATGCTACAAGATGACTATGACCAGGATTATGATCATATGAATGATGATGACGATGATGATGATGCTGGCAGATATAATTTCTGTTGGATTTAAATCTTTCCCGACTCATATCGACGCATACTTCGAAATAAAACTATAGAGTGTATGTATGCGATCGATGTTTGCTCTACTTTTACTGCTGAATGCAAGAAATAAAACGACCGTAGGTTATGTTTCCGTCAGAGGTAAAGAAATGACTGGAATATAGGAATTATAACCATAAGAATCCAGTGCCGTTTTCTGTGTATGCCGATCTTGTGTGAATACTGAAGCCGATTCAGGGGAACAATCAAAATACACAGAAAATCCGTGAGAATGAAGTTCACAGCATAGCATGCTATTTCCATTTCAAACATGATGCTAAGCTCACATATTACAGGGCATATCGAGGCAAGAATTGTCAACAATGCTTTTCGTTAGAATTGCAAAATATTGCATCCATATCTGTACAGGTAAAGCTGAACATCAGTCCAATGCAGCCCCTGACTAATGAGGAGCGGCGTTCACATATGGAAAATACTTGCTGCCATATATGTGAAAAAACGTTTGCAGCCGATGAGGAACGAGTGCGAGACCATTGCCACTTAACAGGAAAATACCGAGGACCAGCGCACAATGCGTTTAATGTGATGTATTAAGACTGCTCCATAGTTTCAGTAATTTTTCACTATTTATCTGGATATGCTGCCCATTTCAAAATTAAAGATATAGCTGTATCTTTCCCAGTAAAAGTTTATCTCTTACCAACTGACAAGGAAAGATATATCTAGTTCACCAAGCACATGGATGGCAGTCACATAAAATTCAGATTCATCGATTCCTTCCGTTTTATGGCTGAATCTTTAGGCAAGCTATCATCATTGCTGCCAATGGATAAATTAAACATGACAAGATCAGTATGGCAGGGACTGGATGATGACACTATCAAACTTCTTACACGCAAATGTGTTTTCCCATATGATTTTATTGATGAATTGGATAAATTGGATTTCCGGTCTTTACCAACGCAGGAAGCGTTCTACAATAAACTGACTGACAGTGATATGTCTCCTGATGACTACGATCATGCTGAAAAGGTTTGGCAAACATTTGAAATACAAACACTTGGTGAATATTCAGATCTGCACCTTTAAACTGATGTTGTTCTATTGGCCGATGTGTTTGAAAAGTTTCGAGAAGTGTGCATGAAGACTCACAATTTAGATCCAGCATATTATTACACCATGCCAGGCCGAACATGGGATGCCATGCTAAAGTACACCAAAGTGAATGTAGAGCTCATATCCGACGTATATATACTGCCATTCATAGAGAGAGAGGCATTCGATTTGGTATAAGGTAATGCTCGAACAGACATAGTAAAGCAAATAATAAATATATGGTTGATTTTAAGCCTCAGCAGAAAGGGAAATACTTAATATATTATGATGTGAATCACTTTTATAGACGGGCCCTGTTACAGCATTTACCAACCGGAGGATTCAAATGGGTTGATAGTCCCGATATTGTCATTTTCGAAATTCTTGATGATTCTCCAACGGGATGCATATTTGAAGTCGGCTTGGGCTATCCTCAACATCTACATGATAAGCATAAGGACTTACCGTTTTGCTCTGAGCATGCAGCACCTCCTGGAGCAAAATTAGAAAAGCTTCTGACAACATTACATATTATACACTACCGAAATTTGAAGCAATGCTTATCACATGGCCTCATCCTGAAAACGGTGCACCAGGTTCTTCAATTCGACCAATCAGCTTAGCTTAAACCATATATTATCTTAAATACCACCAAACGGAAGCAGGCTACAAGCGACCATGAGAAGAACATAAGAAGATGAATAATCCAGCTTTTGGTAAGACCATGGAAAATGTTCGGAAGCATAGCGATATCAAGCTTTGCGTAAAGTAGGAAGGTCACTATGGTGCAAAAGCCCTAATTGCTGAACCCAACTTCCACAGTGCAACGAAATTTCATGAGAATTTAGTTGCTGTGGAATTACGGCGACTCAAAATCTTATTCAATAAACTTTTCTATATTGGAATGGTAGTTATGGAAATTTCAAAGATACGCCTCTACGATTTCCACTATAGTTTTATGCAGCGTGAATTTGGATATAAATGTAAAGTCATGTGTACACATACAGAGTCTCTAATATATGAACATGAAGCGAAAAATGCATATGAGTTTATGGCCGAAAATATAAACAAATATGATACAAGTGATAACCCAGAAGATAATCAATTCAATTTACCGCTCATGAATAAAAAGATTCCTGGTCTAAAGACAGATGAGCTGAATGGGAAAATCATGAGCGAATTTTTAGGCTTGCGCTCGAGAATGTACAGTCTGCATATAAACGATGGTAAAAATGTAAAAAAAGCAAAGGAGTAAGACTAATTTAGTCCAGAGGCATATCAATTTCGAAGACTACGTGGAATTTTTGAATAACAAGCGAGTATTAACTGCTAATCAGAGCTCCATATGATCGCATAACCATCATGTCTACACGATCAGCCAAAAGAAGATAGCTTTGAGCTCATATGATAACAAGCGGTATATTATCAGTGGGGCAATGACTCTACCATGGGGCATTACTCTATTCCATCAGAACAGCAAGGAACAGACGTAGAAAACATATAATCTAAGGTTGATAAAATATTTGAATCCAAAAAACACCAAAAAACTTTATATGACAGTTTTAGAATTTTTTATTATTTACAAATTTTTTGAAAGTCATTTTCCGCTGGGAGGTCACGTTTCGCCATAAATCGTAAAAAAACCACTTTCAACCCCTAAGCGTGCTTAATTTTTGTTTCTCTTAATAATAATCATAACTAAATATTCCTTACCTTTTAATAATTTTTTCAAAAAGTTATTGACAGCAACCTATATGGCTTCCTCAGCTTTAAGAATATCTATATTCTCTAAGCGTATATAAACATAGGCACACCAAAAAATAAAATTCATAAGACTTGCTAAGTATTCTGTTGCAATTAGAGTTTAAATATTTTTCGAAGAATTGAATAATTATACTTCATATGAATTAAATTTTTGTAGTGACTATTGGAAAGTTATCTCACAGTTTAAATTTAGCTGTTGAAGTGTTTAGTTTGCAATTTAACGCGTTTATAAGGCTTAAAAAGACCTCATATAGTAGGCGTATAGATTTCTTAATAATGGTACAGCAACAGCAGCAAATATTTGTGATATGTACAGGAGTGAAGTGAGTTCATATAGAGCAGTTTGAGTCAGCAGGATTAGCAGCCAGAACGGGATCTCAAAATCAGTGTACACGCAACAAAATATTTATTACGACTAAGCGAGACAAGATTTTACTTTAACTGGATAATTTCAACAGCTATACTGTTTAGATAATTCTTTAAGAAACCATCCTGTGCTTATTAATAAAAGAATGGGAACTATATTACATGGTAATAATGCTAATGCGAGGCCGAATACAGCAAAAGCTATACAAGAAAAAATTGGATCTATGGTGGTCCATTTGGTGCCATCCACTATACTCACTGGACCTAGTACCAGCTGATTACTTACCGGGTACTGCAGAATGCTTTAAATAGACAAAACTTTGCAAATAGTAAATGGGTCTAAGAGTTTCTAGAAGTTTTGTATTTAAAGCCAATAGAGTTTTACGCAAAGGGGAATAGAGATTTTTTCTCAATATGGCAAGAAGTTATTATAGCAGTTGGTTTTAGTATGCAAAGAGAGCCTAATTAAAGAATTTACATTTAAGAAAATATTTCAGGTAATAGTTCATGATGTAAAAAAATTGGAAACTGAAGGAGTATTCATTCAAGAAATACAAAAGAACGTGCGTGGCTCCATTGTTTTTATTTGTGGAGATAATCTTGGTAGCCATGCGATTGGAGGTTTTACGGAAAACTGCAGTACTTCGCAATTTTTTTGTAGGTATTGTTATATTAGCAGAAAAGAGTTTACGGAAGATTATTTGAAAATTGGAGAATGGCGTAAGAAACGTTCCCATGAATAAGATGTCAATATTCTCCCTGGATCAGAGGAGAACATATTCAGGGGTGTTAAAGGAAATTCCATTTTTAATGAGTTATCATTTTTTCATGTCACTGAAGGATTGCCACCATGTATAGGTCACGATATTTTTGAAGGTGTTCTACAATATGATATACCATTAATTCTCAATCGAATTATAAAAGAGTACAAATGGGTATCAGAATGTGTACTCAATTATGACTTTAAACATTTAGAGCTCGACAAATTAAATCAAAATTTTAGTCCGGAATTTTTTTATAGAAATGGCAAGACTTTTGGTCATGCGATGCAAAATCGATTCCTGTTGAAATATTTGCCATTTATATTGTCACAATACGTACTGGATATAGATTCACTATATTAGAAAATGCTAATAGCACTTCACAAAATAGTAGAAGTTGTTATGGCTCCTAAGCTATCAGTAAATCAAACAGTGTATTTAGATAACTTAGTGAGAGATTATTTGACATTACGTAAAGAAGAATTTCCTCTTATTCCATTAAAACCTAAACATCACTATTTAATACACTATGGAAAACTTTTGCGAAAATATGGACCTCTAATTAGAGTATGGACACTAAGGTTTGAATCTAAGCAAAAATATTTGAAAAGTATTTGTAAGAAACTAAGCAATTACAAAAATATTGAAAAAACTTGCTCTCAACAGCACCAGTTGTTACAAGCATACTTTAATCAAAGTGGGTTCAAAAATAAGCCGTATATAGAAAAAACTAATTCTTTAATATGTTTACTTGAAGATAGATACCATTATGTTAAAACTAACATTGTAAATTTTTCCACATTCCATACAACTGATAAAATTAAAATAACAGGCATATTTTATGCTCAAGATATGATTGTTTTCACCAGTGTCATTTCTGAAAATAAATTTCATGCTATTAGTATTCAAAACATATTGTTTAATGTAGAAAATAATGTAGTAGTTGTTTTAGGTCATCAGATTGAAGTAATATTTAATGACTATGGATTTGCAAGCGTAAGTTTTACTAAAAACTTAAAACCGAAATGTTAGATTATCACCCTCTGAAGGTATCAAAAAGAGAAAATAAATTATATTTAGTATTGCATAATGCCCTTTATGATGATTTTTCAAAGTAAATGCATATGTAAAAACACATTATAATTGAAGGTGTAGTTTTGTATTGCCTTGTTTTTTGTGTGTCATTGGATGCAACAAAACTTAAATAAGTAAATTTACAGAAAACTGTAATTCTATAGTTTAAGATATTTACTTCGGATATTTGTGATTGAGTATTATACTTATATTTTAAGTCCAAATATTTTTAACAAGCAAAAAAAAAATATAGTCACATGAACTTATTTTTATTTGAATTTCGAAATTTTCGAGTCTCTTTTTCGAAAAAATGGAATTAGATTTTGGTTGAAAAGACTTATTTTCTATAGGTATCTTGTATACTTTTTGTAATGATCTCTTGTAACAAACATACATATATATCTCAAAAGTCGTATTTTTGTTTACAATTATTATTTTGAAGTAAAGCTTTGTTTCTGTTCAAAATTCAAAGTCCATTTTAAAAATTAAATCCACTGATAATATCCTTTCCTTTCCTTGCAAAAAATTCCTTTAACCTTCCAAAAAATTTATTCGCGTTTATTTTTGTTTTCAAAAGCTTTCTCATTCCATACATACTGCAATCTGTTTACTTTTCATTACACTGTTGTATACTATGCATAAAATTCCCCAAGAGCGAACCACTTGAACGAAATTACCTTCAAATGACGTATAAATTTTCCTATTCATAATGGAAATCTTATTCGCAAAGATATACATTTCCATGATTTGAAGGTTCGTACATTCAATATGATAAATACATAAATCACTTTCATGTGGTACTATCATATTGTACAAATGTAATTTATACTACAGTGAAATAAGGGATTTTTACATTTATTGTATACTTATTTCCACATTGCAAAGGTATATCAAAATTCCTACAGGAGAGGTAATTTTACACTTACTTAGTGTATTGATTCTAGCTTTCCCTTTGTTGAATGTAAAACGTTTTGCCTTTAAATTAGGGAAATTTTAAATTACATCCATCAATCGAAGTATACCTAATATGGGTGGCACAAAAAGTTGCCATAGCGGGAAGGTAAATATTTTTTACTGTGTATATTTATATTATGATTGCGAATACATATGCATAAATTTAGGGTTTGTGCTCCTCTAGATCTTATTAAATAGTGCAAGCTAAATTGATAGATAAGAGAAAAATATTGACTTTATTAATAAAAGGCAAAAATATAAATTACTATATTAAATTAAATTCCAAATAACAAATATTGAACATGCTGAACTCGCACTGTAGTTTTTCTGCTTCCGCGGTCACATTGCGTACATTTTTTATTGGGTAAAACAGATAAAAAAAAAACAACAAACAAAAAAATCGTGAATACTCCTAAATAGTTATAAAATGCAAATTGATATTTATTGAAGAAAAAAAGTTATTATTTTTTATGTCCCGCCCTTCTTCGGTTATATGTATATAATCATTTTCAATTAATCGGGTTTCCTTTCATGTGCTCGAATTTCAAAATTATTGAATGTACCTGACCGGAGTAAGTGCCTTAAATTCTTAGGCAATGAATTCCATATTTTAACGTCCGAGACATAAGTATTAGAGAAGATAGATGCATTAGATAAAGGCCTATTGTAGTAATGGAAGGTATCCTATTATGATATAGTCGGGGTAAAAGGACACGTTACCCTTTTCACGAAATCTAAGCGTCCGGGGCATTCTTAATAGTATTGGTCGTTGATTTGTACAAAATTATCTCGAAGCAAATAAGTGAAGAAAAGAAAAGAAAAGTGAATGCTGAAGTTTTTTTACAGGTATTAGTATTGTGTTTTCCGGTATTAAATATTGATTATATTTAATATGCAATTTTTGCCGGATTGCTCCTATTCTAAAAAACCAATTGACGAAACGTTCGTACATATGATATGAATAATAATGTTGTTATAATTGTTTTATTTTACTCTTGGCCAAGGGAAAATTAACACACCGTGGCCAAGGGCAAAATGACATACCTATGTCATTTTACTCATGGATTCTAAAAATTATGTTATTTTTATAGGTTAGGCAGTACAAAAGAAATATAATATAAGCTTACAGAAGATAAGAAAAAGCTATATTTTCGATTATTTTGACAAATATAGATCAAATTTCTTTTGAACCACTATTGTGTTTTATTTAAATTACATGGGTGGCCTAAAATTACACAGAGTATGTCGTTTTATACACACGCCACCAAAATATCACATCAGGCCTTCTTTTTTTTTATGAAAAAAAAAAAATCTGAAAGCAAACACTTTTAAACTGCTAAATGTATACTTAAAGTGTTCTTAAATATAAAGGGTTAAGATCCACAAGATAAAATGTTAATGGAATGGCACTAAAGGTCCCTAAATTTTATTCATAAGTAAACTTTATTTCAATATCATGATCAGAGTTTATTTATCTATGACTAAACCCAATGTTACGACGTAAAAATTAGATAAAAATTGTGGCTCCATTTAAAAAAAAAACATTTTTAAGCCAGATTACCTGATTCTCTACTATCTACGTATTACATACTTCCAAAGCATTACGATTTACACATGGGTATTTACTAGGTTCAGTCACATAGCTACCTAGCAGAAATAGCACAGGAAAAGATTTAAGAATTAATAAAATGCTTCAAAAATATTGCTTTTTGTAATACTATTGATAAATTGTCAGCTTTAATTATCATTGGACCATCAATGAATTATGCACCATCTTTACGAAATGGTTTTCCGTGTTATTTATTTATTTTTACTAAATTCTTTAATAAGATACAACTAGCAGTTCTAAATACTTTCTCTTAAAATTATCGATTTCGTCTAAATAAATAATTTTTGTATTACACGAATTTTATTTTCTACTTCCACAGTAGTCCCTTACAAAGTTATCAATGATATTTTAAATTCCTAGAAACACACTTACTAGTGGACCAATCTAGCTCGGTCTCACCATTTAACTCCAATGTTAAAAGAGTAATTTTACTAAAACGTTGTATAAACATAATAGCAGAATCTTTGAGTATTCTTAGAAATCCAAGAATAGTATCGATTTAGAGACAAAATAAACAATATGAATTACATTTTGTACAACTTGACAAAAATTTGAAAAACAATGTGAACTGTATAAACATTCTTTAAGATTAAAAAATACCCACCTGTCAGCAAATGCCATATCAAGAAATTTGTGAATTGCTAAAATCAATACAACTAAAATGTATTTACCTCCAAAATTCGGAATCCTAGTGGGTTTATGTAGAGTATTTCGCACAGTATGCTGCCGGATGTATTTAATCCAGCAATTGAAAGAATTCGTTCAAGTGATTACACTCACAGCAGTGACAATCATTGGGCAACTACCGACATAATACCTTAAGAATAGGAATGTGATTCAAAACAGGATATACAATCCGCCCCACACAAAACTGTTGTCAATTGTTCAACCTTAATATCTCCATTCTACCACGTAAGATATAATGCTAATGTGCGCACCAATACTTGAATGGCATACTCCTTGCAAGAATACGGTTCGCAGCACAACTGGCCGGGTAATCTTTCTTTTCAGAAGTCAAAACTCGTACTCGTCGAAGCTCCTGTGGAGACGTGCAACTTGGTCTGTTCAAATAATAGAATGAATATTCAGTATGAAGAGCGACATGAATATTTATCCTCAACTTCTACAAGTATTCGTGTGCTTTTGTGTTGGCCTAATCCTTCAACGAAACCGGCAAAAACCCCAATCACACCCCATCGCAATAAGCATCAGAAGGCAATATTTTACGCTCGGTTAATCCCTTTCAAAAAATACCAATAAGGGTCCTCCTCAGTCAGCAATACTTCACTTACCGACGGATCAACCGAGCCATTTTATTGCTGCCTTAAATCCCTGCCATCACTCTAACAGACCCTAAAATTTGTCACGAAGTGTACAAATTTAATAGTTGATACCTGATTATGAGTACCAAAATGATCAAGGAGGACAATCGGAGGGCGGTTGTGTGGCTTGACAATATATTTATTGAGGGATATTAAAATGTTTATTTACACTTAGTGCATTAATTCTATTCTTTATTGCTTCACTAAATTTTCGTGATGGGAGCAATAAGCAAGGATTAGGAGATAACCAAGGATTCACTTAATTTCTTCATCATCTATTCTATTGAATTATTAATTTTGAAAACTAATCTCTGATCAATACCTTAGCCTTTAGATAAAAAGAATGCATTTTAATTATGCACATTTATTAACCGACTTCGCTCAATTCAATGCATTCGTTTGTGTTTTATTATTTATATAATTTTTACTTTGTGTTTAAAATGATGCCGCTAGATACCATATAATTTTAGATAAAAGCGACCAGGTAATTGCCCAGCATTCTTATAAAAGTACAGGATATGCTACTCGATGAGTACCATACCTTGGCATCGAGTTAATTTATCTTCATTTCCAAGAACGGAAACATTTGTTCATACTGTAGATAAAATCATTGGGTAAACTACTTCGCTCATATGTTTGTAATGCATAGAAGTAATAATGGTAGAAAAACATTAATTAGATACATTTAAATAAAATCATGAAATATTTCTACTTTTGCTTAATCCTTTACTTGCCCATCAGTTTGTCAGTTTGTCCATCAGTCCGTTCACTGATCTAGTGAGCCGAAATGAAATTTTGTTTACAGTAATTAGCGATCAGAGAAGTCCCATCAGTATGGTTATCTCTGATCGCATACCATATAAGTTTAATGATTAAGGTCATATGAATACTTTTTAGAAAAAGCAAGTATGAATTATTTGGTAGTAAGGTTACTCATTGCAATTTTCAAACTGGGTGATTGTTCCTCTCGCCATAGGGAACTCGGATAAACCAAGTAGAATTTAGAAGTGGACAATTTCTCATCTAAAGACAAATTCATTGAAAACAATATCAATAACTTTGAAAATTCCCTTAATGTGCAGAAAAATTGAACTTTTCGACCCAGCGATCAGAGAGGATTCATCAGTATGATTATCTGTGATCGCCTACTTAGGACATCTAGATCCAGTACCAAAAGATATTCTTAAGAGCAACATCGCACATGCATACGTTACACATCATTCAATATGAAGACTGTCAAATATACCACAAAGCTACGAGTGGTATTCGGTAACATCTACTGGAACACCTTTAAATAAAGAACTTCTTGAAGATCTGTTTACAATACTACTTCCATTTAGAACACACCAAGTTGGCACTACAGGCGGTGTGAGAAAATATTTGGCATTATATCGCAGTCAAACAAACTTATCTGGACAGGGAGAGTCCCAGCTTATTCAACATTATTGGCAAAATACATTTACATACGGAACGGATTCTACGCCATTCGTAGCAATGAGAAACATATTAATTGCGTTCGAAAGTAAATCGTCATTAGTCGGAAAAGCATTAAAAAAGCTTTTCTGCAGACGATTTATGGCGGGAACAATACTAGTCATCTCCAAAGCGAATTATCGGAACTCCTAGCGAAAAGAGGTTTTAAACTTCGAAAGTGGACATTCAACGGTTTACCCGCAGACAAATGTGCACGGTAAATATTTTTCTAGTAGAGGGTAATACAGTTAAGAAATACCACTCGATACGTAGTTGATTGACTATACCCCATCCGTCCACATGTGGAATCCATTCAACCAACACTACGTTTTCTTAATTTCTGCTGTGTTAACTATTTCGAGCTAAGAGATATGGAAATCTAGTTAAATTGACGAATATTCTGGTATTTCAGGAAACAGATTATTCTATTTTAAATGATCAGAAATCTAGTTCACTGAAAAAGAATTCCCAAATTTTAATAAATTTGAAACTTTTAAATTTTTAAATTTTTTAAATTTGAAACTTTTAAAACTACCACTGGCTTGTACATTTGTAAACAATTTCTTGTTAAAGTAGTAGAATTACAGTCGGGCTGTTAACGCTCTGTTAATGAGAATAGAGATATTAACGATTTTCTTCGTTAGAGTTGAGAAACTAAATCCTCCGAAAATCCACCAAGTTAGAGTTAGAAGTTCAATGTCTGGTGTTTATGAATCTCTTAGCAAGAGCTGAAGAGCTACCTGATGTGTTAGCCATGTTGGAGCTTAAGAACGCAATATCTGGCATAGGAAAATACCACGAGAGTTACTGGTTTAACTCTGAATCTTTATTTTCAATAGCACTGCATTTATACTATTTTAAAAGTGCTTATTTGGCTAAACCTTAATAAAATATCTTTCTCGAGGGAAAGACCAAGAATATTACAAGTACTTTATAAAAGTTGCTTACCTCGATCAAAATTAATATTGTCGATAAGTGCATGCATATTCCGTTCTATGTCAACAAGCATAATATTGGTTAAAGGCTTCCATTGCAATCTTTTCTTATTGAACTGAAATGCAATAAATATTACATACAGTCATTGGTTGCGTCATCGCATAATTACTTTTTTATAGTTCACTGAGTAATATGTAATATGCTTTATCACTTTGCAACGGTGACCAGTGATGATCATATTACTTCTCACACTCTTTGCTTTTATTTGCTTCCTTTATTATTATTTACTATTGAGGTGTTCGTATATGAATTTATCGTTATGGCATGTAGGTCATGTAGGTATGCTCTACACATTCATCTTCCTTAAAATTTGTTTTCTTTGCATTTATACACAAACATAAATTCTAGTTGCAATTAACGAATTCCATTAAATCTGCATACTTCTGGTTAAAATAAATAGAATGTGTACATACATATTTTACATTGTTTCTGCTTTTTCCATTACTTGGTGTTTGATTCTGATAGAAGTGAGTCCTGCTATATGGAGAGGAGTTAGCATTTCGATAAAAAAATTTGAGCCCAATTGAGTTTTTATAAGTGCGTATTGGTGTTGCTATATAGTAAGTGTGTGTTATTTATTTATTTATATGCATAGTGTATATAAATTATAGTGAATAGTGTCATACATGCAATAAATCTGTTGGTTCGAGTAGGGAAGAAACCAATTTAAATGGCAGGAAGTGTTCATAGAAAGGTTTGCAAGTTGATATTGCTTTATGTTGTGCTAACTATTGTAAATTTTTCACCGATCTTTTGTGGAAATTTCATTTTCAAAATACAAATTCAGGCGAATACAAGAACTTTTGCTGCTATGTACTTCAATAATACCTACATATATGCTGGTCGTAAAAAATACATTCTACTTAGCATGAACGAATACTAGACGAACTTTTCTGTATGCACTTTCTGCGATTTAAGCAGATTTCTTCCCTCCTTCCGCTTGCAAATTGCGTTGTAAACTCATTTCATCATATACATTTCTTGTTTGCATAAACACTACGGCTTTAATCTGCTAGTCGTAAAAAAAACATTAAAATTTAGTAGTCGGATACTTCTTGTATGATCCGTCCACTTCAACATCTGCGGGGGCATCTTATGTGTCCAGGAACTTATCTGAAATGAAAAAAAACGCAGATATTACTCTGAATCAACTAATTAAATATAGTATATAAGTACAACTCCCATATATGGGCCGGGGCTGGTCGCACAGCCTTAGCTTCATTGGATATTGTCCAAAAGAGAGCCTTCAAGCTCATTGGCGATTTGGCAATAACTTGTCATATCGACTCACTCGAGCACCGCCGCAATGTTGAATGCCTTTCGCTCCTTTATCGCTATATGCATGGTCAATGTTCTGATGAATTATCTAGTCTAATCCCTTGTAGAATGATTCCTGCACGCAATACTCGCGCTGCAAACTGCGCACATCCTTTAACCCTTCAAATTACTTTCGGCCGTACAGTAAAATTCCGTGATGCTTTTTTATCACGAACAGTGCGAATGTGGAACAGCTTACCATCTTCTGTTTTTCCCCCGGCATACAATCTGCGGAAGTTTAAGGGCGACATACATCGGCACCTCCGCCACTCTCCTCATATCCCCTAATCCTTTCCCTATCTCCTTCCTGCCATCGCTGTGCTTTGCATCATAGGGTATTCCCTGAGCTTGGCTTAATAATATAAAAAAAAACAACAACAACAGCAAAGACGGACAAAATATAAACATTGCAATTTCTTCTCAAAATTCATACGCTTTGCATAATAAATATTTGTAAAACGTGCAAATATGTTTAAGTATTCAAAATAAATAAATTTGCAGCATGCACATACACTATCTTCATATATAAAAATCCCGTGTCACTGATTTCAATGAAATTTTGTGAACGTGTTTGGTTTGCTCCAGCTGGATAGAAAGGATACTTTTGACACGCTAGATGGCGCTGCTATCAAGATCTAAAAAGTTGCCTGGGAACGTATACTCGGCGTTTTCATAAAAATTGGAAATACAAGTTCAAAAATGGACTAAATTGAGTAATTCTTTCGTAGGGTTGCCATACGAATAAGTCGCTTTAGAGTATATATTTGGACACTGCCTGACAATGAGTACACGTAGACAGCTGAAATTTGTTACATGGTGTTTTCATAGCAATAGTAAGTAAAATTAAAAAAAATGGACTAAATCGGGCAAACTCTTCTTGGTGTTGCCATACAATATTTTGGGGTTCCACAATATACTTGTATTTGTTCAAGAAGGAATCCAAAGAAATTCTTTTTTGAACAAATATAAGTTTACCCCGGTAAAAAATCCTAAAGAGTAATCTCTACTTTTATTTCTTCCTCCTTGGTGTAATATAGGAATTTATGCCTCATCTGATTCACACCCAGAACTTATTCAGAGTTTTTATGAGAGGAGATCAATTTGATCTGTTTCAAGCGTCTACAGCAGGCAGAAAACCAAGCCACAGATTAAATATATACAGATATCCAGCTTCGCAAAATTACCCGGTCACGATTTTATATACCCGTGCTCTGGTACCACCATTCCGTAAAATGTCCGACGTGCCAGACTATAATAAAATGAATGTGAAGAAAGAGCACAACCAGATAAGTGTGACAACTGGTAATGTCAAAAAAACCCAACTGGAATTGTCAAAAAAGCCAACTGGCCAACTGGTAATGTCAGATGCCAAATGCTTTTTGACAATTGATTTAAACAGATGATCAACTGTCAATTGTAAGGTGGGTTTTGATTTCAGTTTAAAAATATATATTTTTATTTTAAATTAATGTATGATAATGGTTCATGTTTTTTTATTTCTAGCGAAAATGAACAAGGAAAAGAAAATTAGAAGTAGAAATTCCTTCTATAAGTGTTGCGCATGAATATAAAATTGCAAGGTTCGGCACTTTCATTTTATAGATTACCAGAAGCAGCGGATAGGTAATTATAGTTTGTTAATAATAATAATAATAATAATATAACTTTATTAGTTTAACAAACTTTAAATTCACAAAAAGGTCATAAATATTAATATTGACTTAATTTTTTTATGAGGATGCGCCTGTTAATAGTTCCAAAAGCTCGTTTGAAATCTAAATATACTGCTATTATGAATTTCTTTTTATCTATTGTCTCTTTCCACTCATTCACTATTAAATTTAATGGCGTTTCGCAGCTGTGCTGTTTTCTGAAACCCGATTGCAGTGTCATTATTAGTTCATTACCTTCCAAATATTTTTCGAGTTGTTTTTGAACTACTTACTCCATTAATTTTTCAAAAATATTTGACGTGTTCATTGGTCTGAGCTCTTCACATTTCCTAGTATTTTTTATTTTTGGTACAGGTACTATTATTGATTCTTTCCAAGTGTCAGGGCACTTTCCTTCAATTAAGCTTTTATTTATAATTTTCTCTAATATATTCCCTAACACATTCCAATTATCTAATATTATTTTATTATTGATGCCATTAAAATCTTTTTTATTGTTCATAGATTTGCAAATTTCTTTTAGTCTTTCATTGCTTATATTACTAAATCTAAATCTACTGTTCATTCATGTAAGTTACTAACATTTTCTACTTTTGGGATTGATTGATTCAATTGGTCCACACTCTCAATAAAGTAGCTATTTAACTTATTTGGTATTTCTTGACTATTGCTTACCTTAATATCACCAAATTGCACCACACTAATTTTGTCCTTTGTCTGTTTCAATACTGTTCGTTTGATAACTTTCCATTTTTCCTTTTGTGAGCTTGGATCATCTATATTTTTTCTTACATACATATTTATCTTTAGTTTCACGTATTTTATTCTTATACTTATTTCTTACTGCTTTGTATTCATTCCAAACTCTTAATTCATTTGTAAACTTAGCACATATGTATTTATTAATTTTTTCACTTTTAAGAACTCTCAATTCCTCTGTAAACTATTCATTCCTGTTTTGTACTATTTGCTTTTTTACTTTAAATTTCTCTATACATGCTTGAATTTCATCACTTAAGCATTCTGCACATTCGTTTAAATTATTGCCTCATTGATTCTTTCAATCCCTCTATTTCTAAGTTCATTCTGAAAGTTATCCTTATTGTATCGTACATACTCGAACCAATTAATTTCACTCTTATTAGATTTGTGATTATTAATTTCTATTTCTAAAGTTTCATGATCACTGATCTTATTACTATTTGTTCTCACCTTTACATTGTCTGAGTTTGATATTACATAGTCAATCATCGTCTTAGAAGTACTGGTAACTCTAGCAAATAATTCCCTGTACCTCCTTTTTATATGTGGTGTTAGACTTCGAGTTTATATTAAAATCACCTGCTATTATTACGTCACCATACCAATCTTCGAATATACTTCTCCATTGCCTAATATTCTCGCAAAATTCCCTTTCAGAGTAGCTTGTTGATCGATATGTTAGAGCCAGCATTAAATTATAGTCGTTAAGTGTGCATTTCACTACCAACCACCATACACTCAATCCAACTGTTATATTTTGCACTACTTCAAATTTCCACTCCTTCTTTATGTAAATAACAACACCACCTGTATGACTAGAGGTAGAATCGAACCTTAACATACTATATTTTTCTAGATTTACTTCACTATCTTCAATTTCACTTTTTAAATGCGTTTCTGTTAATAACACTATTTCAAATTCATTTTCAGCAATAAGTTGCTCTAGTTTAGTTAAGTTATTAATTAGTCCTTGTATATTAAGATACACACCTGTAATAGCCTTTAGTTGCTAGTATCCCATCTTTTTTTTTTTCTCATATCATCTTATATGATTTAGGTACACCGGACAATCCTTACTCCTCACACAGTGATTAGACATTAAATTAAATTTCAATCTTTCATTCGCTGTTTCACAGTTTACACACTTTTGAATTTCTTGTACAATTTTACAACTTCGGGTGTCGTGATTATCTCCACATTTGCGTAAACTTCTTTATTTTTACAATGACTTGATTTATGATTAACTTTTCCGTTAAGTTTTCTTGTGTGTGGAATAAAAAAGTTTTCAAATACTATTGAATCAAGCCAACCATTATTTACATTGTACCACATATTTGGTGGACCATTTTCCATCCATGTTTGCCATAGATAAGAGGACATAAACAATATATGGTGGTATCTTTTAGATTATCGAGATAGGTATTAAATTGTTCGGGTGTTACGGCTTTCGCTCTCACAATATTTTAACATATACGATTAGATATTTTATTTTTGTTGTTGTATAAATCCCCACTCCTTGCTAGGTAGACTTATCCAAATACATTTATGCAAGTTGACGAAGATCGGTATGATCAAGTGGAAACCCCCGTTTTGCAACTTCAATTATGTGCTTTCGAAAACGTGGTATCTTTGAGTGGTACTAAGCCTAGCAATTCTTCATTGATTGAAACATCTGCAGGCACATATTGAATAAATCCGCTAATTGCGGAATATCTTGAATATCCGTAGATTTGTAAAGTGCTAAACTGAATGCTACCTTCTTTTTTATTTTTTTTATCAGATGTTCTACGCAAACTTTATAGTTATTATTAATACTTCGGTCAGTCATAAATTACCCAGTTCAAAGTCATTTCTAAGGCCAGTGTAGCAGTAACACTTGGGGTAAATTATCCAACATGAATAATTTACAATCATGACACTCATCATTACTGGTATTTAAAATATTTCTTGTCACCACGATAGTAGAACGGGAGTACCGTTTAACAACAATGAATAACAAGCGGCGTCGCTATCAGTTAATTTCTAGCAGTCTGTCCGCCAACAACACAACATTGTATCAGCCGTATAATTTAATAAATTATTTTCACTACAATAACGAAACTTAAATCTACAAGGTAACATTAACATTACGTGAAAGACCATTTGAAACAATTTCAAAGATATCACAGGTAACAACGATTCAGAAATTTGAATTTTATTTAGTCTATGCCAACGATTCAATCGGGGAAATGTATCTAGAACGTAATTTGCTTGCTTGAATACAACACACTTTCACAACTTTCTTTCGCCCAATTCCATTACAATCATAAACATGAACAAAATTCAGGTTTTTTGGTTCGTTTATTATTTTGGAAGTTTGGTACTGAGCTGATCTTTCTATAGCTGTACTTTACTATGTCAGTAAAGTTATTTATCATTTCACCTACTTGTACAATGTTGTTTGTATTGCTCAGTGATGTGTTATTTTTTATAATTTATTTCGGTCGTAAGTAGGATTACATTCAGTACGTTTACATGAATACTTGAGTACTTGACTTGAAATCCACTTGAAGCTCAGGTAGGGCGGTTGATTGAATTGATTCCAATTACTTGACTTGAATTTTTCTTGAATTTAATTTTCCAATGTACATTAACAGGTTGCGTATTATCACGAAATTTCTTATTTTATGAGTTGAAAAACATAGTGAATTTAATTTTGTAAATTTTCAGAATCCACCCACCATTGTTTTCAAATTTTAGTTGAGAAAGTATCTCTATACTATTAAGGGTTAAGATACAGGTCATTTGGTTATCATATCTAACAAATATGAACGATATTAAAATGACCAATTTTTTTCTGGAAAAATTCAGGTATTTTATAAAAGGGGAATATTTAGGCTTGCTGATAGATGGCAAAGTGTCATAGATTATGATGGAAACTTTATTACTCAATAAAGAACAAATATGTCAACTTAATTTTGTTTTATTTTAACACCAAGAAAAACGAAAAAACTATCCGGAGTCCTAAAACAGATATATTATCTAAGGAGAGCTCAGGAATTATATTAGGTTGCGAAACTATATCAGCACAGTAGGCACAAAGTATTTTTACGTGACAAGAATTATTGCGGTGACCATACATTTGACAGTTTCGCTTTGCATGGCTATTGAGTTTCGCTCGAAATACACCACGTAAGCATGCCTAATTATATTATAATTTTATAATCCAGTTAGCTGAGGGTCGGAAGGGCCCAATCTGAAAGTAAAATTATCTGGGGACACCTCTGAAAAATTTCTTCTTTGAAAATTCTGCGGTAAAAAAATTTTACCAAAGTTTATTTTTAGGGCTTTTCTTTTAGAAGAGCTCATTTTTGGTAAGTGATATATTAAACCATACAATATATGTATAGCATGTATAGCATGTATAGCATATATAAAGAATTCCATCTCTTTTAACTATATTGTGAATTTTTTATTTACACTTTCCCGATACCACTGGAAACTTATGTTCTTTGAGTATACGTTACGAACTCCCTTGGGAATATTACTACATGATTGGTATGTTAAAAGTACACTGACTTATAAAATAATAGTTTATGAAACAATTATTTCCTATTTTACTTATGTTATACTTTTACGTAACAATACTTTCATATTTTAGGGTAATCAACTGGCTGGAGGCTTTGGGAAGATCAGACATCTTTGTTGATCTTTCCAAAGTTAAAAACTTAAGTGTATGTGCGGAGCATTTTTTACCGTCAATGTTAATAGGTGGATCGCAACCGAAGTTGACCATAAATGCGATACCGTCCCCTGTCAAGGACTCTAGCGAGCCAGTTTTAGCTAGGGAGGATAAAGTATTATTTTTCTAAATTTTCAATTTTTTATTTCATACAAAAATTTCTAATTTTATTTATTCTTCCTTGTATTCTTTCTTCCTAAACCTTTATTTTTATATATTTTTTATATTCTATTCTTTCCGCCTACCTTCATTTCCTGTTTTATTTTTTATTTAAATTTTTATAATATTGGTCAGGAACCCACGAATACATAGAGGATGACCAACTAGTATTAAGAAATAATAAAGATTTATTTTTTTCAGAAGACGTCGAAATGGTTGAGGGATTAGGAAATACCTCAGGTATTTTAGAAGAGGTATATACCAGTGGGGAGGGTGCTCTTAAATATTTTGAGAGCTGTTTGCCTAAGAAAGCATCTATTCTATACGTAGATAATCGCTTGGAGGCTAACACAAAAGACAGACGACGACAAGACGCCGAAATGGTTGAAGGATTAGGAAATACCTCAGATATTTTAGAAGAGGTATATGCTAGTGGGGAGGGTGCTCTTAAGTATTTTGAGAGCTGTTGGCCTAAGAAAGCATCTACTCCATACGTAGATGATCTCTTGGAGGCTAACACAAAAGACAGACGACGACAAGACGGCGAAATGGTTGAGGGATTAGGAAATACCTCAGATATTTTAGAAGAGGTATATGCTAGTGGGGAGGGTGCTCTTAAGTATTTTGAGAGCTGTTTGCCTAAGAAAGCATCTACTCCATACGTAGATGATCGCTTGGAGGCGAACAAAGATGCTTCTAATAGGACCAAAGCCAGTCAAACAAAAAGGACTATTTATGGAAAATGCATAAATTGTCCATACAAGAGCAAATACTTGCTACTAAAAAAGAAGTATGCGAAAGCAATGGCTCAATCCAGAGACTTAAAGAAAATAGTCAAGGCTTTAAAAAAACCTACATTGAAGAGCAAGAGAGATTTTTTAAACTCGGCTAAAAAATATATTTCTCCACAAGCTGTCCCCTTTATAGAAAATGAGGCAAATAACTGTTCTAGAAAAAAGTTGGGAGTTAGATATTCAAGAGAAATAAAGCAGTTTGCATTAACTGTTTTTTTTTTCATTGCTCCAGTGGCCTATAACTTCCTGAGATAGGTTTTCATCTTGCCATCAAAGTCAACTTTACAAGAAATGACAAAAGATTGGCCAGTAGGTCCAGGGTTTCATGATGTTTATTTCGAAACTCTTAAATTGAAGGGCATTCGGTTAGATAGCATGGCAAAGAATTGTGTCATATGCATCGATGAAATGTCTCTAAAAGTAAATATGTTTTATGACAAGAAACATAAAAGAATAATCGGTATTCAAGATGATGGCAATACTCGCGAGAATTTGACAGCCAGATATGCTTTAGCAGTCATGGTTCGTGGTATATCTGAAAACTGGAAACATATGCTAGGCTATGTTTTCACTAATTCTTCATGTGATGCCACCAAGGTAAAACATATAATAAGAAGTGGGGTTTAAGCCTCGATTGCTTATAACTGATCAGGATACAAATTTTCAGCAGCTTGTTAACCTTCTTCATGTTAGTCCCTCTAAACCTTCATTTACTGTAGATGGAACAGAAGTATGTTTTTCTTACGATATACCACACTTGATAAAAAGCGTACGAAACATGTTCATGAAGTATGACTTTCTCTTTGGTGATGGGAAGAAAGCTACTTTTGCATATGTTCAAAAACTCTACGAGCATAGACTCAGCTCAAATGTAAGGTTAGCTCCAAAACTGACAGCTGCCCACATTTCTCCAAATAATTTTCAGAAATGTTAAAATGGCTGCGCATGTAATGAGTTCAATTGTCGCAGCTGGAATCGATACTCTAGCGAAGGGCAATATATTACCTGCAGCAGCATTAGACACTGCGGAGTTTATAAAACGTTGGGATATGGCATTTGACGTATTTAATTCTTCTAAATACAATGATGTAAAAAGACACAAAAAGCCATTTAGTGCCACAGAAGAACAACTAGAAATCCTAGAACAGTTGCAGTCATTTATAGAATCTATTCATGTAATAGATAAAATTGGGAAGGATCATACTTCAAATATAAAGTGCCTTAACGGCTGGCTTATAGCAATTTCCTCTCTTCTCAAAGCATGGAAAATTTTTGAAAGACGAGAATTTTAAATATATTTTCACTCGCAGGCTTAACCAAGATGCTTTGGAACACCATTTTGGCGCACTTCGAAACCGAGGTGGAAATTCGAAAAACCTAACTCCATATCAATTTAGTCACGCTTTTAAAAAAAGTTATAGTATTGAGTTAATGGAACTGATCAAAACTGACAATTGCGAAAGTGAAGAAGATTTATCCGTCGAATTTTTAATAAACCCTAAAGAAGTAATAATTCCACAAGTCCCAGAGAGTATAGAGGATGAGGTTCTTGCTAACAGTGTAGATTACCGGCACTTGGATTTCGGGCAAGAGAACGCTCTTTACTACTTCGCAGGGTATTTGTTAAAAAAATGCAGAGCAAGGCATTCCTGTGAAATCTGTGAAGTTTCTGGGGAACCAAATGAATTCGGGCAATTCATTGTAAACAAGCAATATGAGACTTGCGAGTTAATATTTCCAAAGCCAGAGTTTGTGGAATATATAAAACAGCTTGAGAATATTTTAGTAGAAAATTTTAATAAGCTCGAAACACGCGTAGGTATAGAAGAGGAGCTTTACTCTATTCTTCGAAAAATAGAATGTAGTAAAATCTGTGAAGATTTCCCTACAGTGTTCTTACTAAGGTTCTTCATTAGGGTACGGATATATTTCATTTTGAAATATTTTAATAATTCACTAAAGCAATATGGAGGGAGAAATAAAATGTTGTCCGTGCAACACTTGTAAGAGCGTGTTTCATTAGTAACTATAACTGAGAAAGTTTATTTGTCGGGCGTCTATGTAGGATCTGGAGCTAGCTATGTCCTGAGTAGTTTTACTAACAGAATTATATCTAGACAGGGTTTTAACAACAACGCATCCTTTCAATCACAAGAAAAGAAACAAAGTGGGCTCGAACTAATTTCATCGGTGCATAGCCTATTGCCTAATCTCTTCTTTACCAAATAAATCAAAGAAAGATAGGAGTCGGTAAAGAAATCAGCGAGATATGGAGAAAAGGGAACTAAAAGGGCATTTGCTACTGAAGATGTTAAAAATCTGAAAAAAACGCCATCAATAATAATATAGAATAGAATAGAATAGAATAGAAGACTCATTTATTTTCAACCCCGGCCAAAAGCACACTAAAAGGGAATTTCGATAATACCACTGCAGGTGTTAAAAATCTGAAAAAAAACGTCATCAGACAATGATATAGAATAGAATAGAAAACTCATTTATTTTCAACCCCGGCCAAAAGTGCACTAAAAGGGAATTTCGATAATACCACTGCAGGTGTCAAATAGAATAGAAAATTTATAGAAAAATACAAAAGAAAAGGCGTGATTACACACATCATACAATTTTATTTATGTCTAGAGAGACATTGTTATAGACTCCGAGAAGAGAAGAACATCAATATAAAAGATCTAAGCTAACCTTGTATAAATGAATACAGTGTTTGTTGCCCTGCATCATACTTTTTGCGGACAATCTGATCAGATACGAATAAGCTATGGAGGCATATGTTTTAAGTAAAATCATTGAATGCTTTTGCATTCTTTTCAGATTTGGCTTGTTTTATTTTACATATGCAAGTTGCACATCACAACAACAGGTTCAACATACCATACATGGTAGAAAACGAAGCTTTTCCCTTGAGAGTCTGCAATTGTGTATCCCACGCTAAAAAGTATAAAATAATTTCACAATTTTTTCCATTTAACAATGGTGTGGCAGTTCCTGAACAATGAAGTAAAACCCCTGTTTGTTTGATATTCAGCCCTACCGGGCAATTATATTCAATCGAATCGACTTTTTTCAATGAGCATTTTCTACCATAACAAGTTTAATTCAATTGAATCCGAGGTTTTCCAAATTCAATAAAAAATAGTTGCTACTGTAATTTTTGATTGACGCTGCAGAATATTTTATGCAATTAATTTTGATAGTAAAAAAAATAGGTCTAGTTCGAATCGAATTCCCCGGTAGGGCTGGGCATCAAACAAACAGGGGTTCTACTTCATTGTTCAGCAACTGCCATACCATTGTATAATGCAAAAAATTGAGAAATTATTTTATACTTTTTAGCGTGGGATACACAATTGCAGACTCTCGAGAGAAAAGCTTCATTTTCTACCATGTATGGTATGTTGAACCTGACATTATCATGGTTTATAGGCCTCCTGGGGAACCTACCATGTAAAAAAAGGTAACAGACTAAAGGGACACCTCATGGGTAGTCTGGAAGATCCCTTTCATTTTAAAATAAAGATTTAAATAAATGAAATATATGTTTTTATTTTTCGTAAAAAATACACAGACAAAAATGTTTAATAATCTTCAATGTTAACTGCTTTGAAATGGGTAAATATAAAAATCATTGAATCCTTGATTTAAGTCACACAGTCATACAGCAATAATCAACACGCAGAAATTCCAATATAGTTAATTTATTTTCCTCTACAATTTATAGCAAACACAGTACGTGCCATCGAAATTCTACTTTCGGTGAACCTTTTTATACCCTAGATGAAATCATAAGGTATACTAAGTTTGTCATTCCGTTTGTAGCACCTAGAAATAATGATGGTAGAGCAAAAAGGATTAGACACCCATGCATAAAACTAAAAGTTATTTTGATTTTTGCATGTCCATCTGTCCGCCGGTCCGTTCGTCCTCACGATAACTCGAGAGCGCGTGTACTTAGAGAGCTGAAATTTTGCCCCACTTCAAAAATAAAACTTGCACAGATGGGTGACCATACGAAATTACATACGAGTATTCATCTAGGGTATCATAAGAATTGGTCTTAGACCAATTCTAGCTTTTTTACTTGCTCCTAAAAGCATTTTCAGAAAGAAATTGATGGTAAGGTAAGTCCCTGTAAGTTCTCCTGAACAGTTCCTGTTGGTTTTCTTGTTCAATATTCTTATTAATGTGCAAGTGAAATAAATCTTATAAAAAATTATGAAAGATTAATTAAATTAATTTTAAACATTTATTTTAATAATTTTATTTAATCAATTACAAATTATATAGATGGAACGAAAAGGACTAAAATTGCTGTTCGAGGTAGGCCTGCCCATGGGAACCGCACCGCAAGCAATTACTCTCCAGTAGGTATCGTGTGTACTGACTACTGATCGCTTAACACCATCGAATGAGCTCTGTATGTGTTGCTTTCAGACTAGCCATGTGCTGTTAGAAGTAGATTAGGAGCACTTGAGCAAAAGCTCTGTGGCAAAATTCTCAACATACAATTTTCTACTCTAATACTGTTTTCTCTATGGCAGCCTTAACCATTCAATTTGAATTCACACAAAGAACATAACATTAAGGTATTCCTATTCAAGCTGTGTTCGCCTTATTGGTGGAGACGGAGAAGAATGTTCCTGGTTGTCGAAAGAGGTGATAGTGGATTCATATCGAAATATACGAACAAAGGCTGAACAGAGGCGCAGTATTGTTCCATAGGTATATATATAAGAGAGCAACTCGGAAATTCTTTCTCTTTTATTTCCAGTCCATGGAATTACAGCTAGTTCTTGACTATAGGACTTACCTACCACAAGCTGCTGAGTGAAAAATTACTCGGACATTACTGAACCCCAAAACCTTTAAGCCTAAGCTTGAACCCTTGCTATCGCCTAAATTAAATAACCAGGAATGTGTTTGCGCCAAATTTCGTTGAATATATTTTGTATGTGATATCTCGCTTCGATGGAGATGGACATGCTACTATATTATACGTATTCCTTATACACTAAGGGGCATTAATTAAATTTTATTTAATAATTAAAATAATTTTTATCGTATACACCGCTCTCGAGAAAGAGAATAATGAATTCAATTATATGATGTGAGGGAACTGAGAAGCATTAACTTTTAACAGAAAATAACACAATTTATGTTTACCTAAGTACCTATGGGGGTTTGATCTTGAGAGCAGGCCATTGTAAAACACATTGTTGACAGGCTTGCTTGTGTCTATCCAATAATCTGGGCATCGGTTTAAGTCTCTCTGACGATGCGTTTCGATTCTTTTAAAACCCGGTTCACATTAAGCTCCCACTTTCTCGCTATTTGATTTGCACTTTTCAGAGAGTTGCTTGCAGTTCTGATTATGCGCCGGTTATTCCGCTCACGAATCATGCTATTAGATCCACCTTTCTTATTTTTGCCATAATCCAATACATCTTACAAAAAACTACGCACTACTTTCTCAGAACGCTGAATTTTTCGAGCAATGGCACGCATACTTAGGGAGTGTCCGAATCCAAGTATTCGTGATGCTCAGCTATTATATTAGTTAAACGAAGACGAAACTAACCCGCCTGAATTCGTGTGCTTAGCTCGATATTTGATGTTTTGTTAAAAGCTTGTCCTGTTTTACTTAATGCTTACGCCGTGCATTAATCAACTTGAAAACAAGTTCTCTTGTCTATGAAATGCTAAATAAGTTATGGTTATAATTATAAGGCAGTCATATATTTGTTGACTTGCATTTCATAAATGCAGTCAAATTCACCAAAAAATTATAAATTTTTGGCGACATGTATCTACTTGATTAGTAGCATTTATTTAATCAATTACAAATGAGACAGATAAAACGTAAAGGACTAAAATTGAAAAGAATGTATTTAGGTGTAACATTACGTATACATAAACATAGCATTGCTACAAGACACTCGTTAAAAGAAAATATGACGACTGTAAAACGCAAATTTATTTAAATTATTTTCCTTTTGGAAATTCTACATAATTGTTTTAAAACAAAATAACAACGTTCGACTTTGCTATAGACTAATATTTACATGAAAAATCTCAATAAGCTAAATCGAACGAGAGGAATTTCCTTAAGGCCATTTTATCAATCTCAAAATGTTTCTTTACAATTAATAAAAGTATCTGGATCGGCAGGATTGCATGATTAAACTGTTAATAAATTTTTTTCATTTCTGGGAATCGAGATATGATGCCGTTAAAATCAGCAGCCTGTAACGCTGCTTTAGATTTCTCGCCCGGACATATGGAGAGTTCCCTTACTCTGTGTAGCTCCCAGGAAACTATCCTATTGCACCGTCACGGATCCGTACACCTTGATGGCAGCCTAAAAAAGTAAGAGCATAAAGTTTACATTAGAAGAATTTTTAAAATTAATTTCTGGAATTCTGTTAGAGCAGAACAGAGCTAACAGAACTTAGCAGATTTGCGAATAATCCAGCAAATAAATAATCGAGCAGTTGGGAAAAATTTCAAATATAAGGATTAAAGAATTGTTTAGCTTTATAAATACCTCTGGCTGGTATTGACCCTACCATATACACACTACGGTAAGTGCCCAAGATTCGATATCACAATGAACGTTTACAACTAGCGGCTCAACTTTAAAACAACATTGAATGAAACATTTGGCTTGTTTTCCACTATTCAAACAACCAATAATAACAACGAAAATATGCATGAAAGGATTTGCGTTTGTTAAAAATTTCATAAAAAAGTAGTGAAGAAACAGTTATTTATGCCTATTTACAGAAGATAGTCACTTGGAATATGGCGAACGCATATTGGAACATAATAGCGAAGGGAGCTGAGTTCAAATTAGTATTTGGCGTTTGATTTAACCAACCTGTACCCAGCCGAAAAGTTGTAACTGTGGATTATGTATGAACTTACATTTTCCCGATTGATGCTATATCGAGTATCCATGCTAAAGAATTATTTCTGCATTACCGTCTGTCATTTTTCGGGTTATGTAAACTACATCGCCGCCTTCCAAACTTAGCAAGTCCGGTTCAGTCGCACAGAGCTCGTATCTTTGCGATAACTTGAGGACAGTCCCATTGTTCGTATATTTTTTCACTAGGAGTTTCTGGCTCTGAAGAGACTGTTGCTTGCAGCTATCTCTGTTGTTCTGATACTGATGGGCAAGAGACCACCTAAAAATAGAAAATATGAATAAACATTTCAAAGCCAAAATTTAGAGTCTCAATTTTACTCACCATTTCAACAGTTTTGCCTTCCTAGTTTTCCAAAAGCGTAATCAGTAGAAGATTTTCGCCGGTTTGAGTTATTTCTTTGGTTGGCAATTGTGGTATAACTTCACCAGATGGAAGTATTATACAGTAACCTCAAATGAAAAACAAGCATATTGTTGTTTTTCATAATATCTATATGTTATAAATACATGCGGAAATATAATATGAATTTTGGATTTCGAGAGGGAGGTGAAGAGATGTGTGCTCAAATCGCATAACCAGTACTAATAAATAAAGCCCAAAAAATAAAGTCCAAAATGCTCACTGTGTCTCCTTAGATCTCTTCCATAAGTCATAGACAATACGAATGCGCCGACATTGACAGATAGATGGGAACTTTGGTTTTAATTGGGTCCACATAGTGGAAAACGTCTGAAAAAAGTGGACTGAGTAGTTTCAATAACACACACGGCGAGTCAGGTGTTTTCAGTACAGCTGATCATTCAGAATGCAATTGTTTGTAACGCACCTTCCTGAACATCCAAAAGTTTCTGAATGTTCGCCAGCTTGTAGGACGTGCACACTGGATATTGAATGAGAACACACATTGTTTCAATGTTGGAAACACCTGTTTGTATTGTTGCATTATTAATGGGCAGGAATCAGCATTCGCTATATACTTAGTGGAATAACATAAAAACTTCTGTACTGTCTCTGAATAATTTAAGAATAACCAACAGCGAAATGTATACTAATTCCATGGCGTCTTTTTCTTCAACTTTCGTAGAGCTTTCCATTCCTGTTTGTTTCTCGGGTAAGTGTTCCTTTAGAAGGTTTTCTGCTTTCTCATTACAATATATTTCTTCACAAAACAACTTCGTAAAATCGCAACCTTTTTCTGTTTGAAATGACAAGCTGACATCTGAATTCTGAAATCACTTTTCCAGTGTCGAGGGAAAACGTAAAACTTATAACTTACTCTATAAAGAAAACATTTGTCGTCTTCAAAATTGAATAGGTATAGTCAGCTAAATTTTTAGACACCTTCTTAAAAGCCTCTTCTGCTCGACCATATGGTGATGTATTATTTTCCGTCCGTGGATAAACCTGTAAACTCGTAATCTACGGCAAAAAAAAACGCATTATAAATTACTTCTTTTCTGGCAGAACTGAACGGTAATCTGTAAATACATATATTACTTTACGTTTGCACTCATATAACATTATGTTTACTTTTCGCGGTCACATTCATGTTGCTTCTCAAATCTTAATCAATACTTTGCATAAATAATTAACAAAAATCACCTGCTCTAATTAATTACAGATTTCAAGCGTTTTTGCTGATTCCTTCATATGACAGCATTCTCAATTGTCAAAATCATTTAACAATATATGACTATCTCTTTTTCCCGGTGATGGAATATCAATTAAATACCCTGCAAATAATCCGAGGGATATTAGTGGTCACATACAGGGGTAATTCAAAAATTGAAGTCAGAAAGTTTTTAGTTGATTGCTCCAAGCTGGATATCTGTCTATATCTAATCTGTGACCAAGCTGTACCGATGAGTGTAAAGTTTTCTGCTAACACGAAACGCATTTTCTTCTTATTTTTTCTTTTTTATTTTTTCAGCCTGCTGCGGGCATATACAGCTTCGATTCGTTTAGAATGAATCTGGTTTTTTAAGTTTTTTAAATTTTTTTACTAATAATTATACCCTAGATGAAATCTAAAGGGTATACAAAGTTTATCATTCCGTTTGTAACATCTAGAAATAATGATGTTAGAGCATAATGGATTGAACACCCACGCAGAAAATTAAAAGATATTTTGATTTTTGCATGTCCGTCTTCGCACGATAACTCGAGAACGCGTATACTTAGAGAGTTGAAATTTTGTACACAGACTTAAAAAAAAAAGTAAAATTAAATTCGAAAATGAGACAAATCGGGCAACTCCTTCGTGGGGTTGCCATACAAAATTTTCGTTTCTCACTATATATTTGGACACTACCTGAGAACGTATAGATATAGAGATTTGAAATTTGGTACATAATGTTTTGATTGTAGTAGAAAATGAAATTTTAAAAATGGACTAAATCGGGCGACTCCTTCTTGGTGTTGCCATATAAAAATTTAGGTTTTTTACGTATACTGTGAAAACGATCAGTCCAAGACATTTTTATTGTACTAAAATCTTCTTGAGAATACAAAATCCTATAAAATTGATAATAATCATTTTTTCTGTTCGACAAACCGTTCTAGAAATATATGCGAAAAACTACTTCAAAAATCAAACTTGCACAGAAGGGTGACAATACGAAATTTCATACGGGTATTCATCTAGGATATCATAAGAATTGGTCCTAGAGCAATTCTAGCTATTTCACTTGTTCCGTTTCTTTTCTTTATTCTATTTTTTTCATTTGGTTTTCAAATCACTCAATTTCTCTATTTGGGACCTGTTGATGAGTCAAAACCAAAGCTTGAAATTTGTAACCAAAAATATAATGTATTGTGTGATGAATTAACAAATTAAAAACAATTTTTATCCTTTGATATATACCGGAGAATCCAAATAAATTCCTTCTTGAACAAAGCTAAGTTTACCCCGGTTAAAAATCCTAAAGAGTAATCTCTAGTTTTATTTTAATATAGATTTGGAAACTCTCTGAGAACGCATCGACGTGGAGAAAATGGAGCAAATCGGGCAACCACTTTTCGTTGTTGCCATACAAACCTTTCGTTTTTCACTATATACTTGGTAGTTGCCAGAGAAGGCGTCGAGGTGGAGAGCTCATATTTTGTACACGACGTTTTCGTAAAAATTACAAATACAGTCTGAAAATTGAATCAATCGGTTAACTCCTTCGTAGGGTTGCCACACAAAAATTTCGTGTTTTACTATATATTTGGGAACTGCCTGAAAACACATCAACGTAGAGAGCTACGTTCTCCCACACATGTTAATGTTTGCACGAACACATACAAACACCCCCCCCCCCCAACACACAGAGTGAAACCCTAGAGTACGGAATCGCGCAAAGGAGTCAGATAATAGCTTATATATTATGCATCCCTAACCTAGTTATTTAAAAAATTCAAGAACTTTTGTCATTGTTGACGTTTCTTTAATGATTTTTGCAACATGATTAATTTCGTACGATTTGCATATATAGCACATAAAGAACACTATTTTTCAATTACCTGGATAATTAGTCCAGAATTTGTTGCGAAAAACACAAAAACAACATGGTACTAACGCACTCAAACGAGTTCTAGTTCAATCTGGGTACTTCTAGTCAAAATTAATACAACGTTAACAGATTTTGCATTGCTACCGCTTTTCCATCACATGGTGCTTCATTCGAACAGAAATAAGTGCTACTATATTGTGAACAGTGAGCATTTCGATAAAAGAAAATATTTGAGCCTTAATAAGTTTTTATAATTACATATTGGCAATTGATTGCTATATATGTCGTAGGCATTTAATAAAAACCGGCATTTAATTAAAAGCCTAGTCATTTAATTAAATACCAGGATTCAATAAAAATCGTATTGATATCTTTCTTTTACCATTATCTGCCTAGGCATTTACTATTATCTGCCTAGGCATTTACTTAAATGCCGATTTTTAATTAAAAGCCGGCATTTAAGTAAATGCCTAGGCAGATAATGGTAAAAGAAAGATATCAATCAATCAATCAATTAAATGCCGGTATTTAAGTAAATGCCTAGGCAGATAATGGTAAAAGAAAGATATCAATACGATTTTTATTGAAAGCCGGCATTTCATTAAATGACTAGGCTTTTAATTAAAAGCCGTATTTTATTAAATGCCTACGACATATACATAGTAAGTGTGTTTTATTTATTTATTTTGTATTGGTTCCAGTAAATTCAAATAAATCTGTTGTAGAGGGTGTAAATAAGAATTTTTTAATTCTAATGTAGATGTAATCAGTCTTGTGTAATTTTGAATACCAGTACCAGTAAATACCACAACTGGTGAAAAATATTCAGTAAAAATTAAAATTTTTTTACTGGTACCTAAAACTTACCAGTAACAATAAATCAATTGGTACTGGGGAACGCCAGTAGCTACAAGTAAGAACCAGTAGGCCAGTAAGCGCCAGTAATAACCAGTAAGTACCAGTAATCAAAGAACTGTATACCAATTTTCCATAAATATCTATGGAAAATTCATAAATTAGTAAAACACGATTTGGGAAAATTCTTATAAGCATCACCGCGAATTTAAATTAGTTTTCATTATTTAGAGTAATCGCTTTGCTATGCAATATGTTTATGTCAACTTTCATAATGCTCATTTGCTTTCATGAGTACCAATTTTTCGAAATTGGAATCAGAATGCATGCGGCTGCGGACAGAATTTATTAACCTGGGAACATTTTTAACAACAATTCATGCATTTTTCAAATAGATTGGTTTATAAGTTGGTATTTAATTCTTGTTTCTTGTCTTACTGGTGGTTACTGGTTGCTAATGGCTATTAGTGGCGCTTACTGATATACTGGTTCTTACTGGTAGTTACTGGTGATTTACTAGAATTCGCCAGTACCAATTTATTTACATATACTGGTGATTTTCAAGTAACAGTAAAATAACGTGAATTTTTACTGAATATTTTTCACCAGTATAAGTACTGGTACTGCAAAATCAGTAAGGATTTACATGAATATCACACAAGTCTGCTTACTATACTTGTATGGTTAACTTGCTGTAGTTCTGTTCAGTTCTTGCAGCGACTCAACACTTAACTTAATGATAACGCAAATTCAACTGAACTGGACGATTGAATAGATTTAGCAAGATATTTATATACAAGACTTATACTACACTTAATACGATTATTTACAACTAGGGTCAATAACATTATGTATAACACAACGTAGGTATTACTTACCGACATTTACCGCTCGCAATTTTCCAAACCTTTATAAAGTAAAATATATAATTACATAACTTTATATTTAGCTTCCACCAAATATTCAGTCATATTTCGCCCATTATCGCTCCTTATTGTATGCGGGTGTATGCTAATGTCATATTTATACATAATTTCTTATACATATTGATTTTTCAATTTTTTGCAGGTGTGTCTTTCATGTAACTCCACAGCAATATTTCCAGTTAGAATGTCACACTTTCTGCAGCAGCATTGCATACAGATTAGTATGCTCGCTCCTTAACTGTGTCGTTAAATAACAGTTATATTAAATCTCTAATAAGAATTATTTGCTATATCTGTATACAACACTTGAATGATAGAGCACTTGATAGAAGTTCATGGTGCCCCATTTATGAAAGGGGACTCTCAGGAAATATTTTCATGTTGTGAAAATTCTTGTAATGAAAAATTTTTGTAATTTAAATCCTTTGCAATAAAAGTTGCAAAATAAAAGGACAAACAAATTCATGTGATATTCCATATTTTTCAACTGAATTGCAAACCAAAACTGCTATCTTGCTAGAAGTTTTAGTGGTTCATAATATAGAACTTTCAATTATAAATTCATTTAGTGAAATTCGCGGAATTATGGGTGTACCGGAATCGACGATCAAGTTTTTTTGGGAAAAATACAAAGAAATTAGTTCAGTTATTACCTTAAATCTGAGAGATCAACTATAATAATTCCTTCTCGAAAAGGGGACCGACATAAATGATTACGATGCAATATATTTACTAGAATGATTTAACATTTCAGAAAATTTTAAAGCTACTTCCACGTTCGAAAAACAAATTAAATTCATAAAAAGTGATAGTCATTATGATCATTCGCACGAAATTCCGCTCGGATAGAGAATTGATAATGTATTACAAAGAACAAAAACTGTATCAAAAATTATAATTAAAACTTGTTAATATATTTCCATTAAAGAAACTTTAATAAATTTTATGCAAGATTCAAATTTTAGAAGTATGGTGAAATATTAAAAGTGTTTTAATAATAAACAAGTCATCAAGTCATTTCTAAATTCTAGCTACGCTAAAAAAATTAGTTTTTGCAAAAATATAATAATACCATTCGAATTGAATTGAAATATATACGCTAAACAGTAAAATCGACTCATTACACTATGCGTATGTTGAACAGAAGAACAAACTAAGCCCAAATTTTCCCACTCTTATGTTAACATCTGCCACAAATAAAATTAAATAAAAAGCAGTACAAACTTAGCTACTTCTAAAAGTTCTTCCATTCATTTACTATTCAATAATATCTTCGACTACGTCCGAATATGGTGCTCTTAACTAAGCTTTTAGAAATAGCTTTTTCTGATACTATTAATGAATTTGTAATATGCGAATTATCTGAGCCAAAATCAAAAATCACTTGCCTTTAACAAAATTATTTCCTGAGAGACAAATGATGAAAAAATATCATTATATACAGCATAATTTAGAATGTATTAGGAAGAAAGGTCTAATATATTTTTCCTCCTGCTAACTATTTGAAAGTAAACATGGTTCTTTAAAAAGCCAAATTTTAAATGGCCGTAATTTTAAAATATTCCGAAAGGTATAGCCAAAAGGCACACTTTGATACAAAATGTCTATGTACACAGTGTAAAGTATAGTTCTCATAAACTCAAGCAAATGGCATCCCATACACACATTTTTAGGCAAAGAATTTATTTTAAAAGAGATGAATTCTGTTAATAAGCCCGCAAAATATTTTCAATTACCTTGAATTACGTCGAATATCGCCCTCACCTAGTTGTTGTTCTAACTGATGCTTTTGCTGAACACAAAAGTTCGTTTCCTTACTTTGTTTCAATAAAAGAGATTTTTTTAATGAAGAGAATTGGGTTATATGGGTCCTTTTGATGTATTAATTTGTAGTTAGATATGGGGTTAGTGACCCTTGGTTCGTAGAAAATGAAATTAAAAAATTACAGCATTTGATTTCTATAGTTCTACATTTTATTTTGCAGATATTTCGGTCTCCTATTTAGACCATCTTCAATGCCTAAAATATAATATACATCCATATTTAAGCCTACGTTACGAACACTTGAAATCCTACACAATTACCTTGAAATATCCGGATTTTAAATCTCCTTATGTCAATATTTTAAATACTTAATTTTAGGAACACATAATATATATTAATGATTCGTAATAATTAAAACACATCACTTAGACACTGAGACTAGTTTGAATAAATAAAATAAATAAATAACTAACATAAAAAACAATAATTGGTTTAAACTAGATTTTACTTATGAGCACCTCGTCTAGGACATCTTAAAGTTACACTTAATATGGCTAATTAGCTAAACAGAATTAGCAAGCGATCATCAGCTGCGATTGTATGTTTTTAATGTGTCCAGTGTGTGTTTGTATTGTGTGTTAATATATTGCGTGTCTATTTTGAAGTTGGTTGACCTTGGTTTATTAAGGTGTATATAGAGTGCTTCTATATTTTTCCTTCTCCTCCAATTTTGTTCTGTGTGTAGTATCTTCGGGTCCTCATAATCAAAACTATGGCCCATTTTAATTGCATGGGCTAAGGCCGCTGTGTTGTAGTTACGTTCGTTTTTTTCTGTTGGTGTATCATTTATTGTAGCCTTCATTGCCCTTTTATAATCATTGGTGTGTTCCTTCATTCGCGTTTTTATGTCTCTCCCCGTTTCTCCAATGTACACCTTGTCACAATTGTCGGTTTTGCATTGTACCTTGTATATTGCTCCCAGGTTAGGTTTGTTTATTTTTGTTTTTGTGTCAGAGAAGATAAGTTTTTTTAATTTATTCTGTGGTTTTAGTCCAAATTTTAAGTTAGTGTTATTATTATATTTTAGGATTGGCATGATTTTGCTCGTTAGGTCTGGTATGTATGTCATTCTTCTATATTGCGTCGGTTGTGCATTGAGAGTATTATTGTTATATGTGGTAGCTGTAGTATTGTTTTGTGTATCTGAGGCATAGTATGTTGGCATGTATCTTACTTTTTTTATTATCGTTTTTATCCATTTTTCCGGGTAGTCATTTGATGTTAATATTTTATTTATGCGTTCATAATTGGCATAGTGAAACTTTTGGTCACTTAGACTTATGACCCTTCTTGCGAACGCTAGGGCAACATTAAATCTGATATTTCGAGGGTGCGATGAGTTGTAATTCAGCAATCTCCCCGACGCCATGGGTTTCATATACCAGTCAGTTTGAATTTTGTTGTTTTTTCTGTGTAACAACATGTCCAGAAATGGTATATTATTTAAACCTTGATGCTCTTTTTCTATTGTAAATTTCATACGGGGGTGCCTGTTGTTGAGGATGTGTAACGTAATATCAATTGAATGTTCTGGCAATACCATGATAATATCATCTACGTATTTCTTTATAAATAGTGGTTCACAAGGTAAGTCCGTATATACGTCATCAAAAAAATCATCCAGTACAAATTCAGCCAACGTACCTGATAGACTGCTACCCATCGCCAGACCATGTTTTTGTTTATACATGGAACCCTCATAAAGAAACAAGTTGTTATCTAAAATGCAGAACTTCAGGGCCTTGATGAGCATACATTTGGACAGTCGGGTGTGCTGTTTTATTTTAGGCCATCTCTTTAATACACTAGCAATTGCGTTCTCATGCGGAATATTGGTAAATAATTGTGTGACATCAAAAGAAACTAGACGATCGTTAGCCTTTAAGGTCACATTTTGGATAAGCCGCTTAAAAGAGTGTGAGTTTGGAACATTATATTTCATGGTATCTCGGACCTGGGTGAGAATCCCATTAATGTATGCAGCTAATGCATAAGCTGGTGTAGATCGTGTTGTGACTATCGGCCTGATTGGATGGTTCTGTTTATGCGCTTTGATCGTGCCATAGATCCGTGCTGGTATGGCCTGATGCTGTGTAAGTTTCATCATTTCTACCTTAGAGATGTATTTTTTACGGCACATCTCTCCTACTATCTCATTGTTTTTATCAGTCAGCTGTTTTATAAAGTTTTTGTCTGTATTTTGCATGCGCTCGTAGGTGTCTGTGTCATTTAGGTGCTCCTGCATTTTGCTGTGATATTGTTGTTTATCGATGATGATTGTCTTGTTACCTTTGTCGCTGTTAATAATTAATATGTCTTTATTATCATGTAAAAATTTACGGGCGCAATTGAGTGCTTTGTTTATGCAGCGGTCTTTTGTATTAAAATGAGGTGGCTTTTTAAGTTCTCGTGCTAGTGTATGGGCAATGTTTCTTCTTGTAGCTGTCTTCCACTCCTCATTATCATTAGAGCTGATAATGTCCTCAATGTCGGAGATAATGTTAATAATTTGTTTGGTGTTTTTTTAAATCACAGTTGCTCAACAGTGCATTTGAAGGCATTTTTTGAGGATTTACATGCCTTTAAAGTAAATATGGGAGCTGATCAATTTTTAGTACATTAAAGAGAAATCAAGGATCCACATCCAAATGTTTTATGGCGAAATAAAATGTTGCTAAATAAATATATTACAATAAAATATGGGTACTAAGCTACGAAGATTCCGAAATCTTTTAATTTATATTAACATATATATATATATTATAACTATATATAATTAAAAACGAAAATAAATGCATATGGTCTGTCTAATATTATTTAGGTTAGGTTTTCTATAATATTTATATATGTATGCCTACAAAGGCTATCAGTTATATTAAGATGTTATTGTAATTTGTAAGACACTATTATTGTAAACCTAAAATATAGCTAAAAATATACCAGATAAAGGGTAATAAAATAATTATTCAAATCATGCTTAAAATATTATTAGCTTATCTCTCCAATGGGAGAAGAAAATTGCATCACAAAATTGCTTCACACTCCATACATTTCACTAAAATCATCCCATAAATAGACTTGGGAAAACAAAGGTTTGAGTTTTCAACCAAATCGTTTCAATTGAAATAATTACCAAGACAAATTTTGCTTTCAGCAAAAATTTGTCAGTACAAATATAAAAATTAAAAATATACCAAAAGACAAATCGTACTTTGAGTACGATTTGTCGCGACAAATCCATTAGCAAGTACATATTTATATACATATTACGAAAAGAGCTTTCGCGATAAGAAATGCGTGCCGCATAAATGCATTGCACGTATATGCGCGCCACTATTTCAAACGCCGGATGGTGGCTGTTGTTAATAAAATCATAATATTATTTTTCTTCAAGCCACTGTCCATCCAAAACTATTCTGAACAACGTTTAGTCAACTCCAGAAAAAATGTTAAAATGTCTTTAGAGTAAGAAAATGCAGTTAAGAATTTTCTACATTAAACAACGGCTCTAGATCACGATTAAAGTGATCCAACAGGGAGTTGATTTTGAATCTCGGTCGGGGAAGCATCGCGATTTTTGTTTGGTGCTTAAAGAAGAAAAATCGGTAAATATGTAAATTTGTAAAAGAAAGTTCTTGTCTAACACGATAAGTTAAATCAACGAGAAATTTGGGTATTGGTAAAAGAAATATCTTGTCTAACACGATAAGTTAAATCAACGAGAAATGGTTAAAGTTTTGATTTTGTGAAAATAAAATTTTGTCTACGAAGTCAAAATATAAGAAGAAAAGTCAAATAAGTAGGTGTGTAGTTACATAAACATAGGGTTTGAAATAAAAGAAAGAGTGTAAACCAAAAAATATTGGAGTGTTATTAAAGTAACCCTTTGACAAAATATAATAATTGGGGTAGCCGGCAGGATAGAGGAAGCCAACTTTCGTCACACAGCTATAAGCGCTTGAAAACCCCTTATCCACCAACCAAGCAAAGAAGAGTTGAAAATGGGGTCGAATATTGAGCAAGACACTCTACCCTCCGCCTGAAGTTGAGTTTGGCTTCAGGAGTACTTCGGTCTTGTCGGCTTCCAACGCTCAGGGTCGGACAGCTTTAATGCCTCTGTTTGAAAAACAAATAGGCACAGGAATCTCCGGCACAGTACGAGGGAAGCAACGTGGGATCAACAACTGCAGTAAAGGGCGCAAATCAAACACCCCAACAAATTTAAAAACAAGAGGAGTCACGTTAAGGAGCGGGACAATCCTGACAGGTCTCCAACAAGTAAGGAATAATTTAAATTTAAAATCTTTCTTAAGAAATTTAGAAGGGAATGTGCGAAATTCATCTGGGCTCTCTGACCTCCATTGCGATATTATCGATAAAGAGAGCAAAGTCTCGCGTACAGAGGCTTGCGCAAATAGCCAAATTTTAAGAAAATGGTAGAACATTCAAACAGAGCTTAAAAGAATTTGGAGATATCTTGCACTCTCTAGAAGATTCAATGAAAATAATGTTGTGGACTTAAGTAGAAGTGCCATCGAAAACAGTGTCAGTGATTCCACCACGTGTGAAGTCTAAAATCGCTAAAATCGCCAAGCTAACTGCCCAGCTTTTAACTTTCAAGTTGTTAGAGCGGTGGAAAAGCTCTAATTACGATCTTAAAGTAGTAATATTTAGTATGATCGTGAGCAGTTTATATAAATTTTCTATGCGGTTTTAGTGCTTGCATATACGACTCTTCACATTTACACATTTGAAGTCCTCGTTCAAATCATAACAACGTTATAATGTACATGAAATACGACGAATATACAACTCTTGTAACTTCTAATTTTGAAATCATAATTCCAGTTGTTAAGATGGGTTTACGACAAGTATTATGACTTAACTTATATACGGCGGGTAGTTGTCATTATTCCAGTTATTATGACTGAATTACGGCATTTTTTTCTATAAATCGCAATTATGTCGCATTTCAGCCATAATAACTACATCAGTGCAGAAGGGTCAAAAGTCTGACTGCAGATTGACGCAGAGGAACTAAATATGGAAAACAGCGTGAGGAGGAGTGGAAAAATGTTTGTAAAATATATCAGCACACCACAGGCTATTATAGAAAAGTTAAAATGTATTTAAAAAATTTGGAAAATGTCGATATCGCAATTTCTTTTAATTTCGGTACTACTTCCACAAGTATCTCATCAATTACAAAGTGTGAAACTCTATCCCAAGCTACCTCATTTTCATCACAAATAGTTAACGTAGTTCCATATAACGTATTTTTTGACGATACACTTTACGAAGGTAACAACGCCGACGATGAACAGGAACAATCTGATAAAAGTGTTAGTGGAAATTATGTTTTAATGGATGAAATTAGAGATTGGATAACGTAACACATGTAGCTCCTAATAATTCATTGGAAATATTGAGAAATTATGGAAAAGTTGAACTTCCAAAAGAAAGCAGATCGTTTTTGAGAACGGCACGATCTGTTTGATTACTACCAATGGGAGCTGATGGTGAATATTGGCATAATGGTGTCAAAGCTCTTCTATTAAGCTGTTTGAATAACATTGGAGTTCATAAGCCCAAGCACATTTTTTTGAAATTAAATATTGATGACCTGCCGCTGTATAAAAGTTCAAAAGCTCAGTTTTGGCCTATACTAGTTTTAATAGACAATTTTAAGACAGTGAAACCTTTCATAGCTGGTATATATGGTGGAGAAATTAACCAATCAAACTTAAATGAATTCTTAAAACCAGTTTTGGAAGAACTTAAATGTCTGCTAGAAACAGGGCTTGTCTTTAATGGTTATTCCGTGACAGTTGGAATTAAGTGTTTCATATCATTCCCGCGAGATGCTTTATTAAAGGTAAAGCAGTTATTAAATTTAATACATGCACATAGTAGAACATGAAACTTGTTTGCAGGTACTGTCAGTTTTAACCACTACCATGGATGCTCCAAATGTACAATAGTTGGTGAATATTATCATAATGGACATCATATGAGTTTTCCCAGGGTAAACACGCCTATAAAACATACTTATAGTTTCGTACTAAATCAGATTATGATCATCATAAGACTTACACTATCTTGGAACAATTCATTTATTTGATCTGGGAATCATGAAAAGATGCTTGGTAGGCGGGACACAAGGAAGTTTTAACTTTAGGACTAAGTTAAGTGCAAGAGAAATTAATGAACTATATCAACTACTGCAATATTGCAATTACACAAGACCCAGTGAACTACACCGTGCTATAAGACGTTGAATTCTGAGGGTTCTTGCTTTACTTAGGTCCGGTATTATTACGATATTATTAACAACCGGCACTTTCTACCATTTTCTGACTGTATTTTGTGCAGTGACAATTTGTACCAGTTCTGTGTATTCCAAATACCTCGATTTGGCTGATAAATTGTTACGTGATTACATAGCAAAATTTATTGAACTATATGGTATAGATGCCGACAGCAGCAATGTGCATAATCTTTGTCATGTGGTTGATGATGTCAAAAAATTCGGAATTCTTCTTCTAATATAAGTGCTTATCCTTTCAAAAACGCTCTTTATGCTATAAAGAATTCATTGAGAAATGGGCACAAACCTTTGGCGTAAGTCACTAAGCGATTAAGTGACGGTCTGACGTAAATAAAAAATTATTTCCATACTGTTCAAAAGAAAATGAGGTCCAAGGAAATTTGAACTGCAAATTTTTGAACAAAATTGTTTTGGCGACGATGGAAATAAGTATTTTATGGCTAAGCACTGTGAAATTGTTGAACTTTTGTTACATGAAAAAAGTTTTGTTAATCTATATAATTTATTTGAGCCACTTAGTTCCTGTTACAGAAATATTTTTGCTTCACGGTGTAAAAAAATAAGTCAAAAAGTTTATAAAGTCAATGTAATAAAATGTAAAGTGATTTTAATAAGGCACTGTGACGACATAATCTTTATGCCTATTCTGCACTCATTGGATTTAATGATAAGTAACACACAAGTTTTTTTTTTAGTTTTATCACTTTTATTACAAACATAAAAATATTCATCTGAAAATATAACGATATTTGAGATAAATTAACAATATTCTAAAACATAGTAATACATATATACAGACAGGGTGTTGCATAATTGGTGCACCTAGCTCAAGGGTTTGATAGCTGAGGTGGAGACAAGCAAAAAATTATAAGGTTAGGGGGGTGATAAGACGCGTCATTTCGGCAGTAGGGAGGGTTTAAGATTTTTAGTACTTCTTCCACTTTACACCCTGTAGCTATCTTGAAATACACCCTATCAAGGTGGGATTCATTTCAGATGATAGCAAGCCGTCTAAGCTTTCCAATGAATACCCAATCAGCCTTCCTGTCAAACCAACGAGAAATCGTTAAAGTTTTGATTTTGTGAAAGAAAATGTTTGTCTACGAAGTCAAAATATAAGCAGAAAAGTCAAGTAAGTAGTTGTGTAGTTATGTAAGCGTATGGTTTCAAATAAAAAAAAAGAGTGTAAATTAAAAAAATATTGGAGTGTTATTACAGTAACCCTTTGACAAAACATAATAATTGGGGTAGCCGGTAGGATAGAGGAAGCCAACTTTCGTAAAACAAGTATAAGCTGTTGAAAATCCTTTATCCACCAACGAAGCAAAATGAAGTTGAAAATGGGGTCGAATATTGGGCAAGACACTCTACCCTCCGCCTGAAGTTGAGTTTGGCTTCAGGAGTACTTCGGTCTTGTCGGCTTCCAACGCTCGGGGTCGGACAGCTTTTATACCTCTGTTTGAAAAACAAGCAGGTACAGGAAGCTCCGCGACAGTACGAAGGAAGCAACACGGGATCAACTTCCGCAGTATAGGGTGCAAATTAAACACCCCAATATATTCAACAACAAGAGGAGTCACGTTAAGGAGCGGGACAATCCTGACAGGTCTCCAACAAGTAAGGAATAATTTAAATTTAAAATCTTACTTAAGAAATTTAGAAGAGAAAGTGCGAGATTCATCTGGGCTCTCTGTCCTCCATTGCGATATTATCGAGAAAGTGATAGGAAAGTCTCGCGAACAGAGGCTTGCGCAGATTACCAAATTTAAAGAAAATAGTAGAACGTGCAAACAGAGTTTCAAAGAATTTGGAGAAATTGTGCACTCTATAGAAGTTTCAAATCATAATCATAGTGTAGACTTAAATACAAGTGCCATCGAAAACAGTGTCAGTGATTCCACCGCGAGTGAAGTCTAAAATCGCTAAAATCGCCAAGCTAACTTCCCAGCTTATAACTGTAAAGTACTTACGATGAAAAGTTCTGTTCTTAGAGCGGTGGAAAAGCTCTATTTACTATCTTAAATTTGTAATATTTAATACGATCGTGAGCAGTTTATATAAAGTTTCTATTCGGTTTTAGTGCTTGCATATACGACTCTTCACATTTACACATTTGAAAACCTTATTCAAATCATAACAACGTTATAATGTACATGAAATACGATGAATATACAACTCTTGTAACTTATAATTTTGAAATCATAACTCCAGTTGTTAAGATGGATTTACGACAAGTATTATGACTTAAGTTGTATACGGCGGGTAGCTGTCATTATTCCAGTTATTATGACTGAATTACGACACTATTTTCTATAAATTATTATATAATTAAGAATAATAAAGGGTCTTCCAATAAGAGGTGTTATTTTAATTAGCCCGCTATTTCGGTATATGTCACTTTTGGAGCTGTCGCTTTTTGATATTTTACAAGTAGAAACTACGCCATTAGTAAAAATGGAACGATACACGATTCAAGAACGCATTGAAATTATTAAAATTCACTATAAAAATGGTGAAAATGTGGCAGAGACGATTCGTAAAACTCGAACATTTTTGGGTCGTCGTGAAGCACCTTGTCGGACCGCAGTACAGAAATTGGTAGAAAAATTCAAGCTGTCGGGACAAGTTAGTGATGTGAAGAATAAAAACCGTGCACGTCGCTCAAGAACAGCCGAGAATATTGCTGCTGTAGCCGAAAGTGTTGAAGAAAACCCAGGTTTGTCCATTCCTTGTCGTTCTTTGGAATTAGGCATTCCACAAACGTCATAACACCTTATTTTGCATAAAGATTTGGGTCTTATGGCTTATAAAGTTTAGTTAATACAAGAACTCAAGCCGGCCGATCATCAACAACGTCGAGTCTTTGCTGATTGGGTCCTTGAAATGCATGAAAATGATCCGGAATTCCATCGGAAGCTCATCTAGAGTGATGAGGCCCGTTTCCACTTCGATGACTTCGCCAACAAGCAAAACTGTCGCATCTGGGGCTCGGAAAACCCAAGAGTTATTGTTGAAAAGCCTCTCTATCGTCAACGTGTGACTGTTTGGTGCAGTTTATGGTCCCGCGGGGTCACTGGACCTTACTTTTTCGAAAATGAGGCTGGAGCAACAGTTACGGTGAATGGATTGCGCTATAAACACATGATTAATAATTTTTTATGGCCGGAATTGGATGGTATTGATCTGGACAACGTTTACTTTCAACAAGACGGCGCTACGTGCCATACAAGCAACGCAACCATTGATCTTTTACGGGAAAAGCTTTCGGACCGTCTTATCTCTCGAAGAGGTGATCACAATTGGCCACCGAGATCTTGTCTTGTCTACGCCAAGACCCCAGCGTCGATTCAAGACCTCAAAGATGGAATTCGTGAGGCTATCGAGGACATAGGGCAGCCACTTTGCGATTTGGTTATGGAAAATTTCATGAAAAGGATATGGTCCAGTAGGCGTGGTCCTGGTGGTTATTTGGCTGATGTTATTTTCCATTATTAGCGGCATACCTTCCTCTTTATAATGAAATAAAGATCCGATCATTTATCTCAAAAAATGGAATTTTTTTTTGAATATCAAAATAACACCTCTTATTGGAAAACCCTTATGTAAATAATTTATATATGTTAAATTATATATTTTATATGTATATATATATTATTTTTAAAATATTAATATATATAAATGTGAAAATTTTTAATTTTCTTTTTAATTATTATATATTTAAAAATAATATAAAAATAATTTATATATATATGTATTATTTGTATAAATTATATAGATATATATACATATATATATAAATTTTTTATGTATATTGTAATAAATGTTTTTCCACAATTTGTCCGGAAGCTACTCATGATGAAGTTTTACTTATTAGGCCCGGTTATTTATTAAGATTATACCTGGCAGAGAACTGCCAAATTTATGGTTTTTGTATGACTAAGAGGAGCCGCTCTTTTATTGTTATATTTCCTTCGTAGATGTTGTTCACCCTTAAGGCTGGGTATTTGGCCAATCTGTAAAAGTTATGGCAGAGTATGCCGATGTATTTTGAGAAATAAAAACTACTCGTTGAAGTTGAATTTAAGTCTGATTTTATTTAGGTAGTCTCATCTTATTTATACAAATCGAATACAAAGGAATCGGTATACTTTACAGTTCTAAAGGGGGGGATTATTGCAGAATTGCAATACACAATATTCTTAATCCGAAACTGTAGTGTCAGCATTTCTGATCACACAATTTCTGATTGAGTTACAATGTATAGCTATTGTAAAGCAATGACCTCAGGTAACAATATTTTATTTATCAAGAAATATGCTTGCATAGCGGAATTTGCTTGCGTTGCAAATTGTTCTTGATGTCGTGTAAACTTTGTTTGTTTTGATTATTTTTTGGTTTGATTTTTTGTTTATTATTATTGACCGTGGTCAGGGCTTTACAATATATATATGTTAACTTAAATATATTATATATATATATATAAATGTGTCGCATTTCAGCCATAATAACTACATCAGTGCAGAAGGGTCAAAAGTCTGACTGCAGATTGACGAATAGGAACTAAATATGGAAAACAGCGTGAGGAGGAGTGGTAAAATTTTTGTAAAAAATATCAGCACACCACAGGCTATTACAGAAAAGTTAAAAGTTATTTAAAAATTTGGAAAATGTCGATATCGCAAGTTCTTTTAATTTCAGTACTACTTCGACAATTATCATCAGTTACAGAGTGTGAGACTCTATCCCAAGCTACCTCATCTTCATCACAAATAGTTAACGCAGTCCCATTTAACGTATTTTTTTACTATACGCTCTACGAAGGTAACAACTCCGACGATGAACAGGAATAATCTGATAAAAGTGTTAGAAGAAATTATGTTTTAATGGTTGAAATTAGAGATTGGATAAAATAACACATGTAGCTCCTAATAATTTATTGGAAATATTGAGAAATTGTGGAAAAGTTGAACTTCCAAAGAAAGCATGTCGTTTTTGAGAACGGAACGATCTGTTTCATTACTACCAATGGGAGCTGATGGTGAATATTGGCATAGCTCCTCTATTAAGCTGTTTGAATTTTAAGAAAGTGAAACCTTTCATAGCTGGTATATATGGTGGAGAAAATAACCAATCAAACTTAAATGAATTCTTAAAACCAGTTTTGGAAGAACTTAAATGTCTGCTAGAAACAGGGCTTGTCGTTAATGGTTATTCCGTGACAGTTGGAATTAAGTGTTTCATATCACCCCCGCGAGATGCTTTATTAAAGGTAAAGCAGTTATTAAATTTAATACATATATGCACATAGTAGAACATGAAACTTGTTTGCAGGTACTGTCAGTTTTAACCACTACCATAGATGCTCCAAATGTAAAATAGTTGAAGAATATTGTTATAATGGACATCATATTAGTTTTCCCAGGGTGAACGCGCCTAAAAGAACAGACTTATAGTTTCGCACTAAATCAGATTCAGATCATCATAAGACTTACACTATCTTGGAACAATTCATTTATTTGATCTGGGAATCATGAAAAGATGCTTGGTAGGCGAGACACAAGGAAGTTTTAACTTTAGGACTAAGTTAAGCGCAAGAGAAATTAATGAACTATATCAACTACTGCATTATTGCAATTACACAAGACGTGGAATTCAGAGTATTCTTGCTTTACTTAGGTCCGGTATTATTACGAGATTATTAACAACCGGTGCTTTCTACCATCTTCTGACTCTATTTTGTACAGTGAGAATTTGTACCAGCTCTGTGTATTCCAAATACCTCGATTTGGCTGATAAATTGTTTCATGATTACATCGAAAAATTTATTGAACTATATGGTATAGATGCCGACAGCAGCAATGTGCATAATCTTTGTCATGTGGTTGATGATGTCAAAAAATTCGGGATTCTTCTTCTAATATAAGTGCTTATCCTTTCAAAAACGCTCTTTATGCTATAAAGAGTTCATTGAGAAATGGGCACAAACCTTTGGCGTAAGTCACTAAGCGATTAAGTGAAGCTCTGACGTAAATAAAAAATTATTTCCATACTGTTCAAAAGAAAATGAGGTCCAAGGAAATTTGAACTGCAAATTTTTGAACAAAATTGTTTTGGCGACGATGGAAATAAGTATTTTATGGCTAAGCACTGTGAAATTGTTGAACTTTTGTTACATGAAAAAAGTTTTGTTAATCTATATAATTTATTTGAGCCACTTAAGTAGTTCCTGTTACAGAAATATTTTTGCTTCACGGTGTAAAAAAATAAGTCAAAAAGTTTATAAAGTCAATGTAATAAAATGTAAAGTGATTTTAATAAGGCACTGTGACGACATAATCTTTATGCCTATTCTGCACTCATTGGATTTAATGATAAGTAACACACAAGTTTTTTTTTTAGTTTTATCACTTTTATTACAAACATAAAAATATTCATCTGAAAATGTAACGATATTTGAGATAAATTAACAATATTCTAAAACATAGTAATACATATATACAGACAGGGTATTTCATAATTGGTGCGCCTAGTTCAAGCGTTTGATAGCTGTGGTGAAGACAAGCAAAAAATTATAGGGTGAAGGGGGTGATAACACGCGTCGTTTAGGCGGTAGGGAGGGTTTAAGATTTTTAGTACTTCTGCCACTTTACACCCTGTAACTATCTTGAAATGCAGCCTATCAAGGTGGGATTCATTTCAGTTGCTAGCAAGCCGTCTAAGCTTTCCAATGAATGCCCAATCAGCCTTCCTGTCAAATCAACGAGAAATCGTTAAAGTTTTGATTTTGTGAAAATAAATTTTTGTCTACGAAGTCAAAATATAAGAAGAAAAGTCAAGTAAGTAGGTGTGTAGTTATATAAACATGGTGTTTGAAATAAAACAAGAGTGTAAACCAAAAAATATTGGAGTATTATTAAAATAACCCTTTGACAAAATATAATAATTGGGGTAGCCGGTAGGATAGAGGAAGCCAACTTTCTTCAAACAAGTTTAAGCGCTTGAAAACCCTCTGTAGAATAACTCTTTAGTTACTCAGATGATATACTGATCACACGCTCTTTTACCTGGACTTGTTGTGGGAACTACGGGTTCGTTATACCAGAACTTCAGAATTGAATGTCTCGTCCAATGTAGATATGAAATTGCTTTCCTTGACTTTGCTTGTTCCAGCCTGCCTTACCACTGATGGGGGGCAAAAGAACTTCGCAGTAGCCGTACATAATGAAAAGAACACCTCTGATCGACTCATAATTTATTCTTCATCATACTGTAATTTACACTAAAAAGTTACTTACTCAGCTAAAACAAAACAAATACCTACCACTACCTTAATATTAAATTGAAATATCATAGCTGCACTCGCGAATTCCACCGTCGTATTTTTCCATGAAAATTGCAGTCTTTGCCAACTGAAAGTTCCTTACCAACGAGATTCGCACACAAGCTGCATATCCGATTTCACTTGTGTGAACAGTGAAGACAAGTGGAATTCGCGAGGTAGGCTTTATCAGCTAACTTCTAATTGCTTCATGCTGTAAATTGTACATCCTCCCACCGTTGAATCCTGAATTCAACCATGTTATATGTCATGTCTAACAGTGAAGTCTTGTCGGGATGATTTCTTGTCTTCTGCGTTAGGATCTGCGGCCGAGTTCTTACCTTCAGTCTTGCTTTGGTCACATCTCCAATGGATTTGGTATTTCCAAGTAAGGCTTGTAATGGTGATTAGTATCAGAAATAGGCCGGCATAGGATACGGTATACTGATGAGTGTAGTTTGACGTTAGCCTTTCTGGTAACTCATTATGCATTTCCATGAGTCTTTTCTTAAGATCTGCTAGCTCGTCCAGGTGAGGCACGTAATGGTTAGTTTGCCGCAGTGCTGGTACCAATTGGTTTGGGGTTATAGTGTCTGAAAGATTGGTTGATGGTACAAATCCTAATCTTGTCATTGAAGATGCTAAATTGTGTTCCTGGATTGTAATAAGTTGCTGCTTTATGACGCATCCAGCTTGAATCTCCATTCGACCAGATAGCTCCAGAGTGTTCTGGGTATTGTTGCAAATTACGTTGATTGTGGTTTTTTCATCTAAAGAGTAAATCCATTGACTCGGAGTGTGTAATTGTGTCCAGTGTGGTCCCCTGTCGGTCTTTCTGATTTGGCATACTGGAGACTGCTGGGATTGACTAATGAAATTGGTTTCGCACGCACTGACTGTTGAACCTCTTCTGTACATAGGTTGATTCTGGTTGCAGAGTATTCCTTTAACCTTTAGGGAGGAGCAAGTTACCAGTTCTTATTAAGTAAGAGGATAATACTGTTCACGATGTAAGTTCAGCATCAAGAACGGAAAAGATGGGCGTATGGCGATGAATATTACGTTGAATTTCACTGGTACCGCTATGATGTGGATCAGCTCAAAGTTCTCTGCCGCTAATAGAGGTAAGTAGATAAGCTATGGGCGTCCTAGCTTAACTTCCCCCTTTAAAATACACTGGGCAAAATCTCGCACCAATCCGCCATCTTGGATTTCTGATTGTGACGTCACTTGTATACACGCATGATAGAACGGAGAGAATGTATGCAATAGAGAGGGTATGTAAGTGTTTGTGTGTTTGTGTATGTGTGTGTATGTTCATAAACGTAATAACATTATTTGTTACACCATGTTGTGAAATATGGTTGTTTTCTATAATTATTTGTATTTAAAAAATAATTTAAATGGGAAGTAATTTTCAATCCTTCAAATGGGAACCAGCGAAATGCTTAACAAGCTACCAGGCTACCAGAAGCCATCAGAATGCAAAACAGGGGCTCGTATTCGTTACAATGCCAAGCAACCGCATCTTATTCTTCGTAGCAATCTTTACCTGCAAGCAGTGAGGCAAAGCTTGTTTTCAAGCTCCTTACATTCCAATCTCAGCAATTTCTCATTCATTTGCAATCGACTATCAGAAATATCATTTGGTTTGTATATGTGTGTAAACGTAATAATAAATTATCTGTTGCAACCATGTTGTGAAATATGGCTGTCTTCTATAATTATTTGGATTTAAGAAACAATTTCAATGGGAAGTAATTTACAAGTCCTCAACCAATGAAATGCTTAACAAGCTACCAGGTTTCCAGAAGCCATCAGAATGCAAAAGAAGACCCCGCGATCTTTACAATGTCAAGCAACCGCATCTTATTCATTGTGCAATTTTTGCCTGCAAGCAGTGAGGCAAAGCTTGTTTTGCAAATTGCGAACATTCCAAGCGTAGTAATTTCTTATTCATTCGTAATTGACTATCAGAAATATCATTGGCACTACGAATTATGTGCTCCTGATATAAACCTTTTATGTCGTAGTTGAATAGAAGGCAGTTTAGCATTAGTAAAATTTTTTTTTTATTATTTATATATATTTATTAGCTGAATTAACAAATATGTCAAGAGACGGAAATAATGTTTTTTCGAAAAAAATACGTACTAAAAATCTATTTAATAAAATTATATAAGTAAGTAGAATAAACGGGACAAGCTCATTCTTTACATTGTATTCATAAAAGCAAGACGTTCAGGATAATAAGTAAATCGTACAAAGTAAAATGGTATCTTTCACGGAAAATTTGAAAAGTGCGGAAGAAACATTAAAATCGGTTAACGAAGAAAACATTGAAGATGCATCAAAGTGTGTTCGAAAAATTTACGATCTCTAAACAGCGCTTTAAAAAATACTAAAATTGTTGGTGCCACAAAAACTTTATTGAGCGTTATTAGTAGAATGATGGCATGCAGAACGAAATTAAAAGCTGCTTTATTACGAGGAGGAGGATATAAACCAGCACGCCCAAATAGGAAAGAATGGGCAGCCCACAGAATCAAATGGGATGATATGAAATCTGTTTTTGGCGGAAGAATTAGAACTGCATGCATAACAAACTTGAAGCATAAAGATCCTATCGAATTTTTGGAGGATTGTGGTCCGGTGTTTGTCCGCCGTATTGCAAATATTTAAAAAAAGTTAGTGCTATATTTTGTGGTAAATTTGCTAAGTTTTCAAAGGAGGAAGAAATCGAAGAGTGCAAATTTTTAAATACAAGGAATTAAGTAATTTTAAGAGATACAAATCTCACGGAATGGTTTGCGGAGAACATTATGAATACCGTCGGTTTACGAGGATACCACAGAAGAATAAAAAAAGGAAAACGCGTTAAAACTTATTTAATTCAAAGCTGAATTTATTCAAAGCTGATCTGTATAATATTTTACAAATTAGTTAAAGTTAAGCAAGCGCTAACTGATCTCGAGCAAGACTGACTGGAATTTTGTGATAGAATTTTAAAGCAAAAATTAACGGTAACAAAGATAAGCATCTGTGAAAAATAGCTCTGAATACAAATATGCATACAACGTTCAGTTAAAATTGAAATTATTGGATTACAATGTATGAATATATATATATATATAATTGTCTTATTATTGTCATGCTGCAAGCGGTGATAATTCTGCTGTCTGTTGCTGTGTACGAATTGTGTTGACAACCGTTGTGGATTTTTGTTTGTATTTAACATTGCGCCCGCCTTGACCAGACTATGCTAACAATTGCGATTCTAGGGGAAAATAGAAATTTGAATTAGTTCAGGCTGCTGACTGGGAGTACACAAATTTTGGTTATTGGATGTTTGCTACAACCTCCTTGATGCCTTAAAGTTACAACGCGCACGTGACCGTCTGCGCTTGGATGCACTTGTATCACCCTAGCTAGTAGCCACTTCGCAGGTGGAAGCTTCTCATCTTTAATCAACACAAGATCGTTTTCTTTTACTGAGTCCTTTTCTTGTGCCCATTTGTATCGAAGTTGCAGGTGATGAATGTATTCCTTATACCACCGACTCCACATATGTTCATGCATTCTTTGAACAAGTTGCCAGCGATTTAATCTATTAATGGGGATGTCGACGACGCCAGGATTTGGGACTGTAAGAAGACTGTCTCCTACCAGAAAATGTCCTGGTGTCAGCGCTGTGAAGTCTTCAGGATCGTCACTGATTGGATGTAACGGCCTCGAATTTAGGCATGCTTCAATCTGTGCTAATAGCGTAAGTAATTCCTGGATCGTTAATATATGAGTTCCAACAACTCTTCGGAGATGATGTTTTAGCGATTTTACGCCACTCTCCCACATGCCACCAAAGTGGGGAGCAGCTGGAGGAATAAAATGCAATTCCGTGCCGTCTCTTAGTAGCAGTGGGCGAATTGACGACTGTGCCTGTTCCGTTAATTGACATAAGTGTTGTGTTAGTTGCTTATCCGCTGATACAAAGTTGGTAGCGTTGTCGCTGTATATCTTTGCACAATGACCTCTACGAGCAACAAACCGTTTGAAAGCCGCTAGAAAGGCTTCAGCAGAAAGGTCCATAACCAATTCGAGATGAATGGCTCTTGTGACTAAGCATACAAATACGGCAACATAAGATTTGAATGTCTTTTGCCCTCGTCTTGCTAGGCATTTAATTGTTATAGGACCTGCAAAGTCTACGCCACTATTCAAAAATGGCTTCGATAGACGAATACGATCAGGAGGAAGATCTTCCATTATCTGGCTTTTCGATGACGCTCTATAGCGGTAGCAAATGATGCAATTACGTACAAACTGTCTAACTTTGCCTCTGCCACTTATTATCCAATATTTATCTCGTATTAAAATTATTTTTAGAATCGTTACTTAAATGATTTCTGTTGTTAAGAGTATCTTTTAAAACATTGCCCTGCTTAAAAAACATTTTAATCTGGTTAACTATAGGCATTAAAATTATTTCACATCTTTTATTTGTCAAAATACTTTTACTATTTTTATATATCTGTGAAACGGATTTATCTATTTCAATTTTTTTAGGATGTTCGTAGAATCGTTTTTCACTCATCGTTTTTAGAAACAAATGTTCCGTATCAATTCCTCTAAATGGCTCAGAGCAGGAAAGCAAAAGTTTGTTAATAATACACCCATTTTCATTATCCAACATCGGAATTAATAAGTCAGATAACGATCTGAATAGAACCTTAGTAATATTTTCCGTAAAATAAGACAAAATATTCTGAATTAGTTTTGTAGTAAGGTGACTTTCACTGAATAGCTTACTAACAAATAACATTGAGGCTTCTTTTAAATTTTCCAGAATCTGATAAACATCATTAGCATTAATACTACCATGTAGGCTTTTAGAATCTGCATTATCATTTTTATTTGAATCAGTAAAAACATTTAAATCTGAATTGACATGACTGTCATTTATATTATTTCTTCCTTTATTGCTTTCAGCAGCTTTATTTAAAATAATTAAAGGTTGTGCTGAACTTTCTTTGTCACAAGAGTGCACATTGAAAATATGTTTTCTGTAGGATGAGAAATCGTAAAATTTTGAATAGCAATTATTCTGTGAACAAACTAATTGTGAATTTATTTTCAAACTATGAATTAATTTTAAATGATTTATTAAGCATTCTACGGATGGAAGATTATAGCAGCAGATGAAACAATTATACATTTTGAAGTTTACTTCTTCAAAATGTTAGTGAGTTGACTATAATCAGTTAAATTTAAACTTTCCGAATCTATGTTATACAAAAAGCTTTGAACAAACTGCCAGAATTTTAAGTTTTCAAAAGGATATTCTAAGTTTAATACATAGAAAAGTTTAAAATAAGTATCAAAAGCATCAGAAAACTACTAAATAAATATGTTATGTGGTTTGCCACTAAAGAAAATTGGGGTGGTTGCTCCAAATTTCCTTTTAAAATAACTAGAAAGGGTTGAAAAGTAATTTTTCTGCTTACACAAAACTGCTTCCTTTTATTAATTATTGTTGGAATGTCCGCTACTGTATTTGATTCTGCTTACCTGGGTTAGTAGATATGTTTTCTAGCAAACTAATCGCTGCTGGGAATTTAACAACTTTTCTGCAGGCATCTACTAGTTTGTCTTCAATAGAGTTATATGTGGAAAAGAAAATATTGGATCTTCTAGGAAAGAGTATATCAAAGTCGATGTCAATCTAGAAACACGTTTATATAAGATTTATATATATATAATATGTATATGGTATGGGGAGAAATTAATATCTAAGAACAATATTTTTCTTTGTATGAAACACATTATTTGCTTTTTAATTTATGAGCGTAATAAACAATACTCATAAAAGAAAACAATATCTATAGATAGAATAAATACAACTTATTTTGGTATACTTACTAAACGGCTTCCGCTGCTGTGCATAAACAGTGGCCAATTAATTAAAATTTCACTCGTCGGGTTATTAAGGATTTCCCTTCGTCTTATCTGGTAGGTTTCCTTCCACTTTATTTCGATTGTTTCTCAGGGAAAATTCCGTGTTTTTAGCCACTCCTTTTCTTCCAGCTGACTTTCATTTGCTATTTCTTCTATATGCTGGCTGTCGTTGCCTTTTGGATTTTCTTCAACTATAATCAAAATAATAAGAAACTACCGTTTTTTAAATGGAATTTATCATACCTGCAGGTGTCAATTTTGTTTTTCTAAGACGAGCCGTAAATAAACCAGCATTTCTAAAAGACACTGCCATAGAACGGTATTTGTTATAAAGTTTCCCACTTGCTTTTTTTTTTTTTTTTTTATAATAATACTCCTTTAACAAAAGATAAAGGAAATATTGAATAAAATTTAATGTGAATGAAAAAATTAAATATGTACATAGGTACACAAAATTTTAAATAAATATACTCATACTTTTCTTTCGCTGGTGAATTTTTTAGTTATTTTTTCTGAAATATCTTCAAAAATTGCGGATGTCATAGGTAAATCCCTTACAATGTCATAGGTAAATCCCTTACAATACTGGAAATTAATATATATCTTTCCAATGGTTCAAATGCTTGATTATTTTCATATTTTTGAACTAGTTTTCTTTCTGCGTCAGATTGTAAAAATTTATCAATATTCTGAAAGATTATACGTGTAATACAAATATATCGTATTATTTGGCTATGAGGAATTACAAATTTGAATCCACTTTTACCTGATGAAGATTCAAAAAGTGTTCCTGATGAGGAAGAAGGAGCTGAACGCATTGTTTGTACGATTGGAGGTGCATTTTTTTCCGTCAAATTATGAGAACAACATGATGGTATTGGGTCGAGATTCTATAAATGTACAATAAGTCACTGAGATCTTTTATTCCTCTTAAATCTAAATGTCTCACATTAGAAATCCGCCAGTCATCTACAAGCGCACGGAACTTGACTCTGGCGCCAATATCTTCACCAAATAGGTACTTTAAATCATTCTCCTTTATATGCTTTAGGCATTGCATGTCAATTCGAGAATCTAAGGTTTCAAATTTTTAGCTTCAATCCATATAAAAATATGTAAGCAACCTTTCAGAAGAAGAAAATATTCCTCCATTTTATATTTACTTAAAATGCTTAAGAGCTCAATATCTTGTGGAGTTGCTTGATAAATTTCGGAGCTTTTATTTCCCTCCAATTGTAAAAGATTTGGTGCTTTTAGTGAATATGAATTAATATTAATAGGCTTGCACTTATGTATAAATTTTTTAGAAATAATTAAATAAAGAATTTTTGCGAAAGATAGAATCGTTAGCCAACCACAAAACATCGCAACGTAATAAGTGTGACAATAAATTCATTTACCATTTAATTCTGCCCCAGAATCCAAGACACTGTTTACAATGTCGGCCAAACTATCATTCATTTTAATAGTGAAAATTTTTCAAGCTAAATTTAAAATGTTATGTACATAATACTAATTACAGATCTGAAATAACTATAAAAAATTATATATTGAAATGAACAAAGAATAAAACGGTCCTTACACTTAAATAATACACTTTGCGCCTAATTTCAAGAAAAGACCGAAGCAAAAAGTTTGAATCCATAAATGCCCCTACACACAAAATGAGAACCAGCTTATTCAAACAGTAAATTTCGACAAATTCCCGAAGAAATCCATGAAACCAATTTCTAACTCCGTTATATATCAAATCAAACGCACTACTTCACTGAATACTGATAAAAAAAAATAATTCGAAAAGCAAATATACGTTAACAGTAAAAATTACTCACTTTATATACGCGTATATACCTTTGAGATAAACTTTAACACAGCACTTGTGAACAACATCTATCCACTTTTTCCAACAGAATGCAACTTTTACAAAACACATTGTTCTTTTATATTCTTGAATTCAGTTTTGTGAGTAAGTTACTCATGAATTATGCTTAAGCAACAGGGGTGTATATTTATTGATGTTAATTGTAATATTTACCACCTCCCTCAAAGCCCAACCAGAGTCACGCTCCTGAAATTCATCCAAATCAGTTAGGATGGTATTCATAATGTTCTCCGCAAACCATTCCGTGAGATTTGTATCTCTTAAAATTACTTTATTCCTTGTGTTTAAAAATTTGCACTCTTCGATTTCTTCCTCTTTTGAAAACTTCGCAAATTTACCACAAAATATAGCACTAACTTTAAGAAAATCTTCCTTTTTTAAAATATTTGCAATACGGCGGACAAACATCGGACCACAATCCTCCAAAAATTCGATAGGATCTTTATGCTTCAAGTTTGTTATGCATGCAGTTCTAATTCTTAAACCAAAAACAGATTTCATATTTTCCCATTTGATTCGGTGGGCTCCCCATTCTTTCCTATTTGGGCGTGCCGTTTTATATCCTCCTCCTCGTAATAAAGCAGCTTTTAATTTCGTTTTGCATGCCATCATTCTACGTTGTTACTCAATAAATTGCTTGTGGCACCAACATTTTTAGTATTTTTTAAAGCGCTGTTTAGAGATCGTAAATTTTTCGAACACTCTTTGATGCATCTTTGTTCATCTTCAATGTTTTCTTTGTTAACCGATTTTAATGTTTATTCCGCACCTTTCAAATTTTCCGTGAAAGATGCCATTTTACTTTGTACAATTTACTTATATCCTGAACGTCTTGCTTTTATGAATACAATGTAAAGAATGAGCTTGTCCGTTTATTCTACTTACTTATATACCTTTACTAAATAGATTTTTAGTACGTTTTTTTTTCGAAAAAATATTATTTCCTTCTCTTTACATATTTGTTAATTATATATTATATATATATATTATATATATTATATATTTATATTATATATATTATATATTTATATTATATATATAAATAATAAAAAAAAAATTTACTAATACTAAACTGCCTTCTATTCAACTACGACATAAAAGGTTTATATCAGGAGCACATAATCCGTAGTGCCAATGATATTTCTGATAGTCAATTACGAATGAATAAGAAATTACTACGCTTGGAATGTTCGCAATTTGCAAAACAAGCTTTGCCTCACTGCTTGCAGGCAAAAATTGCACAATGAATAAGATGCGGTTGCTTGACATTGTAAAGATCGCTGGGTCTTCTTTTGCATTCTGATGGCTTCTGGAAACCTGGTAGCTTGTTAAGCATTTCACTGGTTGAGGACTTGAAAATTACTTCCCATTGAAATTGTTTCTTAAATCCAAATAATTATAGAAGACAGCCATATTTCACAACATGGTTGCAACAGATAATTTATTATTACGTTTACACACATATACAAACCAAATGATATTTCTGATAGTCGATTGCAAATGAATGAGAAATTGCTGAGATTGGAATGTAAGGAGCTTGAAAACAAGCTTTGCCTCACTGCTTGCAGGTAACGATTGCTACGAAGAATAAGATGTGGTTGCTTGGCATTGTAACGATCACGAGCCCCTGTTTTGCATTCTGATGGCTTCTGGTAGCCTGGTAGCTTGTTAAGCATTTCGTTGGTTCCCATCTGAAGGATTGAAAATTACTTCCCATTTAAATCATCTTTTAAAACCAAATAATTATAGAAAACAACCATATTTCACAACATGGTGTAACAAATAATATTATTACGTTTATGAGCATACACACACATACACAAACTCACAAACACACACATACCCTCTCTATTGCATACATTCTCTCCGTTCTATCATGCGTGTATACATGTGACGTCACAATCAGAAATCCAAGATGGCGGATTGATGCGAGATTTTGCCCTGTGTATTTTAAAGGGGGAAATTGCGCTAGAACGCCCATAGCTTATCTACTGAAGTACCCTGATCTTGAATATTATATGCTTTGCTTCGACTCTGCCTTCAATAGTTAATAGGTTGTAGAAGCTCAGAATATCGTTTTCAAATGCTGGAAGCACTAAAGCCGGTGCAAGATGGCTCTTAATCGTTGTTATTTCTTGCTGTAATTGGGCCGGTGATATAAGCTGGGGGCTGATTCTTGCATTGTGAGCGTCTACCATTACATCCAATATCGCATTTTGGATCCGATGGAAATTTGAAGCGATTGAATGGCTATAATTATAAATGACTGCGTTAGTCGCTCTTGATATATTTCTTGCTCGATACCGTTTATCTTTTCCGTCACCTTATTTATGTGCCTTTCCAAGGTTTGGAATTGAAGGCTTGCAGCTTGTTGATCCTTCCGCATTATGTTGATTGTTGCGTCGAGTATAGATGTGAGGTTTTTTATTAAGTCTAAAAGGTGGAATTCATTCGGCTCGACCTTTTCCCTAGTGACTGACGTTTTCTTGGCATATTCCGAGTCCAGTACCCCAAATAAAGCGTTTGCTATGTTTTCAACGAAGTCTATTGCTCCTCTTCTTGCTCTATGTGTGTAAGTATTGTAACCGGAGCGCTACTTGCGAACGGCACAATCACGCATGTCAGTAACAACGTAACTAATGCAGTACCTAATGATCGACGTGCCTTTTTTCTTGGGATAGTTTCCTTCTTTTCTTTCTGCCTTGTTGCGAAGTTGTTCCGCAAGCAGTTACCGCAGAAAGTTCATCCTTGCTGTTTCCGTCACTGTCATTGATTGCTGCTTCATCAAGATCGGGTTCATGAGTCCCCACTGGTAGTGGTGCTAACTTATGTATAGCACGGCATATTATTCCTGTTGATGTGCGAACGTCAGCCACTCGTACGAGACCATCTGCGTCCTTGAATATTTCAATTATTCGTCCCAAGTGCCACTTTAATGCTGGTGAGTTGTTTTCTTTGACTACCACCATGGTTCCTGGTTGAACATTCTGAATACGTTGTTTCAATTTACTACGATATTGCAAATGATTTAGATATTGATTGTGCCATCGTCGCCAGAACTCGGATTTTAAATGTGTAACGAACCTCCATCTTGTGAGCAGGTTGGCCTTCAGTGGTTCCGTGTGAGTTTCTACTGAATAAATGAGGGGTTCTCCCACTAAGAAATGGCCAGGTGTAAATTCCATTAGGGTCATTTGAAATTGGGACGATGGGCCGTGAACTTACAATTGCTTCGACTTCTGTTAGCACACCGCAGCCAATGTAGATTTTAATAGATGCTTAGCAGACTTGACTGGGACCTCCCATAACACACAAAAATGTGGGGCTCTTGGTGGGATTAAATGAAAATCAGTTCCCTTTTAACTGCATTCGGTTTTAATTTTGTCAATAGATTGTTGGCCTTCGATAAACTCCTTTACCTCTTGCAACTAGTTCCTTGCGCCTACGAAGTTGGTTGCATTGCCGCAATAAATGTGCCTACAATGTCCTCGCCTTGCCATAAATATTTTCAACGTACCAAGGAAGCCTTCTGTTGTGAGGTCGCTAACCAACTCCAAGTGCACTGCCTTTGTGGTAAAGCAGCAAAACACAGCAATATAAGCCTGCTTAGGTCGTTTTCCTCTAATTTTGAAATGGGTCCACATTGGTCCTGCGAAGTCGACACACGAATTCACAAATGGTCAGCTGGCTACATACGATGCGTAGGAAGGCTATCCATTAGTTGATTCTAAAGTTTAGGTTGAGCTCTGGCGCAGTGCACGCAATGATGGACAATAGATCTAGCGAGAGTTTTTCTGGTTTTCTGGTACGTGCTTCCCACCTTTAACATACGGAGCTGGCCAAATTGATTTAGCGCCATGCAGAAACATCGGGCCGTAAAACCATGAATTGTTAGCAGCCAGCCTCTCCGGAGGAATACCTCGGGAAATAATGGCAGCAGGATTTTGTTTACAGGGCACATGGTGCCATTGGTCAGACCTCGTGCCTTGTTGAATATATGCAACTCTATTTGCCACGAACGTTTGTAGCGATGATGATGCTGAGCTTATCGAAGCCAGTGTCAGTTCGGAATCGGTCCATAAATATATGTCTTCTCCGTTGAGTTTGAGGTCCAACTTGATCCGTTGTGCTAATTCTGCTCCTAGTTTCGCAGCACAAAGCTCTAGCCGTGGCAAAGTTTGTTGCTTAACCGGAGCGATTCAAGATTTAGCGCATAACAGCCGAACTGTGATTATGTTGATCTTATCTGTTGCACGGACGTAGGCCGCTGCTCCGAATGCCCTCTCTGAGGCATCAGTAAATATGTGGAGTTGCATAGAACTTGAGGTTCGATGCGAAAATATATGCCTGGGAAAGTTGATATCGTTCAATATATTTAAGCATTCCTTAAATCTTGTCCAATACGTAGAATGCTCCTGTGGCAGAGCGACATCCCATTGTAGTTTCAAATTCCATAACTTCTGTAAGAATAGTTTGGCGACGACCACGACTGGTCCCATGATTCCCAATGTGTCAAATATATGAGCAACATCAGAAGCAATTGTCCGTTTTGTAACTCGCCGATTTTGGAATGGCTTGCCTTATTGCGGAATGAGTCGTTCTTAGGAGACCAAATCAGTCCCGTATTCCTAATGTGTACTTCGGTGCCAGTGCTGAAGTCTAACTGCAATTCTCTTCATCTTGAGGAATATCTCGCAGCAGTTGTGAATTGTTGGCACACCATTTTCTTAACCTGAATTTACCTTTGATCAGTATTGATTGTAGCTACCTTTGCATCTCGATTGCTTGTACAATGAAGTTTTGTTTAATAATTTGTGATCCTAAGGGATGTGTTTCCGCTTCCTTTTCAACTAGTTTTCGAAGGCATTTGACAGCAAAGTAGGGTACCCACGCTGTTCCATATGTTACTGTAGATAGCTGGAAGCATTTAAGTTGGTCCGTTGGGCTGTTGCGTCACCAAGCAAGTTGGAGTTGTTGATGATTTTCATCTGGTTGAATCTGCCGATACATTTTTTCAATGTCGGCAGTGAATGCGAACCTGGGAAGCCGGAATTTTAGGAGTACGGTGAAAACGTCGTCTTGAATAAGCGGCCCAACGTGCAGAATATCATTTAGTGAAATATCTGTCGTGGTCTGTGCGGAGGCATCAAAAACTACACGCCACTTCGTAGTGCTACTATCTGGCTTAACTACTGCATGGTGTGGCATGAAATGATATGGCCTATGAATGCAGTTAACGTTTACATCCTTCATGTGGCCCAATTGTTGATATTCTTCCATGAACGTAATGTACTGCTCTTTCACATCCTTGCTAGAGATGAGCCTTCACTCGAGTCCCATAAATCGGTTATGGGCTATATCTTTAGATTCCCCAAGGGTGCCTGGATCTCCTCGAAATGGAAGTTTTAGTATAAATAGTCCGTCAGCACCTCGTCTATGGGTTTGATTAAAGTGTGTCTCACATTGATTTTCAATAGTTGTTAGTCCAGTGTTTGGGCCATCAACTTCTTCGAGGCGCCAAAATTTTTCGATTTGGTCGCTTAAACATTGGTCATCAGTGCATATACTGCATGTGGTGGAATCAGAGGCCATCCCCTGTAGTTTCCCCGCTACTGTCCACCCGAGCACTGTATTTTGTAGCGTCGGCAGTTGTTTATTCAACTAAATTGAATATAGCATATCTCCGCGGCAATTAGTAAATCAATACCTCCCCGTTTGTAGCTACATTATGTGGTATGGACCATGATGATATATCTATTGTTTGTGTTGGTTGGGGCGATATGATCTGAGATAAGACATGCGCTTCAGTTCTGTTGGTGAATCCATTCACTCTTGATTGTAATGTGACTGACACCCAGGATTGCTCGGTGCTCAATGCCCAACCCCTTGTCGTTGCATACGTTAACCATGACCGTGCTCAATAATACATATCCAAGAGCAGGCTGACTGGTAGTAAGGGCTGTTGACTTGGCTCCACCCGTGGCTTCGACAGTATTCTTTATGGCCTTATGGTCTGTTGATAGTGTATTTACTGTCTTGAGCATTGTTGGGGTGTCTGTATGTATTAACGTGTTATGTCTTTGAGAGCATTTTCAGCAGTCTCTTGATTGGCAATCATGATGACTATGTCCCGATTTTAAGCAATTGGAGCATAATTTGGTTGACCGCACCGTGTTTATTCGACTTGATGGAGACATCCTCAAGAATCGCTGACAGGAAAATAATTGATGCTGTCCCTTACATAAATTGAACGATGGGCCTAACGTAACCATTGAAGTAGCCGCCTTAAAGAATGGTTTCTTATAATGATCTTCTGAGGGCTTCATCTTAATACCCAGTGCTTCAAGTGACTGGAATCGCGTTTCCAGGAATTTTAAGAACTCCTTCGTCGATGGTAGTGATCTAGGTTCCGTAAGTGAATGTTCCCAAAGAGTATGGGTGGTTCGATCTACCTTTTTAATAAGTATGTGCAGTACGACCGGGTCCCAATGTGTCGTCTCTATTTCGAGATTTTTGAGGCCAAGCAAGCAATCCTTCGTTGCATCGTGCAAGACCCCAATTGTTGATACGTTCTCCACATTCATGGAAGGTTGAGAGAGATGTTTGTTGAGTAGGGTTGTGACGAGTACCCTTTTATTTTCGTAACGTTCAGTTGTGACTCCCCATGCTGCTTCATAGTTAGTGTCTGACACTGTGAAGTGGCGTACAAGCCTTTCTGCACCACCCACCAAGCTACTTTTTAAATACCACATTTTTGGCAATCGGCAATATTTTGATTGTGGATCAATTCCATAAATAAGTCGCTAAATTGACGCCATTTGAGGTAGTCGAAATCGAAATTTGGCAAAACCACCTCTGTTAACTTCAATGTTGTTTGCTTAGCTTCAAATGATGACGGCTTAAGTGACTGATTTTACTTGTCATACAACTCAATGATCTTAGCTTGTACTTCGTCTTCTAATATGAAATGGTTCTCGCTGTCATAGACATCTACTTTGGGTTCCTTCAGCTGATTCCAGATTTCCTGGTGTAAACTCTGTATGTCGTTCCAATATCTATCGATCATCTTTACCTTTACGAGATAGTACCGATCTGATTGCCTTTTTCGTCTAATGGTATTATTCTCCGTAAGGCGGTTACTAGAGCATCATACTTTTTGATGGTGCCTGATATCCTTGTACTTGGAGTTTGCTTAGTTGCCGAGGGTTTGAAATGAATGCCCTTTGAACCTCCTTGCAAGGGGACTAGCCTACCCATTGTCTTAGCAGCCGGTGGCTCATTAGAGGCTGGAATGGCATTGGTGTCTTTTTGATCTTCATCAGTTTGGCCATGTGTAATTGTTTCGGGATCTTGGATTCCCGATGGGCAAGTTTCTTAAGTCAGGGATGCTATGATTTCTGACATTTTTGGTTGGTATGGCTCGTAGACCTTCTGAATTGATTCATAGTACTCCTTGGCGAAGTATGGATGTGATAATTGATCAGCATGTTCGCTGCGAATTGCATTATCTCTGGATTCTAACTCATCCCATAGAGTTTCCAATTGATGCAACCTGTCCGTCAAATACGGAAGCGTCTTTTGGTCGGCTGAATCTTTCGCGAAATTGCTAGCAACACGCTGTATCTCGTCTCCAGTCTCCTTTTGAAATTTCGCCAATTCTTCCATGTTGCGATGGAAATGTTGTTACATAAGTGATTCACTGTATCACGTCGGGGTCACCAAAAAATGTACAATAACTCGTTTGTTACTCAGATGGTATACATATCACAGGCTCTTTTACCTGGACCTTGTTGTGGGTGCTACTGGTTCGTTATACCAGAACTCCAGAATTGAATGTCTCGTCCAATGTAGATATGAAATTGCTTTCCTTGACTTTGGTTGTTCTAAACTGCCTTACCACTGGTGGGGGGCAAAAGGACTTCGTAGTAGCCGTAGATAATTAAAAGAACACCTCTGATCGACTCATAATTTATTCTTCATCATACCGTAATTTATACTAAAAAGTTACTTACTCAGCTAAAACTAAACAAATACCTACCACTACCTTAATATTAAATTGAAATATCATAGCTGCACTCGCGAATTCCACCGTCGTATTTTTCCACGAAAATTGCGGTCTTTGCCAACGGAAAGTGCCTTATCAACGATATTCGCACACAAGCTGCATATGCGATTTCACTTGTGTGAACAGTGAAGACAAGTGGAATTCGCGAGGTAAGCTTTATCAGCTAACTTATAATTGCTTCATGCTGTAAATTGTACACCCTCTATCCACCAACGAAGCAAAAAGTTGTTGAAGATGGGGTCGAATATTGGGAAAGACACTCTACCCTCAGCCTGAAGTTGAGTTTGGATTCAGGAGTACTTCGGCCTTGTCGGCTCCCAACTCTCGGAGTCGGACAGCTTTCATGCCTCTGTTTGAAAAACAAGCAGGCACAGGAAGCTCCGCCACAGTACGAAGGGAGCAACACGGGATCAACATCCGCACTATAGGGTGCAAATCAAACACCCCAACAAATTCAACAACAAGAGGAGTCACGTTAAGGAGCGGGACAATCCTGACAGGTCTCGAACAGGTAAGGAATAATACAGTACAGTACAATACCTTTATTTCTGGATATGTATACAAGATCAAGGATCTTATAACTAGTACAATATTAAAATGACGGCGTATTAAATTGGCAATTAATATATAACTAATACAAGATAAGAAATATGTAATATTAAAAATAAGAGTTAGTAAATTTTTTTTCAAAAGAGTGACTTACTATGATTAGCTAAACTACGTTTATCAAGGCCAGTACAAAGTAAGAAAAAGAAAAAAGATACTAAAATAAGACAACTTAGATAAATAAAATCAAAAAAATAAAAGATAAGATAAAAAGAAATAAAAACAAACTAATACGAACTTTGTGCAATTGATGAGAAGCGCCACTCTACAAGTTAGTATTGATAAGACTCCTAAAAGCACCCACGGGGGTAGCGAGTTGAGCAGTGGCCGGTAGGGTGTTCAACAAGCGGGGGATCTGAACGAAGAAAGAATTGTGAAGAACACCACGAGAGAAATGGGGGATCAATATCATACGATGCCGTTGGGATTGTAAAAATTGTAGGAAATCGAATAGGTAAGAAGGCTCATGTGACTGCAGAAGTTTATAAAGAAAGATAAGTGCCCTCCGTTTAAGACATGAATCCAGTGATTGCTGAAGAAAAGAGTTTCTGAGAGATGAAACGTGATCAAACCGACGTAGACCATAGATGAAACGAACGCAGTCATTGAAAGCAATATCCAGCCTTCTCGAGCAATCACTGTCCAGCTTCGGAAAAGTCAGATTTCCATAAGTAAAAAGAGGCAATAATAAGCATTTTACGAGTTTCAAGCGCGTATCAGTAGGTAGAATATTTAATACGATCGTGAGCAGTTTATATAAAGTTTCTATGCGGTTTTAGTACTTGCATATACGACTCTTCACATTTACACATTTGAAACCTTATTCAAATCATAACAACGTTATAATGTACATGAAATACGATGAATATACAACTCTTGTAACTTATAATTTTGAAATCATAATTCAAGTTGATACGATGGATTTACGACAAGTATTATGACTTAAGTTATATACGGCGGGTAGCTGTCATTATTCCAGTTGTTATGACTGAATTACGACACTATTTGCTATAAATCGCAATTGTGTCGCATTTCAGCCATAATAACTACATCAGTGCAGAAGTGTCAAAAGTCTGACTGCAGATTGACGAAGAGGAACTAAATATGGAAAACAGCGTGAGGAGGAGTGGTAAAATTTTTGTAAAAAATATCAGCACACCACAGGCTATTATAGAAGAGTTAGAATTTATTTTAAAAAAATGGAAAATGTCGATATCGCAAGTTCTTTTAATTTCGGTACTACTTCGACAAGTATCTCATCAATTACAGAGTGTGAAACTCTATTCGAAGCTACCTCATCTTCATCACAAATAGTTAACGCAGTCCCATATAACGTATTTTTTGACGATACACTCTACGAAGGTTACAACTCCGACGATGAACAGGAACAATCTGATAAAAGTGTTAGTGGAAATTATGCTTTAATGGATGAAATTAGAGATTAGATAACATAACACTACTAATAATTTATTGGAAAATTAAGAAATTATGGAAAAGTTGAACTTCTAAATGAAAGCAGATTGTTTTTGAGAACGGCACGATCTGTTTCATTACTACCAATGGGAACTGATGGTGAATATTGGCATAATGGTGTCAAAGCTCCTCTATTAAGCTGTTTGAATAACATTGGAGTTCATAAGCCCATGGACATTTTTTTGGAATTAAATATTGATGGCCTACCGCTGTATAAAAATTCAAAGGCTCTGTTTTGGCCTATACTAGTTTTAATAGACAATTTTAAGACAGTGAAACATTTCATAGCTGGTATATATGGTCGAAAAAATAACCAATCAAACTTAAGTGAATTCTTACAACCAGTTTTGGAAGTACTTAAATATCTGCTAGTAGCAGGGCTTGTCGTTAATGGTTATTCCGTGACAGTTGGAATTAAGTGTTTCATATGTGTCACTCCCACGAGATGCTTTATTAAAGGTAAAGCAGTTATTAAATTTATTATATGCACATAGTAGAATATGAAACTTGCTTGCAGCTACTGTCACTTTTAACCACTACCATGGATGCTCCAAATGTACAATAGTTGGTGAATATTGTCATAATGGACATCATGTGGGTTTTCCCAGGGTGAACGCGCTTAAAAGAACAGACTTATAGTTTCGTACTAAATCAGATTCAGATCATTATAAGACTTACACTATCTTGGAACAATTCATTTAGTTGATCTGGGAATCATGTAAAGATGCTTGATAGGCGGGACACAAGGAAGTTTTAACTTTAGGACTAAGTTAAGTGCAAGAGAAATTAATGAACTATATCACCTACTGCAATATTGCAATTACACAAGACCCAGTGAACTACACCGTGCTATAAGACGTTGAATTCAGAGTGTTCTTGCTTTACTTAAGTCCGGTATTATTACGATATTATTAACAACCGGTGCTTTCTACCATCATCTGACTCTATTTTGTACAGTGACAATTTGTACCTGCTCTGTGTATTCCAAATACCTCGATTTGGCTGACAAATTGTTTCATTATTACATCGAAAAATTTATTGAACTATATGGTATAGATTCCGACAGCAGCAACGTGCATAATCTTTGTCATGTGGTTTGTTATGGTCGTAGCGTATTGTATATAGCAATATGCTACAAGTACTGTAGCGTGTATGTCGGCTGCTGTCCATAGCGGAAAGCGAACGCACCTTGACTGGGAGAGGTGCTTTACTCAAGCTCAAGTGACATGTCGTCGAAGACAAGTAAGAAGAAGACAATCGTTTTGTCTTGTCAAAACGTGAAATTGAAAGGATGTGAAAAGTTGAAGACAACCAAATCAGAAAATTTCAACGGCATCGGTGGAAATCCATCCCTCATGTAAGTCCGAAATAATAATTATCCCTGCAAGAACCTATTATTAATTCGTAAAAATATTCTCCTCATCACCAGGAGAAAGTTTTTCGTACACTTCCAGCCGACATATTCCGAAATATCTCGACAGTAAGTACACTGTAAGTACATCGGCCATCTGGGCGAATTGTTACACCACTAGCACAATTTCAGGCAAAACCCTGTTGAACTCATGGATGCCTGTTTTATGGCAATTCATGCACAAGTTTCTACCGCTCGAAGAGTTGGCAGCCGTAGTGCGAACTGGATTACCTGTTCAAAATTCTTCCATGATTCTACACCATTTAGTACAGTATATTCACCAGCAACAGCTGCAACAAATAAAACTGGGAGCAAAATCAGCATTTAAAATAGTACTCGGACTAACATAGCATATAGATAAAACAAAAGAATCTCTACCTGGAGAATCAAATAATCTCTTCTACCAAGAATCTCTAGAACAAGCAACAAAAAATGTTAGGAAGTAAACGCCGAAATAGTATTGAAACTTCAGGACATCTCTTTACAGAAGAGTAAATTGCAGCGGCAATACAGCTAAGTACCATTAGCAAGTAATTTAATAATAGAATAACAAAGAAAAAAAAACACAAAAGCACGGAACCAATTACTAAATGTGCAGCAAAGATCATTTTAAATAAATATAGCTTAAGATTTTTTTTTTTTTGGTAAATCATAACAAATATACAAATAGCATTTTCGGGAGTTCAAATTATCACTCTGCGTACACAGGCTGCACCTGTTATTATAAAGGAAAATATACATACATGCATTCATTGTCTCAAAATCGAGAAAATAATGAAAAGCTTTAAAGATTCTTCTTCATTTATATCTGCATATTAGGTATTATCTTGAATCATTAAATACAGTAATGCTCGCATGAAATACGTACATACGTTCCTGTTAAATTAGATACTTACCTCAAAGTTATGTCACTTTACAATCAATTAAACTTAACTAAATTTTAATATTTAAGAGTGATTCTACACCCATATACACAAAGCAAGCTAAGGTTGGGGATTTGTGCGCACAAGTTACTTCTTCTTTATTTACTTCGAATCTCTTAACAGCTAACAATATATTCTCATTCATTTTCCGTCTCGTATCGTACGTATATGTTAGATTATCACCTCACATCGCCGCATATTTTTGAGACTATGAAACTGGCATACACATTTATATAAAAGAATTTTAATATTTAATTTCTCTCGTTTAGTTAAGTGTAGATAAAAAAAAAATGCATTATCATCCAAACATTTATGTACATACATTTTGAAACATTTCTTACGATAAGTTAGTCTGAAATTAAAAGCCGAAATTTATGAATCATGGCTGCAGGGCAAGATCGAGATATTTTTATATGGAATCATTTTCTTTAAATGATATTTATCTTTACTCTATTATTATCCTAGGAAGTTCAATAATCTTAGCTCTATTTGTTTTAATGTGAAAAGCAAAATTAAACATATCCAATGAGTCTTGCCATGAACGTTGCGGCGATTTAAAATTAAACTAATTATAGGAATCAATAGCATTTTTTTTGTAAGAAGGAAACACTTCCGATTATAACGTGAACATGATTGGCTGAATTTTTACTTTTCCTTCACATCCCGGAGCCCTCTATCGCATGAGACCGGGGTCGTCTAGGCTTGCCTAGTCTCTCTCTTTCTATAGGTCAACAAAGGGACTTTAGACGATTGTGCCACCCAAAGTCGATGGGAGGATGGGGCTTGGCAGGAAGGCATGCCATCTGCGGCAGGTATTTTCGGGAACCTCCCCACACTCTCCGCCACCCTTAGCCGAGGTGCTAGCATGCCGCCCTGTGCTATCGCTGTCATCGAGTGATCTGTCAGCTTAGGCTGGCAGTTTGGACTTCACGTCCTGACCATTCACTCTCAACATACTTCCATAACAGGTTGATGATGTCAAAAAATTCGGAATTCTTCTTCTAATATAAGTGCTTATCCTTTCAAAAACGCTCTTTATGCTATAAAGAATTTATTGAGAAATGGCCAAAAACCTTTGGCGTAAGTTACTAAGCGATTAAATGAAGCTCTGACGTAAATAAAAAATTATTTCTATATTGTTCAAAAGAAAATGAGGTCCAAGGAAATTTGAACTGCAAATTTTTTAACAAAATTGTTTTGGCGACGATAGAAATAAGTGTTTGATGACTAAGCACTGTGAAATTGTTGAACTTTTGTTACATGGAAAAAGTTTTGTGAATCCATATAATTTATTTGAGCCATTTAGTTCCTGTTACAGTAATATTTTTTCTTCACGGGGTGAAAAAATAAGTCAAAAAGTTCATAAAGTTAATGAAATAAAATGTAAAGTGTTTTTAATAAGACACTGTGACGAGATGATCTTTATGCCTATTCTGCACTTATTGGATTTAGTGATAAGTAACACGTAAGTTTTTTTTAGTTTTATCACTTTTATTACAATCATAAAAACATTCATCTGAAAATGTAACGATATTTGAGATAAATTAACAATATTCTAAAACATAGTAATACATATATTATATACAGGGTGTTGCATAATTGGTGCACCTAGCTCAAGGGTTTGATAGCTGAGGTGAAGACAAGCAAAAAATTATAAGGTGAAGGGGGTGATAAGACGCGTCGTTTTGGCGGTAGGGAGGGTTTAAGATTTTTAGTACTTCTTCCACTTTACACCCGGTAACTATCTTGAAATACAGCGTATCAAGGGGGGATTCATTTCAGATGATAGGAAGCCGTCTAAGCTTTCCAATTAATGCCCAATCAGCCGTCCTGTCAAATCAACGAGAAATCGTTAAAGTTTTGATTTTGTGGAAATAAATTTTTGTCTACGAAGTGAAAATATAAGAAGAAAAGCCAAGTAAGTAGGTGTGTAGTTATATAAACATAGGGTTTGAAATAAAAAAAAAAATAGTGTTAACCAAAACATGTTGGAGTATTATTAAAGTAACCCTTTGACAAAATATAATAATTGGGGTAGCCGGTAGGATGGAGGAAGCCAATTTTCCCGCCAAAATACATGATAACTATACAGTTTTATTACATTCCGGAATGTTACCTTTATTTGACTAAGCACATGTACCTGCCTAAATGCAACCGTTTTTGAGTTTTTGAGTTATTCCCGTTTCTGTGATGCATTATTTGATTAATTTTACTAATTTTGCGTAGAATTGCATAAAATTAGGCCCGATTTCGGTCGTCAGTAGCAAAATTAACGAAGTATTGAATCATAGAAATGGAATAACTAAAAAACGGTTGCATTTAGGCAGGTATATATGCTTAGTCAAATTAAGGGTAACATTCCGGGGTTTCTAAATCTTGTAATAAAGCTGTATAGTTATTATGCATTGTGGCGGGAAAATCGTTAAAATTTGAAAAAATTAGGAACTTTTTTCCAATTTTTTGATTTTGACGTCCTACTACTTCCGACGGAAGGTGATAGGAAGGCTGATTGGGCATTCGTTGGAAACTTAGACGGTTTGCTATCATATGAGATGAATCCCACCTTGATAGGGTGTATATCAAGGTAGTTACAGGGTGTAAAGTGGAAGAAGTACTAAAAATATTAACCCCCCCCCCTACCAACAAAATGACGTGTCTTATCACCCCCTTCACCTTATAATTTTTTGCTTGTCTGCAGCTCAGCTATCAAACCCTTGAGGTTGGTGCACCAATTAAAATTATAAAAAAAAAACGAAAAATTAAGTACTTCGTTAGTTTTTTTGTTATTCGCCATTATTTTCTGTTGTTGTAGTACTAATGACTGCACTATTCGGTAAACGTGTTCGTGGTGCAAAGTACGTATAGAGGTATGGTTGGAGCGCTGTTTACTGTATCTTAATGCAAATTCCATAAAAAAGTTGGCTTGTAATTCCTCTGTATATTTATTATCAGCTGCAAAAGCAATTTGAAAAAAAGATATGGTTTATGTTGCGCAAAGACTGTAAGCTTTGCTTCGCTTCAGTTTTGGATTTTCCCGTCAAGGTGTAATCCATCAGCACATCTCTGCTGCAAAGTTTTTATAGTAATAGGTAACAAACTTTCTTATAATTTCCTGTACCACAAGTTCCAAACATAATTTTGAGTTTATTGGCCTATAATAATAAAATTAACAACGCAGAAAATTGCTTATGTTTTCAGAAGTTAAATTACCAATTTACTCTAAATATTTTTGTCTTGTAGCGCATCTTCCAGCTGCCGAACTTGCTTTTCTGTTCCAAGATGAAAACTAATATTTTCTAATATTTCCTCCGACACTTCCCCTGTTTGGTTTGAAGGTCCCATACTTTCACATATCTTTGAAAGCATATCTAACATTTTGTCAGTCTTGACATTAAGTTTTGCAAGCTCACTTCTGATGCTTATATTTTCTGAAATAATATGTTGCCGCATTTTTCGAATTTCTCTGGAAATAAATAAGTAATGGTATATTCAGTATGTATGTATACGCGCTCACATATTATATGTATATGATATAGAAGTCAAATTCTGATATTTAAATTACCTTTTACATAATCTTTGAACATGTCATCTAATACGGCATAGCAATAAGCGAAACGGATTCATTCGGTATGGGGACCTGTACCTCTAAGTTCTGAGTAATTTTCTCATTAGTTCCTGCCATCGATGCTGATGACCCTGAAGATGCAAACATATTATTATTTTCCAGTTCGTCAAAACGGCAATTGTAATTTTGGAAGTCTCTTTCCAATCTTTTTTTCCTGTTGGGTTGTCGTATAAGAAATCTGTGAAACGTACATTTTATTTAATACATAAAATAAATTCAGCATATTAAATTACATTTGCTCTGAATCCATGTCAGTTAAATCCGATGCCACTGCGCTTCACCACACAATTTTTATACGCAGCCAACTTGATTCCGGCGCCGCTCTGTTTTTATTGCAGCAAAGTTTATCGATTTTGGCTCTTCTTGGTCAAAATAAAATGCCTGATGATTCTCGCAATTCTGGCATGGCAGTTATACACACTTTTTCGCTTTCTACGGTCTTTACAATCATAAAAGACATGTTGCCCGAATTGGTTTCTTGCTCCAAAATGAGCTGTCATTAAAAAGCAAGACGTGTTAAAACAATTACATGCGATCAATATACGATTGCTAGACTCGTATTACCATCATAAGGATCTCATTATGACGTGTATATGATTGATTTAAAATCTAATGCTGTATTGCACTTATAAGAACGAACTATACGACAATAATACGATAAGGCTAAATGTGTGTTGTTAAAGTGTGGTATGTATTGGTATTTTTGTTTTAAAGTTGTAATGCTATTTCATATAAAGATTTTGCAACACCTTTACGATGAATGGTAGTCAGATAAAATAACTGGGTCATAAAAGAAGGGAATACTACATGATATATGCTTGAGACGTTGGAAATGGGTTGTATAGTAATAAAAATTGATGTGCAATTTAAAATAGAAGCTTCCATGGATAGTGAAATAAATTATACAAGCCATGTATGTTAACAAAATATGTTGTCATTGGTGTCATATAAAAATCGGAAGAGTCACGATAATCTATTTCAATTAAATAAAAAGTAAATTTTGCGATAAAAGAGAAAGCTAAGAAAAACTTGTTTTTGAAAAGAAAATTATATAAAAAAACCAGTTTTTAGAAAATGCTTGAAAAGAGGGCGCGTTAACATTTTTCGAAGTATAATACCAATATTTACGATAAATTCTCTTTTTTATGAACTTCCGAGAGTTAGCAAACTGGAAACATAATTCATAAACATTTCAATTCTTATGATATCACAGACATGCCATTCTTTGAAGTAAGACAAAATAATTCAACATTATCACATCTCTTTCATTTTAAGAAGTCCAACAAATACTTGCAAATTGCAATTATATATACTTTGATATTACACATATTTTTTTAAAGAATAAACTCACACAATCTTTAGATATTTGTATGTATATGTACCTACAGTAATTCCTAAATCATAAACTATGTTATACTTGCGTTATAACAATGGTTTTATGATGTCATGTATTAGTGGTGTAGTAGTATATACGACATAGGAATATTATTATAGCATCGTATATTGCATCGCATAATAATTGTAATAACTTTAAATGACGTTGTGATGACGTTGAATAGATTCCCCACTTTGCAGATATATACGTTATAAAGACATCGGAAAGAATCATATTGCATTAATGATATCGTAATTCTAAATCGTATGTCTAAATAGAATGTCATAAATGCATTTCTACGATAAGTATACGATCTATTGTGCTACTTGGGAATACAGTGCATTTCGGTGGATGGGCTAACAGCTTTTTTACAAATATTCCCCACTAGACTTCGAGGAGAAGCTTATCAGATTATTGCATCCAATATGCCAAGTACTTTCAAAGAAGTAGAAGAACGGCTTAACCGCACTTACCTGCCTAGGGAATTTTACCACAAATTGGTAAATGATTTATTCACACCCAGGCAATATCCTTTGGAATCTCACAGCCTTCAAGACACGAATAAATCAAATGCTGGTACTCTGCAATGAAGCGGCTGAATCCAAATACGGTGCCACAGCAGCCCCAGCTATTAAAACGCAGCTAGAGGACTTCGCAAAAATGCATTAAAAACGGGTGTCAATTTGCCAATATCTGTTAGCAATGACCGAACGCACTGTTGATCAACTTATACCAAAGGCACTCGACATGGAACATCTCCAACAAAGCGCTCCATTCTTGCAGCCTCCACGGCAATTTCAACCAAATATGGTACAAAATGTAACGTCACATACCGTAAGTGCGAATATATTAAATAACGCAGAATTCGTTCAAATTAGTTCACCCGCAAGTCACAGCGTATTTAATCCTGGTGTAATACCATTCTCACAGGAGTCGCGGCAAAACAATATGCCGACGAACTCAACCAGTCACATATAGCCGTCTCAGTTCACCCAGGAAAACACTTTATATAAATAATAATAAAAATTTAAATGTAAACAATAAAAATAATTATCTAAACAGACTAAATATGTAGTTTTTGTAATTTAAGAGGCCAAACATACGCTGATTGCCTCGAACGAAAAAATACGTCTGATTGTGTGATCTGTAAAATGTATAACCACGCCATAAGTGTCTGTCGAAGAAACAACAACAATAACCAGGACCACACGAACAATAGTTCACCTACTGTTAGAATGCAAATCGAAATCATACATACATGCAAGAAGTATTAATCTACAAATCAACATTAACTAGTCAAAATAAATAACATTTACAAACATACTTCCTAAATTATATTCATACTAGTAACACTCATTATACATACATGTAAATTGTTATCTAACTTGCATTCCATCAGTTCTTGCACAATCAATTTTGTAACAAAAGAGTAACAGTTCACCAATTTTCTGATTTGGCTGAGTAATTTACTTGCTACTGTGTAACTTCACTTCTGTTCCAACCGGCGTGCAATAAAGATTACATATCTAAACGATTTCGAGTGTTTTAACTAAATCATTCTTCTATTTAAACTTTTTTATATAAATTTTTGCTGGAACATATCCGGCTACGCGGAAACATATGTTTACTCGTAATAATTAAAAAATTAAAAAATTAATTCAATACAAAGCGGGAAAGTTGTGCTTAAAGATTCCCAATTGGGAACAACAATTTTATACATAACACACATATCGTGCTATAACGGTAAAGTACATTATGTGGTGCTGTGATATTCAATTCAACAATTAGAATTAAACGAATTAATTGCAAAATATTTTGTGCGATAATAGTAATTTTTGAATTTTCATGTATGGTGACTTATCGTGGTTCTCTTGTTTCCATCAGCCTTATTAATCGGGACATATTGTGAGATATTAATCGGGATTTTGAGGTGCGCAAATCTTCTAACTTGACCTAATTATATAACTTAAAACTCGTTGCTAATTTCAGTAAAAAGATGGTACCATAATTTGGATTACGACAAATAAGGGAACATAGGGCGATCAGCGAAATCAATCAAAAGGTCAACCGGTACAACATATATACAAGTAAGTCCGTTCCATTTATCCACTCATACGTAATACTAACATGGCGGAGCTTGTTAAAGGGGAGAGCGGTAACCCCAGCAAGATACAAGCCATGAACAAAGTCGAAAAAAGAGAGCAGCGGGCCGGTCAGCAGGCGACATCCACAGTCTTCTTGCATTGTCTCACTGAAGGAGTTTTTCATATAAAAGTTGCTTGTATTTTGTTCAAACGCTATAACTTCCGTAAATTTTTTCTACATGCTATCTTTTTTTTAAACTATTAGAAAGAAAACATATTTGGCTACAATTTCTTTTCACTTCATTTTGCTGTGGGAGCGACAGTTTTGGGCTTTTGGACCTGTTTAAAATGAAATTTTAGTTTTTTCTCAATGACGAGTATACAAAAAGCAGTGAGAGTGAGAACTTACTGCAAGCTGTACCCGGCACGTTAAGGCCTTTTAATGTGTCGGTGCCTTCGGCGACTTCATGGCTTGTATTATATTCCGGTGGTTACGGCAGAGCACGCTCATGAAATATGTATATTAGCAATTTCTTAGACAATACAAATCGTGTGGGAAAAGATAATGTAGCGCATCAAACATTTCATAGATGCACATACACAAAAAAAAAAAGAAAAACAAGCATAAGCAAGCATTCAAGTTCAATAATTTCATTCACACATATTTTCGTTCATAAATTGAACAATGTGAATGAAATGAACTTGCAAGGGCAATGCACTTCAGTGCAACACACGTCAGTTTGCTGACACAACATTTCACACCATTCATGTATTACACTGACCTCAATGAACCCGAATGCTTGAAAAGCTTAGAATGTGCATTGCGACAAATTCTTGGATGGATTTGCGAATTTTTGATTGCGCTACTCCAGGTCAATAATCTATATTGCAATGTATTGCAATAAATTGATTATTTAGTAGATTTATACGTTAGGTAGGGATAGCAAATAATGATATAAATAAGTTGATTAGAATAAAGAAATTCAGAACGTTTGAAGACGGAAAAAGGTGTTTTTATGGTCAATTCCTCCAGTAACTTCGGCAGTCTTTGACGCCATACAGTGTGCTAATATCGGCTGAGCATTCTCGCCTGCACTCCACAATTTATATCGGCTGAGCATTCTCGCCTGCACTATACGAAGATATTCGGCTGAGCAATCTCGCCAGAAGATAGGGCAGTCTCTGACGCCTTCAGATAACAATATCGGCTGAGCATTCTCGCCTGCACCACGTTAAGGTATTCGGCTGAGCTTTCTCGCCTGAAGTATACAAGACGATTACAAGCACAAGCATTACATGGCGACCCTGCACCACGGACCAGGAAAAAGCAGAATCCAAGTAGAATTACAACAACAAATAACTAGAAATCCAGACGCGGGACCAAAACCAATCACAATAGAAGAGTATAGAGCCAGGCAAACTCAGAGACCACAGCCAGAAATAATCCGACAACACCAACAACGACCAAAAAGGACAAGGGCAGGAAAAGCTGTGAAACACAGGAAGAAGATAGCAAATTTATATCGGTTTGCGAATTTGTCAGTAACCAAGAAGGAGAAGCACTCTTTCCTCGAGACGGTCAACAGAAAAAACCAGGAATTCCGACGAAGTAATGAGATCAAAGGAGTCAAAACCAACGAATATCGTGGCGAACAATGCAGCAGCAGCAACGACCACAAACCTTTTCGTCAGCACCTTTGAGGACCACATCCTAGACATAAAATATCTACTGATTAGTATAATCTTGATTATCATATTAACCATAATTTATAATTACATGAAAAAAAAAAATTAACTCAGTTATTAATAAAAAGGTCAGCAGAACAATACAAGTATAAGATGATATGTATATACAAATAAAATAAATATTCATTACATTAAATAAATAAATATAATCCAAGATATGACGTAGTTTTGCAATGAAAAAACTAACAGCTATACTAAAAGAACTAGAAAGGATATTAGAAAATTTTAAGAAGACTCCATACAGAGAATATAGTGCAAAGAATCTGTTAACAAAAAGAGATAAAACAGATGAATTAAAAGCTGAATTCAGAGAGAGATTAAGCGAACTATCAAAAGAAGACAAACAGATAAGTCAGCCAATAATAGATAAATTTCAGGTAGTACACGAACAAGTAACAGCACTCATCAAGAATAAAACAAAAGAAATTATAACAGAAGAAGACTACAACGACGAGACAGACACAAATAGTGATTCAAGGAATAAAACTCCCAGGAACTCTTAAAGTGCTAAATTCAGCAACATGGCTTTGTTTGACATGGCAACAACGATCAAAATCGTAACTGAGTTTGATGGAGATCCGAAAAATCTCACAAACTTCATAAACTTAATAGAATTCCTTCACGATTCTATAGAGAGCCCAGAAGAAAAGAAAAAGTTAATTAACTTTGTAATTAAGACAAGAATTTCACAAAAAGTACGTAACAAAATCTGCAACGAACAAACACCGACAACACTGTTAGAACTTCGGACACTATTCCAGAGGATATTCAAATCTAACAAAAATTCTCTTAAAATTCAAAGTGAGTTAGCTAAAAGCTACAAAGGTGAAAGACCAGTACAAGACTTCGCAAACAAGATCGAATCACTGCCAGCAGAACTAAACAACATTCAAATAATCGAACAAGGAGAGGAGAACCGACAAATAATTGCTAAACTGAATGATCAGTTAGCACTAAATGCTTTCAAATCAGGGTTAAGAGAACCATTTAGATCCACAGTATTTGCAGCACAACCCAAAACCTTATCAGCCGCTGTACAGCTTGCGACATAGATTGATGCTGACAACAGACAATCAGGAAACATTTTGAGATTCTCCTCACACCCAGCTCGATTCACAAACTACAATCGCAACCAAAGCTTTCACTCAAACATCAATAGAAGAGGACATAGCTTTCAAGTTAACAGAAACTCATGGGGGAACCAGTACAACATGAATTACCAAAATCAATCATGGAGGAACATCTACAACCCATCAAGACAAAGTCACAATGAAAACACAATACAACACACAGAATAGAACAAATAGAATTCTAGAAACACGGAATCAGAATCGTCCATTTAGGGAAACGGACAGGGAGTCCCCGAAACACAATTTTCAGGGGACAAAGAATATTAAACCCACAATGTATGAAGATACATAAATTCACGGTCAAGGACCTGACCAACTATGTAAATATAAAAGGCGATGCAATATCAAGGAATGCATCATGGTTTATAGACACGGGAGCAGATATATCGATAATTAAGAAAACTAGCCTAATAAACCACTTAGAACTAAGAAAAGAATCCTGCAGAATAACAGGAGTAACTGATGGTGAAATCAAAACAGTAGGAACAATAAACATAAGATTTAAGATTGAAGGAGATCTATTAGAGCACAAACTGCATGTAGTAGAAGACAACTTTCCAATATCAACTGATGGATTAATTGGACTAGACTTCTTGACCAAATTCGGATGCAAATTGGATTACGAACAATACATTTTGACAATTTGCACAGAAATTAATAACATTGAGATACCGATCATGACTAAGATCCCAGAAGTAAAAACCATCACAATTCCAGCAAGATCACAAATGTATCAAGCGATGGACATTAAAGTAAAAGAAGATAGCATAGTTTTGAGCCAAGAACTCCAGGATGGAATTTTTATTGCAAATGCCATAATTCCAGCAAAAGGAATCATTCACGTCAAACTGCTCAATACAATAGAGCAGGACATCAGTATCAAACTACCGCAACTAAGAATTGTGCCTCTCACAGAATACCACTTCATAAGGAAGGTGAAATCAATAGATAACGATAACGATAAACGTTTCGAAAAACTAAAAAAGGAATTAAACATACATAACCTAGACGAAAAAGCAAAAGACTCACTGTTCGAAATATGCAGAAACTATTCAGATGTATTCCATCTAACGGGTGACACACTAACAATGAATAACTTCTACACACAAAAGATTAGTATGACAGATCACACTCCAATTTACATAAAGAAGTACCGCTTGCCACAAGTGCAAGGCGATGAAATAAATAAACAGGTAGATCAGTTACTGGAAGAAGATATTATTGAACCCTCAACAAGCCCATACAACGCCCCTTTACTAGTAGTTCCAAAAAAAGGAACTAAAGATGAAAATAAATGGAGGATGGTAGTCGATTTTCGACAATTAAACAAAAAGATAATGGATGACAAATTTCAATTAACCAGACTCGAAGACATCCTAGACAATCTGGGGAGAGCAAAATACTTCTCCACCCTAGACCTCACAAGTTCTTTTCACCAGATCGGATTGCACCCACAATCACGACCTGTAACCGCCTTCTCGACCAACAAAGGTCACTACCAATTCAAAAGACTACCTTTTGGATTAAAGATCTCCACTAACAGCTTCCAAAGAATGCTTACAGTAGCTCTAGCAGGTTTAGATGCCGAGACATTTTTGTATGTCGACGACATAATAATTTTTGGATGCAGCTTGCAGCACCACAACAGAAACCTATGCAAAACTTTCGACCGATTGCGTCAATATAACCTCAAATTAAATCCACAAAAATGCAACTTCTTGCAAACAGAAGTGGTTTACTTAGGCTACCTAATCACCAACATGGGAGTAAAAACAGACCCCACAAAATTCGATAAGGTGACCAATTATCCAAAACCCACAAATGCAGATGAAGCAAAAAGATTCACGGCCTTCTGTAACTACTATAGAAGATTCGTACGCAATTTTGCATCCATAGCCAAACCCTTAAATCTCTTAGCCCGCAAGGACACACCCTTCATCTGGACAGAGGAATGTCAAAAAGCTTTTGACACCTTGAAACAGAAACTAACCAACCCACCGATATTACAATATCCAAACTTTTCAAAACAATTTGTTTTAACAACAGACTCATCAAATTTTGCATTAGGCGCAATTTTGTCTCAAGGAGAGATAGGCAAAGACCTAGCTATTTCCTACGCAAGCAGAACTCTGGATAAACATGAATTGAAGAAACCAATTATAGAAAAGGAACTTCTAGGAATTCACTGGGCAATAAAACACTTCAGACCATACCTGTATGGAAAAAAATTCACAGTCGTGACTGATCACAGACCTCTAGTAAGTTTGTTCACACATAAGGATCCATCATCAAAGATGACAAGAATCCGTTTAGAACTATCTGAATATGACTTCGACATAATATATAAAAAGGGCTCACTGAATACAAATGCAGACGCACTATCCAGAATAAAGCTCAACTCGGATATGCTTAAAGAAATGATACCAACAGCGCAAATTAAGATAACAACGAGGAATAGATCAAAAAAAGCAAAAGAATCAGAAGCATGCGAAAAAATTGAAGATATTGAAAGTGTGGATGAATCGTCAGGCCAACTTTTCATCTACGAATGCACCTCAATCTCCGAAATAAGAAATGTAAGACAATTAAAATTCATAAAGATAAATAAGTACGTCCAGAAAAGAAAGTATAAAGAAAAGAAGAGTATACTCATATCAAAAAAGGAAGTTGCAATCGAGTACTGCGATAATCCGAATCTGAACTTAGGATCGATATTGGAGAAGCTGACTCACGCGATGATTGACAACGAAATTCAAATGCTAGCAATCTCAAAAGAAGAAGAAATATTTAAAAAAGTCGACATAGAAGAATTTAAGAAGAAATTTAATGATCTGTAGAAGCGAATTAAAATAAAAGAAAAGAAAAGTTTGCGCATAATAATATTTAAACCCCCAAAAAGGATAGTGAACAAGGAAGAACAACTGAACATAATCGAACAATTTCATGACACTCCACACACAGGTGGACATTCAGGAGTCAAACGCACAATTAACAAGATCAAACAAAGATACTGTTGAAAAAATCTCAGCAGAATGGTGAAAACTTACGTAAACAACTGTGAGAAATACAAATGCAATAAAATAATAAGGAACACCAAAGAAAGAATGGTAGAAACAAACACACCAAGTCAAAGTTTCGAAATATTAGAAGTTGACACGGTAGGACCCATGAACCAAAGTAAATTCTACAGATACATTCTGACATGTCAATGTCAACTAACCAAATATGTAGAAGCATTCCCCATGGAGAATAAAGAGGCCAAAACATTCAAAATTCTAAAAACGGACCTAGGCACCGAATTTGTCAACCAATTAATCGCAGAAATATGTAAAATTTTCAAAATAACCCAAGTCACATCAACTCCGTTTCACCACGAAACTCTAGGAGCCATTGTAAGGAATCATCGAGTACTAAACGAGTACCTATTATCAATAGCCCAAAATGCTGAATGGGATGAATGGTTACCCTATTACACATTCTGCTACAATATCACACCTCATTCCGAAACCAAAATATCACCATACGAACTGATATTCGGAAAATTAGCCTCACTTTCAGACACCATGGATCAAAATAGAACAGATCCGATTTACAATCTAGAAGATTACTCAAAAGAATTGAAGTTTCGCCTACAAGAAAGCCAAAAAATAGCTAAAGCACTATTGGAGAATTCTAAAAAGAAAAGAAGCAGAAAATCTGATGAAAAAACTAACCCACTAAAAATTAAGACAGGAGATAAAGTATTATTAAAAGTAGGAAATAAGAGAAAGAATGAACCACCATATAAAGGTCCATATATTGTAATTGATACAAATAACGTTAATACTAAGATAAAGATAGATAGAATAATAAAAGAAGTACACAACAATAGGTTGAAAAAATTTTAAAGTTCACCATCAGTATCATGTAACAATTAAAACAACTAGTGAATAAGAATCAAATAAAGTACACAAATTATTTTAGTAGAAATGTAAGATAGAAAACTATATCATAAGAATAAGACAAAAAATTTTCCTCTAATCAAGCAAAATTTTTTTCCATAAGAGGAGGGATGTAGCGCATCAAACATTTCATAGATGCACATACACAAAAAAAAGAAAAACAAGCATAAGCAAGCATTCAAGTTCAATAATTTCATTCACACATATTTTCGTTCATAAATTGAACAATGTGAATGAAATGAACTTGCAAGGGCAATGCACTTCAGTGCAACACACGTCAGTTTGCTGACACAACATTTCACACCATTCATGTATTACACTGACCTCAATGAACCCGAATGCTTGAAAAGCTTGGAATGTGCATTGCGACAAATTCTTGGATGGATTTGCGAATTTTTGATTGCGCTACTCCAGGTCAATAATCTATATTGCAATGTATTGCAATAAATTGATTATTTAGTAGATTTATACGTTAGGTAGGGATAGCAAATAATGATATAAATAAGTTGATTAGAATAAAGAAATTCAGAACGTTTGAAGACGGAAAAAGGTGTTTTTATTGTCAATTCCTCCAGTAACTTCGGCAGTCTTTGACGCCATACAGTGTGCTAATATCGGCTGAGCATTCTCGCCTGCACTCCACAATTTATATCGGCTGAGCATTCTCGCCTGCACTATACGAAGATATTCGGCTGAGCAATCTCGCCAGAAGATAGGGCAGTCTCTGACGTTTTCAGATAACAATATCGGCTGAGCATTCTCGCCTGCACCACGTTAAGGTATTCGGCTGAGCTTTCTCGCCTGAAGTATACACAACGATTACAAGCACAAGCATTACAATAAGCAGACACATGGTTATTTACAAGCGCGAGTATCCTTCCTCAACAAGTATGGGATAAATTCCAATTGTTAAATGAACAACTTCTTCAAAAATGTAGTGGTGATGAGCTGGATCACGAATACTTTGAAATGTATTTTTACACGACTACAGAGGTAGCATATGCTTCGGTACCTTAACCGATATTTTGAGAGAGTATGAACCTCTCAATAATTCTAATTTATCATTAAAAATAATCAGACCTTACATGAATGTTCCCAATCGGAGATGATTTGCAAGAACGGCCGTCATTTCGTGACCTATTTCAAGGCCTAGTACATACTAATACGGGTCTCAGTGCGTCACTTGTTTTGGCTCGGAAATACCTAAAATCAGATCGGCCTAAAGTCGTATGAAACTATTTATTTACTGCGGGTTAAACAAAATTCTAAATTAGAGTGCAGTGGAGTTCGAAGTAAACTGCGAAAGAGAATCCCGCGGCAGATTGGGGAGCGCTGGTAAAATATTTAGAGCAATATTTTACGGGAAAATTCTATTGCGAATTCCCGAACTAGATCACCTTTAACTAGCACTAGAATATGCGAAACTTCTGCGGAAATAAAACCAACCACTATGTACCCACTCGCAAAATAAGCAACATATGCAACGAATTCAAATATGGTTTTATCCTTTTTCTCAGATTCCACTAAGTTTACTATCTAATTTTCTGAATAGATTAACCTTACCATGAATGGCAATATTTTCTGCTTTAGTCTTTATATGATACTGCAAGAACTATATGCTTTTCAAAGAAAAATTTCCAAGGTGTATTCAATTACACAAGGCATAAAATTTAGGACTTATGATCTAAGACACTCGCAATATATTGTTACCTGAAAAATATTTAGTTTGATTCATATGTCATCACGTGCAAGTGTACTACTCGCACAGAAACCACTTATCACACAAATTAAAATTTTTTCGAAGATCACCTGGTTGACATACTAAACTTCATCTATTACAATCAAACTTCTGGTAACAAGAAAAAAAATGCAAGCAAATATTTATTCTAAGTTCATCGACTTCAATTATATTGATCAATTTTTAAGATCTCCTTCCCTGGTGCAATTGATATAATTGTTAGAGCTTCTCAGATATATGCTTCATATGCTTCGATGATCAGTTATTGTGCTGCACGGAGCATGCGAAGCTCCTGCTGAAATTATTTCCACACTTCAACAGTAATGATTTATACCAAAACCAGAAAAATTTAAATTAAAGAAAAAGAAAAAGAAGAAACTCACTGTTTATCCCTCGTACTTATGCCTGTATACTTGTGTAAAGGAACAAAAAAAAAAACTTTTCTTACTAAAAGAGGCTCCAGCCCGATATATAACTAAATTCCGCCACCAAAATTTTGTTCACATAGGTAAAGGATTTATTTACTTAAATTTCCTCATTTTAAATTGCGTAAGACAAAAGTATATCGTATCCAAACAAAATTCTTCCCGCTAGCCTTTTCCAATAGTAATTCTTGTTGACGAGTACTTTTAACAGCCAGTGCCGCTACATGTGACAGGAGGGGAACGAATTACGTACGTTCCTTAACTATTCGAGTGTACCGCTTAACCCAATGGAATTTATGGAAATTCACTCCAATGAAATAGATATTTAGAATTCGACAATGGCAGGGATGAGCAAAATGTAAAAATTAGATTCGAATTATAATGTATTTCATCATATCTTTCTTAATACTCCGACTTTTTAGTACTTTTTATTGAATCGGGCCCCACGTTGGCAGATTAGCCAGATGGGCTGTCCGAATGCAACAACACGAATTTCAAATTGTCCATCGCAAAGGAAGAGAGCACTTGCTTCCAGATTACCTTTCTAGAAGTGTCCCAGTAATAGATAGCATGCAACCAGAAGATGAAGTATCTTCCGATAAATGGTATAATAAGATGGTGAGGTTAACCCTAGCTGATCGTCCAGCTTACCCTGATTGGAAAGTGGAAAACGGAGTTCTAAAGAAACATTTTTCTGTCCAATATCCGGATCTAGCGACAGAACCCGACCATTGGAAAATAGTATTACCTAAGAAAGAAAGAAGAGTTGTAATCTACGAAGCACACGACGCTCCTATATCAGGCCACATTGGAATTCAGAAGACTTTTGACCGGCTAATTCAGCGATTCTACTGGCCAAAAATTAAAAAGGATGTCGCAACTTATGTTAGGAATTGTAAAGTTTGTCAAGCAGTCAGGCCAGATCTTCAGAAAAGAGCTGGTCCAATGGCCACTCGCAAGAATGCTAGCTTCCCTTCGGAAACTCTGTCTATGGACTTGATAGGCCCTCTAACAAGATGTAATCAGGGACACGTATACACTTTAACTGTCGTGGATCAGTTCAGTAAATTTCCACTCCTATTCCCTTTGCGTTCGGCCACGGCCAAAGTCATAACTAGAACTTTAGAGGACCTCGTTTTTCTTTTGTTTGGGGTGCCGAAGAATATTGTTTGTGATAATGGGGCTCGAGATTTCAAAACGTTAAGCGAGAATTATGGGGTTACTGTAAATTACACGGCATTATATCACCCGCAAGCCAACCCGAGTGAGCGGACTAACCAGGTAATCAAGACTATGCTCAGGGCGTGTGAGAGTGGGACAGGCAGCTTCCCAAAGTTGCGTGTGCCATTCGGACATCTACACACGGTGTAACTAAAGTAACTCCCTACTTTGCAAACTTTGGACGGGAAATGGTCACCAATGGTAAATTCTATACAGAAGATAGGTTAAATTGGACGTACAATGTAGAGGTACACGCAAACGCGTTAGAGAAGGTTAGGTCTGATATCATAATGAGGTTAAAGAAAGCTTCAGAAGCGAGTAAAAAGGTGTATGATTTACGTAGAAGGAATGTGAGGCATTTTCCTGGTGAGCTGGTCTGGAGAAAGAATTACGTGCTTTCGGATGCAGCGAGATATTTTTCTGCGAAACTAGCGCCGAGATATATTGGCCCATTTAAGGTATTGGGAGCAGTTCCCCATGGACCTACGAATTAGGTGACAGATGGGAAGGAGTTAGGTATTTTGCACGTTAAGGATATTAAACCGTACTTAGATAAGGAACTCGATTGCTAGGCTCACTTTATAATGTTTGTTTGTTTTGTTTTGTATTACTTTTTTTGTACTTCAACTGATAATTACTTTATTTACGCTCCAAGCTATGGTGGGCGGGTAGAGCTGTCATCGGGGATATTTGAGTTGGTCATTTAGAAGATTCCGGGGAAATCTTCTGAAAGGAAGGGAGGGATGTTATGGCTCGGAAATATCTAAAATCAGATCCGCCTAAAGTCGTATGACTAGTTTAGGCTCTAAAAGTGATAAGAAGTGTCTAATCGTGGGAAAAGTAATATATCTGGTTTTCTCTTTTTTTTTGTAGCAGTATTTCCTTGTTTGGAGAATCTTTCCTTTTTGGAACTATAGCTGATTACGCACAAGTGCATAATAAACGGAATAAAGCTAAGTATCATTTTTATATACGCGAAAATTTTCATACGCACTCCTTTGGGGTAGAAAAAGAGTGTACCGATCCTAGCATAATCTATTTTTTTTTTTTTTGGGAATTACGGCCATGAGGTGGTAGATCGTAAATCTACAGATCACGCGAGTTTCTTGATTCTCAGTGCACACCTGTTCGAGGGTAGAGGAAAAATCAAGTGGCGCCCATATGCCCCACGAGGGACCGCACGCCGTCTCCACTGAGCACGTAACACACTGAAATCTTATCCCCTACAAAGTAGTCTTTACGGTCACGCTGAAAAGCTTTTATGGAATACACCTATCTCTGACGCCAACTACACTTCCGCTTGGAAGATTTTATGCGATTGCTATCAAAACAAACGCCTACTTGATAACACAAACCTTAAATTACTAACCTCGTTACCTACTATGAAGACAGAATCAGCCGACGAACTGAAAAGGCTATACGATGGGACTATTGAAGCTTTCAAGACGGTAGAGGGACTTAAGCGACCAGTCGACCAATTTGATGATTGGATCGTGTTTATTGAACTGTTGTGGGGTTGAGAGGTTGGAGTCAATTTGAACTGGTTGTTGTTAATATCTATGATATGATAAATGATGATAGATCGAGACAACAATTGTATATGTTGCAGTTCAACAGTTCTTTTTTAACATAAATATATAAATGTATATACATATATCTATTTATATTTATCCTAAATTTATAATAGGATAAAATTGAAATTAAATTATTTTTATTTTGTAATAATATTTTTTTATTTTAATTTATAAGTTTTTCTTTTAATACTTTTAAAATCTTTTAATATTTTATTAAAAATCTAGCATTAAACTTTAGATATTTCTTTAACAGATTTTTGCCCTCTGGAGTTTTAAATAAAATTATTTATTTTTCTAGTTTGCCATCTGGCGTTTTAAATTAAATTAAAGAAATTTGCCCTCTGGCGATTCACTTAAAACTAAAATATCCTTGACACAATTCTCTATTTTTAAAAACAAATACATTCCAAAAAGTCTTGATGTGTATTTTCTGAAATTGTGTACAGTAGTGTGTATCTGTGTTTAAAGTTGTTTTTCTTCAAACGTCAAATTTGAATATTTTTATTTTACTTACAGTCAGTGCAAATATTACTCTGACAAGATTTTATTTATAGTCAGCGTAAATATTATTCTGACAATCACAAATTATATTTTATTCTATTTTTATTTACTAACAAAAAAATAAAAATTATTATGTAGCTTCCGCTACATTTATCACCGTTCAAAAATTGGATAGCATAACGCGACAAGACTGGGAGTCTTCTATTAGCAAGGATACTAAACTCACAAATCTCGAAACTCTGTCATCATTTCTACAGAACCGCATTAACACGTTAGAAGCTGTTGGTGCATGTAATAAAAAACAGAAAGATTCATTTCAGAATTGTTTCAGTAAATTGCAAAATAAGCCCGCAGCCTTGAAAGCCCATCATGTTACGGCCGGAAGGTGCGTAGGTTGCTCAGGGAAACAACTGCTCTTATTCTGCCCTGCTTTCAGACAAGCAACTGTTTTGCAGCGAAGAGGATTGATTTCGAAAAATTCGCTTTGTTTTAATTGTTTGCGATCTAATCACACACAAGTAATTGTCCATAACCTAACCGTTGCAAATACTGCAACCAAGCGCATCATTCGACCCTACATATCTTCTCTAACAGCGGTGAGCAATCAACGAACACGCCAATCACAAAAGGACAGAGACCTCGACATCTACTTGTGCTGAACCTTCTTGTAATCAAACACCTACATCTAATGCACGCAAATCTTGGAATTCTACCTTATTGGCTACAGCTATAGTGAGACTGAGTTCACTTTCTGGCAGAAAGTTAAAGATTCGAGCAGTCCGCGATCAAGGCTTCCAGGCCACCTTTATCTCACCTTATATTGCAGCCTGCCTGTAACTACCAAAAACCAGGGTGAATATTCCTACCACTGGAATAGGAAATGCAGACGCTAGTGCCACAAAATCTGCAGTGGAAATCAAGCTACAGTCATGCACAGATTCTGATTTCCAGCTGAACATAAAAGCATTAGTTCTTCCTAAACTAACTAAGTCGGCTGCTTTGCCAAGAACTACTGCTTTTCTTCATGCAATTCATCTTCAAGGAATAGAACTTGCAGATCCTGATCCTTCCGATAATATGCCAATAGATCTACTCTTTGGCGCAGACATTTTCTATACAATTTTAATGAAAGTATTACAAAGAGGACAACCAACTGCCCAAGAAACTACTCTGGGTTGTATCTTGTCTGGTCCTACTGTACCAAATTCCGATTACATCCGAACTACTCCATACAACTTGTATGTATACTGTACGGACTCTAATACAGATGCAGCCAGTAAATTGGATTCATTGAGCCAAAAGTTTTGGGAAGTTGAGAATAACTTTCACCCTGCTCCACAATTCTCCGTAGAAGAAAAAGCTTGTCTGAAATTCTACAAGAAAACAACTCGACGGGACAAGTAAGGTCGCTACATAGTACGTCTACCAATACGCCAAAGCTGCCAAGACTTGTGCTATTTTAAGGAAACGAAGCAAGCAGCAGAATGGAGAGTCAATTTCGATACAATGATTCGTTTCGTTCTCGCTATAAAGAATTCATGGCAGAATATTTCGCACTTTGGCATACCTGTTCCACAAAAAACTACGCTAACTACTGCTTCAAAATTTTATCTACCGGACCATGGAGTGCTGAAAGAATATAGTGCTACCACCAAACTAAAGGTTGTCTTCGACGGATCACAGAAATCAAAATATGGGTTTCGCGAAATGACTGCTTGACACCTGGACCAAAAATTCAAAACTAACTACAGCGGAGATGGAAAAGACATACAATCGTCTTTGTTGCAAACATAAAAATTATGTTACGTCAAATTTGGATCAACGGGGCAGATAAAGACTTACAACGGATCGTGCGACGAAAAGATTCCTGTAATGACATCAAAGAGTACCGTTTTCGCACTGTTACATGCGGTATAACAAATGCACCGTATCCATCCGTGCTACAAGTGGCAGGTGATGAGGGTTCGAAACTCCGCTAGCAACTGAAGTCTTACGTAATGACTAATAGGCTAATGATATTTTATCAGGGGGTGAGGATCTTTCAGAAGCAACCAGGATTCAGCAAGAGGTTATAGAATGTCTCAACAGTGGGTTGCGTTTTTCTTCTACATAAGTGGTCTTTAAATTATCCTTAACTGATCGATTTTCTAGAAAACCACTCGTCTCCTAACTTGGTCAATCTTGAAAAAGATGGAATCATCAAAACTTTGGGCCTCCGATGGAAAAGAGAGACAGACAGGTTTGAGATCCAAGTTAATATCACAGATTCGCTTCAAATAGTCACCAAAAGAAGACTTTTATTTGATGTGTTCAAACTGTATGATCCGTTAGGTTTCTTGGCCCCAACAATCCTATTGGCTAAGAATTTCTTTCGACAACTTTGGCTGCTAAAGTTGGAGTGGATACGCCTCTACCAGAGTCTGCTTCTCGAGAAGATTAGGTTAGGTTAGGTAAGCGGCGTGCCGCAATACCGCACCAGTAAGTCAAGCATGACCTCCGGTGCTGCCGTGGTCGTGGTGCGCAGACATCCAATTATTCCCATACAAGCAGCCCTCTGGATTTTTGACAAGACCACCATGTTACATTTTCTCGGCAGTGCCGTCCCCCAGACTGTGGAGCCGTAGCCGAACTATGGCTGTGTACATCCACCATACCTCTTTTGATTTTAATCCCCAAGTTTTGTCAAATATTCTCCTGCACGTGTAGAAGGCCACACTGGCCTTCTTCACGCGTTCTTCTAGATTAACCTTCCAGCTTTGCTTGGAATCGATTATGATTCCCAAATACTTTGCTTCACTGAGGAGAGTAAGAGCCTCTGCACCCAACACTGGAAGTCTGAAACTTTGTACCCGCCTGCTTCTTGTAAAAAGTATCAGCTTCGTCTTTGAGGGGTTTAGTCTCAATCAATCAATTTCTCAAGAATGGCTGGTGTTTCGTTCGGAGCTACCAAAACTTGAAATGGTTTCAGTACCTCGTTGGACAGGTATAAACTCAGCGAGATTTTCATATCAAATACACGGATTCTCAGACACATTGGATAAAGCATATGCCGAAGTCGTGTACCTTATAGTCTTACATAACCAGGACAATATACAAGTGTCTCTTCTCTGTACAAAAACCAAGCTTGCGCCAATCTTACTACTATCGATTACAAGACTTGAATTATCTGGCGGTCATTTATTAGCTCGCCTGGTACATATTGTTCAGTCTTAATTGGAACTTAACGAGGCTCCTATCTTCTGTTGGAGTGATTAACAAACAGTACTCACCTTGTTAAAAGCACACCCGTCGCGCTGGAAAGCATTCATTGACAATGCTGGATCGTTTTGCTCCTGGAAGAGGACGCCAAGCCTACAAAGCCTACATCGCTTTCTTCGCTTTTATGTCTACCAAAGCAATACATATTGGGCTTGTTTCGACCTTACCCACTGCTGCCCTCCTCAGTGCTTTCAAACGTTTCAGCGCTAGAAGAGGATATCCTGAAAAACTATACAGCGACTACAGAAAAACGCTCATCGGTGCCCGGTGTTGGCAAAATTTTTTGGTTCATTTTGAACTCGAAATTTCCAGAAGAATTAAATTGATTTGTAGTGAAAAATGGTACGACTTGGATCTTCATACCACCATATAGTCCAAACCTTGGCAGGGTATGGGAAGCGGGCGTTAAAGTAGCAAAGAACCATCTGGACCGAGTCATCCGTGACACCACTCTAACTTTTGAGGAGCCGTATACGCTTCTGACACAGATCGAAACATGGCCACTATATCCTATGAGCTCAGATCCCAATGATTACGAATTATTCTCGCCGGGACATTTCCTAATTGGTACAGCACCACTCACAGCTCCCGAACCTAGTCTACTAACAACAAATCCGCATCGTTTGCCGAGGTGACAGTTAATCCAACGTCGATGGTCATCGGAGTACCTAAATAATCTTCAAGTGAGAAATAAATGGTCTACTAATCAACCAAATGTAAAACTTAGGAGTTTGGTACTTCTTCGGGATGATCGACTATCACCGTTGGGCTCTAGCACGCATAATAAATATCCATCCAGGACATGATGGCCATGTCCGCGTTGTCACTGTAAAATCTAAGGACACTATCTTCAAAAGTCCAGTCAACAAAGTTTGTCCACTACCAATTACAGAAGATGACACAAATTTCAGAGTATACAAGGTACAAAAAAACTGCGAATTCTGTGGTCATCCTGGACATGTAGTAAATGCATGTAACTAAAAGCGAAAATAGGAAGCTCGGAGTCAGGGAAACGACATACAGTGGACACGAAACTCCCCGGCTTGATTGTAAATAACCAGTATAATAATATGGGGTCCCCTCAGCAGCCCGATTCCAGTATTGCTAAAGTGAAGCTTCCTTTAGATATAGGCCTGAACGACTAAACTTAGCTAGTAGTCGACACAGGCACTGAGGTAAGTATAATTAAGAAAAGGTGATTAAAACACCTTAAAGTAATAAGCCACAATGAGGCATGTACACTTTAGACCCCATTTGGACAGGACGCAGAGAAATTGCCAAGGAAACTTCGATTTCAAAAACAAAATTCCCTGCAAGTTTCAAGTCGTTAAGAGCTTGGCTAGCCTTTCCATTTATGGTCTTCTTGGAAATGATTTCCTAGCGAACAACTGTAACGTTGAGGGTCCAAACAAAGTATTAACCCAGATAAATTTGCTTTGTCATTAGAGCTTTAAACGGGCAAACTACATTCCGAAAAACAGTCGCAGTAAGAACAGAAGAGATAGCGCCTAGACAGGCTGAACTATCCACCTGTACTTTCCTCAAAGCTCCTCAAACGAGAAAACTGGGTGTCAAGCTCCAAGAGAGCCAAAGAAATGTCAATTAAGCTGTCTGGGTAAATAAGAGACTGATGAAATCAGGCAGCAGTTGGTTACCTTAAAGGAGCCAACGTGCATACCTGCGCGGTCAAAAATTGATGCCACAGTCCCGTTGAAAACAAAGGAAGAAATTCTCTGGTTATCCGAAGAAATAAGCGATGGAGTCTTCCTGGCAAACAGTTTGCTACAATCTGGCAAAAACTTAGAGCTGGTTAGTACTCGCAACGCTAACAGTCACCAGTCACTAGTAATCATAAACCGCTAAAATTTACAACTGTATCCCATGAACGACTACTCAATAACCCCGCTAACAGGTGCGGACGGCCACAAAAACACGTTCATACCCAAATTAAAAACAGAAGAAGAATCGAATACCAATAAAGACGGAAATGAGCTTCTAAAGAATGGAAAAAGGGTGAATATAACTCTGCCGTCCAAAATTCCAATGCATAACTCCGGCCAATCATTTCCTTTTCCCAGAACAGTAAGGCAAGTCCAATTCTTTTTGGGACTTGCCAATTATTACAGAAATTTTAATCCAGACTTTTCCAGAATTGAACCTCCAATCTCAGATTTACTTCGAAATGATGTAAAATTAACTTGGACTATAAATGCCAAGAAGCATTTCAAAGCATAAAGAATGCTTTAATTTCTCCACCCATTTTGATTTATCCCGATTTTTCACAACATCGGATGGAAGTAAGGAAGCTTCAGGAGCTGCTCTTTATCAAGGAGATGTCGGAAAGGACCAGCTCGTTGCCTATGCAAGCCGGACTTTAAACAAAACCGAAAAAACCACTCCACAATATAGACGGATTTATTGGCTATTGTTTTGGCAACGACGAATTTCAGGTGTTACCTTAAAGGCAGGAAATTTGCAGTCGACACAGACCATAAACGTCCCAAAGGTATCTTCAATGTGAAAGACCCTAGATCCCGTTTGGTGAGATTACATCTCAAACCATCTGAATTCGATTAAAACACCGAATACAAACCAGGGAAGTACGCATTAAGTCGCATTCCTCACGCATTAAAAGAAAACAGTTCAGGCAATCCATTAACGGTAAAATACCTAGTCCACCACATGGTGGACTCAGATGTGGAAGAGGATGATTCCACATATAATAATAAGAAAAAGAAATAAGCTCATTTCTTTGTCCTGACTCGCGCTCAAAAACAAAAAGCTCAAGAGGCCAAAATAATTCCAACACGGAGATAAATAAGCACAGGAAATCGGACCAAAACGAAATTCAGAACTCAGAGGCAGACAAACAAAATCAAGAAACGCTTGATCCAAATGAAAGTACATGTAAGACACCGAAGTAATAACGAGCCCCACAGAGATCCAAACAATCTTAAAAGATTATCACGATTCTCCAAGATGTCTTTAAAATTTAAAAACGTATAAGATGCAAGTATTGGTGGAGACACATGCTTAGCGATATTATAAAATCGATTGTAACGCGGCGAATTACCCAACTGCATACCTGGCAGCCCGCGCGGATAAATTTAGAATCTGCGCGCGCGCGGATAAATCTGTGAGAGCCAACATATAGTTAACGACCCCGTACAACGGATAAGATCCGAACGGCCATCTCAATCAAGAATTTCGTTAGTCAGTGAGGAGAGTGAGCTGATAGTGCAAGTAAAATACCGAAAAAAGAAGTCTTTTAAAAAATTAAAATTTAAAGAAAAAGATAGAGTGAGCTGATAGTGCAAGTAAAATACCGAAAAAAGAAGTCTTTTAAAAAATTAAAATTATAAGAAAACCTAAATTGTGTATTGGAGTTGTTCAAATAAATAGAAGTAGTTTATTCACACGCGAGCCTTAATCTGGAAGAAAGAAAATTCAGGAACTGCTAGGAACGCGTGCTGGTTTCCAACAAGGAACTCTCTCGAGCACCGTGCATACATAACTAATTACTTTATTTTTTTTATTTTTTAAAAGATAAATTTCAGGTACAGATGCTAACTGCGACAAGTAATGGACTACCACTGTACGTTAGAGACGAGATGTCGTGTCCCAAAGAAATCAAAAAACAGAAAATCAATTAATTAATTACGATCACTCTTCAATAAAAACAACGCTCGAATTTCTAATGTATAAATCTTTATTTCACGCAAACTGACCTAGCTTAACACGAATTACTCAAACAACTATTCCGACTTTCAAACTGACCTCACTTAATAACTGGTAATCTGACTCGAATCGAAACGTGCGAGCACGATTACTGATAATTAAAAAATGGCACTCGCCAGATCAGTCACTAGTCTCTTTATGTGCGATATTCGGAAACAAACTTTCTTTGCTCACAAGGCAGATGTAAACAAACGACAACAAACCTGTCGTTTGCTCTATCGGATGCAGCACCTGAGTCGGCTTAGTAGTAAACAATCGCTTTACATAATAATTACCATGCGCGGTTTGTTATTATCGCAATCGTCGATTGCTCCACTAAGCGCTCATTGCAGCCAGCTATTGGGCTAATCAACAAAATAACCGACAGTTGCAGAAAAATACCATGCGAGGTTATTGATTAGCAATTGCTGATTATTTCGCTAGAATGCGCCCTTGGCTGCTGGAAGAATCTTCCTTATATTGGGCCATAACAGAGATTCCATAAAACAATACACGAAAGATAAGCTCAATGCTAGTATGAATGGTAATATTTAATGCATTCTTTATTCCTTTTAAAAGTCGAAGAACTTGTGCGGTAAAGATACCTACGCGTATTCCTCAGTCCATGTTGTTGCTTTAAGGCAATTTCTGTCAGGCCAAATTTATTCACAAAGAAGTAAGTTGCAGTGAAGAGAATTGCTCTTGCCACTTGCCAGTGAGACTTTCGCTTCCTTCTTCTTGTACCTGGCACAATCTTACTTGCCCGAAAATTTCAAAAACACAAGCTACGGGAAGAAACGGATCACGTACAACGAAACGCAGTTCAAATAGCGTCTTTGACATAAAACAGCTGTGAGCTCGCGTCCAGGTTTCGAACTTCGAACATAACTTCATTGAATTTTCGAGTCAACACCCTTCTGCAAGCACATGCTGGAAGCGCAGATATAGACCAAAGCAGCAGATTGCGACAAGGCGATATCTATGCGTTAAGTGTTCGAAAGCTGGTCGTAAAAAATTAATTATTCCTTCATCTCCGCTCGGCGAGAGCAATTAATTATCTTTTGCCGCTGATAAATAAAAGTGTTACAATATTAAGAAGTGCCAAAAGTGTCAAACGATGAAAGCATCTCCCCAATTCAAAATGCCAATGGTAATCACGGACATCGTAGAACAACTCTTCAAAAAAGTTTACCTCGATATTGTGGGTCTATTAGAACAGACCATCAGGTAACAAACACACCTTGACCTTCAATAATTTAACAAAATTTTTTGATTGGTATGCAATATCAAATGCAGAAACAGTCACAGTAGCGCAAGTTTTCTTTGATGAACTCATTACGCGCAACCGCATACCCAAAAGATCAGCGAACAAATTTCCTCAGTGAATTATTCCAAAAGTGACATAAGATCCTGACAGTAAAGAAGTTAAAATTTTGAGTATACCACCCACAGTCTAATGGAGCACAAGAGCGTGCCCATAGACCCATAATAGAATAGAATAGTGACGGTATATAATATTTGAAACCATGTTTTGATTAACAAACACATGTGTCATACGAGCCAGGTTGACTTAACGTCCTACTTTTTTGTTTCCTGTAAATCGCACTTTTAAAACTTATCAAGAACCTTGCGGTGGAGCAATTCCACGGCACGAAATAAGTAAAATTATATTTAAAGGGGTATTTTCTTCCTCCGACTTGTCCACAAAAATGGCGCTGCAATTCTTGGTAATAGCCCTCCTCATCCAGTACACGACAGGAGAAGTTGCCGCGAAACGCTATGCCATAACGCATCTAAATAGCTGGGGTATATTTTTCGAGGATGTAGGAAGCCACATAGTGTGTAATAATACCTGGATTGTTCTCACGGAAATAGAAACAGAAGAACTGGATACACAAATAAGGCTAGTAAAACACGCAGAGCTCTTAGTACATTAACTCTGTATAAAAATTACAGACAAAGAGAACTGTGTAACGTGCAGCAGCTACGAATACACGCGATAATCGATGGTGCACAAAAAGAACAAAAACAATTAAGGAATTAAATACAGTAAAACGCAAAACCAGGTCACTGTTCGACTTATTTGGCACCACGGACAATAATATCGAAAAGGAAATATACAGCAGATTAAACGAAATTGAATCGAAGACACAAGCCTTAGCTGAGCTAGAGAAACAACAACTCAGTGAAGTTAAAACTACCTTGGAATAGTCTCAAAAACCTTTTGTTCGAACCAAATCGCTTCGAATACATTTTTCTTAACAGATACCTTCTAAAAAAAAAAAATCCTGAAAACAAAGCATGAACATTTTTATAAAATTAAATCTAATCTAATCACTCTCATTCAAAACACAGATGCATAACCAAACATATATAACATATTGCACAAATACAATTCAAAAGCTTAGCTACATCGAGCAAATCACTTTAAAATCATTACCATATGTTTTAACCGTTAGATTCGTGCTAAAAACAATTCCTGAAAAGGGAACATTAAAAATATCATGCTAAAATTGAGTTCTAAAAAGACAATAAATTCAGTTTAACAAAAGCATGTGTTGTCATCTAGGATACAATGCATGGCACAAATATAATCAGTCAATCCGATGAATTTGCAACTTTATCATTATCATCATTATAAGTACCATCGAACCGGAATTTCTTCTATATGTGATGGAGAGAACATTTTTGCAAATATAATTTAATTTAACACATCAGCATGTGAAGCTCTAAATTTTTTGTTGCTATGCATTTTTATTCGTTGATAGGCAAATTTTTCGCTAGTACTGAAAGATCACAGCTGCACTGCCAATTCTTGTAATCATGCGCCGCTGCTACTGATCTCGATCTCTTTTTGTACTTGCCATCCCTTGGGGTAAATTGGCTGTTAGGGACAAACATTTATATCGGGTATCGACTGATATTTCATTTCTGGTCTCGACGGAAATAAACGCATTTTATTTCGGGTCTCGACTGAAGATAAGATGTTTACTAACAATCATTTCTGGTCTCGACGGAAATAAACGCATCTTATTTCGGGTCTCGACGGAAGATAATATAACACTTTAAGCCGGGTCTCGACTGACGTAAAGAATATTATCTCGGGTCTCGACTGAGACAATCTTTTACTAACAATCATTTCTTGTCTCGACGGAAATAAACGAATCTTATTTCGGGTCTCGACTGAAGATAAGATAACACTTTAAGCCGGGTCTCAACTGACTTAAATAATATTATCTCGGGTCTGGACTGAGATAATCTCTTACTAACAATCATTTGTGGTCTCGACGGAAATAAACGCATCTTATTTCGGGTCTCGACTGAAGATAATATAACACTTTAAGCCGGGTCTCGACTGACTTAAAGAATACTATCTCGGGTCTCGACTGAGACAATCTTTTACTAACAATGATTTCTTGCCTCGACGGAAATAAACGCATCTTATTTTGGGTCTCGACTGAAGATAAGATAACACTTTAAGCCGGGTCTCGACTGACTTAAAGAATATTATCTCGGGTCTCGACTGAGATAGTCTCTTACTAACATTAACACTTTATTTCTGCTCTCGACGGAAATACAGAATTGCTTTAACCCATGGTTAGAACAAAGGGTCTTAACTTAAATCCAACCCTCAAGCATCAAGTTATATCGGTGAGTACCAGTCTCTTGTAACAATATAATGTTTATTCATATATCTATTTTATTATATATTTACTCATATATATATTTACATATTATACTCTTTTGGGGCATATTTATTTAATACCATAATTTGACTTTATTCTATTAATTTTACGTATATATATATTAACGATTTTATATTGCAATTTTTGCCAATAAGTGTTTTTCGGTGTGATATAAAAATTCTCTGACCCAAAACTTATATATTGAGTTATATCCCAATACAACTTTTCTTAATAATCGTATATCCTAATTGTGTGGTAATAAGTGTTTTCTAGTGTGTGTGGATCTCTTACCTAATACCTCATTACATGATCTGATTTTAATATAATTAGTGGGCGCAGTCTTAAAAATAAGCGCAGTATTTACTTGAAAGTTAAAATAAAGTGAATAGTGTTGATTCGTTGTTAAGAAATAGACCACTGATCTTGATCCAAATTTATCACTGCAATCACTTCAGTCACTTAATCAAATTTGCGTGTACGTTCTATTAACGGACAGTACACCTTTGGCTTTGCTAATGGATCGTACAAAAAAAAAATTGCGCACCAGATTAACGATCTGCATATTGTGACCGAAAATTAAACAAAAAGGCCACTGAGACAGGAAATCCTATCGAGCCTACTGCTCTAAATAATAGTAGTCGAATACCGTCAACAAGCCCTTCTGAACATAATAATGGCGATTGGAACAAATCATATTCAGCCAATCCTCGTGTCTCCGCAAAATCTGCTGGAGGTATACCGCAAAACGACATCAAATTGTCCAAATGACCAACATTTTCTATCTGTTCAATATCAGACAGCAGGAGCACAGTCACACCTCATGCAGGATAAGTTGGTGGTGAAAATAGCTCTCCCAATATCAAGTTCTCCGAATATGAGGCTCCAACAAATTCGATGCTTCCTTATACTTAGAGAAACAAATTATTCTTTAATCCCAGCTATTCTTATGTGGAAACTAGCGCTCAGACGCAGGAATGTTTACTCCTAAAAATTAGGATATGAAAAAATTTTAACAGATCACCAATAATTTGGAGGAAAACACGTTAATAGGCCGACTAAACACCCCAATAATCAAGGCAGCGACTGAAACGGTATGGATATATATATATAACAGTTTCTTTATAATTCTTCTTAAATGAATTAGTTAAAGATAAACTAATTCTTTTGAAACTCTTCTTAATTGTGGGAAAATCCAAATCCGAAATTCTTAAGATTTCTTCAATATTCTTGTCATTAATACTTTTAAAGAAAGTTTGTTGATGATTATTATTTTAAATAATTTTATTTTTAATTATATTTTATTTTTATAATATTTTATTAATAAGAATATATATATATATATATATATTAAAAAGGAAATTTCATTTTCTTGAATTATAATGCTAATTCTTTATTTATGTAACCGTAGCTAAATTAATTATTTAATAATAATACATAAACAAAATTCCATATCCAAATTATTTCGCAATACGATTTAAATTTTTATTCATAGCAAATAATATAGGTGAAATTTTATTGTAAATTTAGTGCGATCGTAAGCTATATTACACTCAAGTAGCTTTAATGTTAACGTAAGTCATTGCACGGAAAAGAATTTGATGCAAGCGAATGCAAGCGAATCAATTTTGTTCTTTCTAAAGGCAATAACATTGAATGAACGATTTTTTGTATATATAAACGGAAGAAATATCAATAAATATATTAGTATTGTTCTACAAGTTAAGAACGACTTTTAATTATACCCAAGTGAATCTGCTACGGCATTTATAATTTCAAGCGTTGTGCATAGGTTTTGTACCGCTGAACACTTACTACAAGGACAGGTATTTTAACCTGGGCTTACTTCCAACAAAGTACAGGTATTTGAAAATGGACTTCCAATTTACTTACCTGCAGGCTATACCTACTTATTGCAGTGAACATCAATGCGGCAAATTAAGTTTATTTGTCGCGGTACAAAAACATTTTGGTGACCCCGACGTGATCGCCACGAGATCAGTATATACCACATCTACTATTTTAAAGACGATAAGGTGCTCATCATGGAGACATTAGATGCTGAACAATCCGAGATAGGAAGAAAAATAGAAGACCTGTTGCAGGCGTTCAACACTGAGACCCCTCAGCGTGTGACCCGCGGGAATCTAGAATATCTGAATAAGGTATCAGATCAATTGGAGTAACTATGGATCAAGTTCACGAACAATAACGAAAGATTAATCAAGGTTAAGCAGAGTAATAGTGATCATCTATACATTAAAAATAACTACTACAAAGAAATTGAAGGGGTCTATAATGACCTGAAGGAAAAATTGAAGGAGGCTAATTTAAAATTATCAGCCCCAAATACATCAAAGCTCTCAGAAGATGACCGAGATAATACTGTTTTCAATCTCACCGTTACAGATGAAAACCAAGATGTCGTGAAATTAGTTAAGAAGCAAAGATCAGCAATGAGCACATTGGTCCATTACATTCGTGACATTGAGTCTAAGGCACATCAAACACATCCAAGGCCTTACTATGAACTCAAGCTTAAATTGCTTCAAACCAATTGGGCAGATATCACCCAAAATAATCAGGTTATATGGGAATCTGTCTCGAGTGAAGAGCCTTGTGCATATAAGACAGAATTCTATTTTGAAATTGATGACTGGATTCAAGACACCATCATATCGCTGCAACAACAATTACGGAAATTGCAGGACTCTCAATCATCCCCACCTCAGAATACATCTGATCTTGGTACAGAAATAAAATTGCCTAAAATAACGCTTCCCAATTTTGAAGGCAACTACCTAAGGTGGACACAATTCCATGACTTATACATCCAACTGATTCCTAATTATCCCATCAGCAACGCACAAAAGATGTTTTACCTGGTTTCCAACTTAACTGGTGAAGCAAAAGCGTTAATACACCATTTGTCAATATCAGATGGAAATTATGGAACGGCATGGAACATATTAAAAAATCTTCATGGTAACAAACGACTATTGGTGACAGCATTAATCAACAAAATTCTAGTACAGCCAAACATTCAAACGGAAGGGGCTGCAGCAATCAAGGCACTGCATGACAACACAAATGAGTGCATTCTTGCCTTAAAAAACCTGGGGATTGAATCATGGGATCCATTGCTCATTCACATACTCATAAATAAATTGGACAAAAATACACACACATTGTACGAGCAATCATTGGAATCATCAAGAGAACTGCAAACAATTAAGCATTTCTTATTGTTTCTAGATAGCCGCTTCCAAGCTCTAGGAGCATTAGGAAGAAATAAGCATCACACGATTCAAGAACGATCCAGTCACTCGTCAAAATCGTCTTCTTTCGTATCGACAATTAACGGGAAAAAAAAGCATAATACGCTAGTTCATATTGAAGAGTCCACTAAATCATCTCACACTCCTGGAAGGATAATATCATCAACGGATCAATTACAACTACAACCACGGCAATCAATCGCTGGGAAACGCACAGCAGACATGTCTGGACCAACCAATAATAACGCAGAGGGTATTAACTCAACAATCCTAGCAGCACAAACAGCTCAGAATAAAAGAGGTTACGTGCTGCTAAGCACTGTCATCATCAAGTTAAGAAATAATGAGGGCAATAATGTAGAATACAAGGCAATTTTAGACTCTGGTTCACAACTAATTTTATAACGGAACGATTAGTAAAAAAATTGGGTTTAAAAGGAACACCAGATTCTATGAGCATCCAAGGCATCAGTGAAGGCAAGCAGCAATCTAACTACCCAGTCAATTTAATATTGCAATCGCGATTGACCGAATTCTCAACCAGAGTAGAAGCCTTTATATTACCAAAAATAACTTCTTATCAACCAACATATTCGTTGAATATGGACTCCTGGCTCATCCCGGGAAACATAGAGCTAGCCGATCCAAATTTCAGTCGCCCCAATCAAATTGATTTTTTGATCGGAGCGAAGTTTTATCATCAACTCCTGTCGACTGGGGAAATAAAACTTGGAGACGATTTACCGCATCCGCCAAGTCTAACTGCCGCTGAAGTTAAATGCGAATCTCATTTTAGTCAAACCATACAAAGGGACTCGTCAGGCCGCTTTGTTTTAAAACTACCGTTTTTACACCATCCAAGTAAATTACGTGAATGCAGGGCCATTGCTTTACAACGATTTCTTTCCTTGGAAGGAAAATTCAGTAAAAATCCAGAAATCGAGGAGGAATACGTGGCCTTTATGAAGGAATACTTAAAACTTGAACATATGGAAGAGGTCAATCCAGACAACATCACCAAGCCGTACTATTATTTACCACATCACTGTGTGATAAAACCCGACAGCACCACAACCAAGCTTAGAGTAGTTTTTGATGGTTCAACCAAAAGCTCATCAAATATAGCCCTGAATGAGCTACTAAGTACTGGCCCGAGGCTCCAAGATGATCTTTTTTCCATACTTCTGAGGTTGGTTTCGAATGCCACGATTCGTCTTTTCGGCGGACATAGAGAAAATGTACCGTCAGGTTTTAATGCACGAAAACGACAGAAAATATCAAATGATTCTATGGAGAGATAGTCCTAATAAAGCAATTAAATCGTACCAACTTAAGACTGTCACATACGGAACTACTTCAGCACCATATTTGGCAATTAAATGCTTACAACAGCTATCAGTGCAAGGAGCTGATCAATTTCCACTTGGGTCAAGGATACTCAAACGCGACTTCTATGTAGACGACATAATGACGGGATCCAATAGCTTAGTGGAAGCTCTCGAAATGCAGGAACAACTGACAAAGCTTCTGAAATCAGCAGGTTTCAATTTACGAAAATGTTGTGCCAACCACACCAAACTACTTCAAAACATCCATTGAGACGATGCCGGTCTACAACTTGAACTGTATGATGAAGAAGAGGGACAAATAAAAACCCTAGGACTAATGTGGCTACCAAAAGCAGAAAAACTTCGCATCAAAACTGTATGGCCAGAAGGAACCAAGGTGACCAAACGCACAGTCCTGTTAGACACAGCACATTTATTTGATCCACTCGGCGTAATGAGTCCAGTCATAGTAACGGCAAAGATCTTCCTTCAAAGGCTATGGAGAATAAAGCTCGATTGGGATACATCTCTGCCAACCGAGCTTCAGTCTGCATGGCTAAAATTTCGTGAAGGATTGAAGGTTCTAAATGATATTAAGATACCAAGGCATATATTCTCTGGAAGAATACCACAATCGACACAATTGCACTCCTCTCGGACGCTTCAGAAATGGCATATGGAACTGCAGTATATGTTCGATCCAGGAGACAGGATGGTACAATAACAGTGCAATTATTATGTGCTAAATCAAAGGTGGCTCCTAACAAAACTACAACGCTACCTCGCCTGCCAAACTAGTACAACGAATTACGACCGATTTAAACTGGCAGGATCAACCATGCTTTTCTTGGACAGATTCCGAGATTGTGGTTGCATGGCTGAATTCCGAGTCCTCATCATATCATACATTTGTGGCAAATCGTGTGGCAGCTATTCAAGAATTAACAGCCATTAATCAATGGAAGCACGTCCCATCCAAGGAGAGCCCTGCCGATCTAGTCTCTCGGGGAGTTCCACCGGAGAGGTTGTCAAATTGCAACTTATGGTTCTACGGACCAATATTTTTACATGGCTCTGAAGACGTATGGCCCACAAAAAACACAATAACTGATATTGTTTTAGAGAGAAAACAGTCGAAAATAATCTTAGCAGCCACCGAAGACCCAACGCATTTCGTCCACAAAATCAACCATCATAACTCATTCAAACGATTACAAAGAGTCGTTGCCTATGTGTTGAGATTTATTGCAAATATTCGTCAGCACACAAGTATAAAGGGGAAGATCGAGCTAACTGTGGCAGAACTAGGAGACGCTCTAACAGTCATTATCAAGGAAACACAAGCTCAGGGATTCAATGAAGACTTGAATCAATTACGACGGATCAATAATGTCAAACAACAATAGCGCCCTGAGCAGCCTCAGCCCATTTATCGATGAAAGAGGAACCATTCGTGTCGGAGGAAGACTGGAGGCATCCAATTTACCATAGCCAAGCATCCAATGCTACTTCCATATTCTCATGACATTACAAGATTATTAATGACTCATCTACACATAACGAATCTACATGTTGGTGCTCAAACATTGCTGTTAATAACTCGTCAACGATTCTGGCCCATAAAGGGAAAGACAACTGCACGATCCATTGTGCAAAACTGTTATCCCAATTTATGGGAAATCTGCCACCACATCGAGTGCAGCCAGAGCGACCCTTCATCAATTCGGGAGTTGACTTTTGCGGGCCGTTCTGGACGCACTTCAAGGTTAGAGGCAAACGACCTCACAAATCGTATATTGCAGTCATCTGTTGGTTTGCTACTAAAGCAACACACTTCGAAGTGGTAAGCGATCTAACCAGAGACGCCTTCATTGGAGCGCTCAAACGGTTCATAAGTAACTGCCGGAATTTGTACTGTAATAACGCCATGAATTTTGTAGGAGCAAGAAACCAATTGATAGAACTGAAGGATACAATTTGCTCAGATAATTCACACAATAAAATATCTACATTTTGCAGCACGAATGGTGTTGATTTTCATTTTATACCCCCAAAAGCATCACACTTCGGTGGACTGTGGGAGGCGGCTGTGAAGTCGTCTAAACACTTGCTTCAATGGAGCTTAGCATCGGTTTCTCTCACCTATGAAGAACTAGATACATTAAAAGTTGAAATTGAAGCAATACTAAATTCCAGGCCACTAACTCCACTCTCAGCCGAACCGAACGATCTTACTGCTCTCACTCCTGGGCATTTTTTAATCGGCGAACCATTGACTAGCACCGTCGATCCACAGGCTCAATCATTGCAGACCAGCTTACTTCATCGTTGGAAATTGGTGTCTCACTTAAAAAATCAATTTTGGGAACGTTGGTCCAAGGAAAATTTACACGAATTACAACACCGTTATAAATGGAAGCAACGATGTGACAATGCTCAGGCTGGAATGATGGTCTTAATCAAGGAAGATAATTTGACTGTGCTAAAATGGCCCTTGGGCCGCATCATTCAAACAATCAAGGGAAAAGATGGATTAATTCGTGTGGCCGACGTCAAGACTTCTTCTGGAATACTGAGGAGACCAATACATAAACTTGCTCCATTACCAATCGTACAAGATCAAGAATCACTGAATGGTCCAGGCGACGCCGAATTGAACTCGCAAAAAGGGAAAAACCGATGCATCCAAGAAGGAACGACTTACCAAACACAAGACAAATCAGAATCAAACCAGTGACACAAGTAACGAAGAAAAATCAACTTCCAGAGAGAAAGATCAAGGTCCGTGTACGTCTAAAAAACTCCGGTATACAAGCTCCCTCTCAAGTATACTATTCATAAGCTGTTTGATAATGCCAGTCTTGAGCAATCCAGACGTAGAAGTAAGTCCGTTCCAATCGCAACCAGGACTATATTTCGAAGGAATGGGGCCTACGCATCTAGTGTCCAATGAGTGGAACTTGGTTATTTTCTACAACATGACAACCTACTGAAAGGAATTTGAGTCGATCACCAGTGGTATAGTAAAGTTAGAAAAACTATGCAAAACAATGAAGGACAATAGCACTTGCACTCTGACGGTTTCACAGTTTTTCGATCTATTTACGACAATACAAATCAACAATGAATTATTGCAACATCAAAAAAACCCAAGAGTTAAGAGAGCTCCTCTCGATGTAATAGGAAGTCTGGCTAACACATTATTTGGAGTACTAGATTGGAAGTACGCCCAAAAAATGGCTCAAACCATAGAAAATTTGAAGGATAATGACGACCATCTATTGGAACTACTTAAAAATCAAACATCAACCATAGACTCTACAGCAAACGTCATGCGTAAATCGTACAAGGAAATTGAAGGTGAACTTCGGAATATTGACACGTACATAAACCTGACCATCGTCCACCTTAACCAATTGCATCAAGAATTGCCAGAACAAATATCAATGGAAGTCTTTAACGCAGCATCTGTTGGATTAATTCTAGTTATTACCAACTATCAACGAATTCAATTTATATTATTAGATGTATTGGTAGATACTCATCATGGCAAAATAAACCCGCAATTGCTAGTTCCCAGGCAACTAGGGACCGAACTTACCCGCATCAAGGAACACCTACCATCAACACTTCGACTTCCTGCTAAACAAGACCATCCCCTAGATTTATATAGCCTAATGACGATAGAGGGAGGAGTCTTTCCAGCCCATCTAATTTTCCGACTAAAACTACCATTATTCGCATATGAACAATTCGAAATGCTGAGAGTAGTTCCTGTACCAATTTTAGTCAATGAATCATTCATCACAATAAAGTCATCATCTGACTATCTCATAATTAACTTACATAGGGACCAATATTACCCCCTGTCAGAGCAAGAAATGTCATCATGTACCATTATTGGCGATTCAACTCATATGTGCAAACAACATCATCCTCTTCATCGTAAAGGCTCCAATGTAAGTTCCTGTGAAATGAGCTACCTTAGCCACTCAGCATCATCAGCATCCTGCCAATTCATGAAGCTCAAGGAATCATGGAATTTTGTTTATGTTATTTCTTAATACAATTTCATTGAACCCTAACAAGCTCTACATAAACAAAATTCCATATCCAAATTATTTCGCAATACGATTTAAATTTTTATTCATAGCAAATAATATAGGTCAAATTTTATTGTAAATTTAATGCGAGCGTAAGCTATATTACACTCAAGTAGCTTTAATGTTAACGTAAGTCATTGCACGGAAAAGAATTTTATGCAAGCGAATGCAAGCGAATCAATTTTGTTCTTTCTAAAGGCAATAACTTTGAATGAACGATTTTTTGTATATATAAACGGAAGAAATATCAACAAATATATTAGTATTGTTCTACAAGTTAAGAACGACTTTTAATTATACCCAACTGAATCTGCTACGGCATTTATAATTTCAAGGGTTGTGCATAGGTTTTGTAACGTTGCACACTTACTACAAGTACAGGTATTTGAACCTGGGCTTACTTCCAACAAAGTACAGGTATTTGAACCTGAACTTCCAATTTACTTACCTGCAAGGTATACCTACCAATTGCAGTGAACATCAATGCGGCAAATTAAGTTTATTTGTCGCGGTACAAAAACAGATTGCAACTGATCTTTTTAATTAAATCGTTAAAATATTTATAGTAAAACTTAAACTTAATTGCTACAGATAATTTTAATTGTATACATAATTATTTTGTAATGCTAAAATGCTTATTCTATTACCTCACAGCACTTGCTCTATGTACATACATAAGCAACACCTATTCTCAACGCTTGCAGCTGGTTATCATTTCATCACGTCATTCATCGTTGTCATACGTACATCCGTAAATATTCATTTTGTCTTGTTATTATCTACAACGTACTCAAACCGTGAACCATCAATTTGGTCACGTGTGTTTTACCGCTGGCGCAAGCAAGGTTATCATATTGCAGTGTGTGAACTCTTGGGCGCAGGGGTATTACGTCACTCGATCTACCCTCACTTATTTCCTCAAACGATTAAGTAAGTGGTGTAGCTCAGTGATGAGTGAAATTATGATGAACTTAAACAATGTAGATATGTTTGTTCATGCCTGTTAGCATTTCTTTGGCAATTGAAATGTACGTATGTATATTCATTGCTTGCTAGTTTTTTCTTTGATGATTTAAATGTAGGTATGTATATTCATGCTTGCTACAGTTCTTTGATAATTTAAATGTAGGTATGTATATTCATGCTTGCTACATTTCTTCGATAATTTAAATGTAGGTATGTACGTATGTACGCATGTATATATATATAACAAATCTTATTGTCTAATCAAATTGGGTATGTACGTTTGTATTTATATATAGACAAATCTCAATTCTCTAATCAAATTGGGTATGTACGTATGTAGTTTTGTTGGTAAGGGGTGTACGTAGCAAACCTTCCTCTTTTAAAAAAAAACGGGTTATTCTTAGAAGAGGAACAACGCATTAGAGCATTTTATAGGGCTTTGATAGTTTAAAAAAATAACAAGTTTTTACATATATGTATATATATATTTATACATAATGCAGAGCGCTGAGACGATTACTTAGTTAGGTTGATGAAGATAACTTATCTATGTGCACAATATCGTGAATTATTTCTAGCCTATTTTTATAATTTCCTTTTGTTTAAGATTTATTAGCTACAGTAAAAAGAAATGTTTTCTCTTATGTAGATATAAGTATGCCTTTTTTTTTGCATTAATACATCTGTATATATCAATTTACAATTTAACCTTTTATGACTTTACATTACCATATACGAGTATGTATACAAAAAAAAAATTATTTTTACTATTTTAATTCTTTATGCTTCTATTGTAATTTTTCATTATAATCTTAATTTTTTACGCATTTACAGTAATATATGTTTTCCTTATAATATTAATTTTTTGATGCATTTATCGTAATATATATGTGTATACATATGCTTTCATTACAGTTTCAATTTTTGATGCATTTATCGTAATATATGTGTGCATACATATGTTCTCATTACATTTTAATTTTAATATTTATATTTTAAACAAGGCATATATTTGTAATTAATTTTGGTTATCTTGGATTTGATAAGTAACTAACTACTTGCAAATGGCGGGGGTGTATGCATGAATCCAGATGGGTATTGTACCGGCCTTCTTCTCCCTTTCTTCTGATTTCCTGCATAATAATTATCTCTTTTTATAATTCCAATATAATATGTAATTGAATGTAAAATTATTTCTATTGCTGTATAATCATTTTTTCTAAACTTGGTTAAATATGTAAATATTTCGAATTTGTTAATTCGATGTATAAAGCACCATGTGTTTAGTCTAGTCATTTGCTCCACAAAAAAAATCTATTGTGAAATCATTACTGTAAATTTATCGATAGGCAGAAAACGAATTGTAATCGTGATGCACTGAACTCATCACAGTCATGAACGTGTTCTTGGATAGTAAAGAACCCGGTTCAGATTTTAGTCAAAAAAAAAACATTAAACTTTCAACTCGAGAATATCTTTTAATAGTATTTTTTCCATCCCATTGGAAATTGGATTTGGTGGAGATACTATACCCAATTAGTAACTATCACGAGCGGATATTAAAGAATGGTAAAACAACTTTGTGTGCTACATGATAAGTTGCATAATATCACGAGCGGATATCTTCAACAGAAGTAGACACAGCAGCAGATAATAGCGGTTTGTTATTAAACATACAAACAAAGTGGTCCTTCGAGGCGGATTAATTTGCAACAATCAACAGAAAATACATTGTACTCTACAAGCAACAAATAAGTACATTTTACATATGATTTTTCATTATTCTGAAATAATTATTGAGCTGTATACATACAATATATTTAAACATAATAATTTCACAAAAAAGCATAAAAGACATTGATCATTTTCATATTATGGTGTGTTTCTATCAATTCCAACAAAAAATAAGTGAACAAGAACTTTGAGTGCTATCTCTTCCAATAAATTGTGCACATTTTAAATTACATGCATACTTCGATATATAGGTAAATATACAGTCCATCGATTTAGAGATAATGACTACAACAGTGAACATAACTGGATTGCATACCAAGCGGACTTATTAGTGACATGTACTGAAATATCGTGAGCACTTTTTCATATACCTTTTTGTGAAATAAAATCTTGTAATTAATTGATCGGGACTTCAGCGAGATGAATGAAAAAAATAGCTTAATTCAAAAGCGCAGGCGGGTTAAAGGTACACTGACACGTCTCAAAACGTATGCGGATAGCCTAGACGACAGGACAACATTAGAAAATATAACCTCGCGTTTAGGGAAATTAGATGAGACATGGAAGGAGTTCTGTGTGATTGAAGATTGTCTTTTACTGATTGAGCGACAAATCTCTGAAATTGAGGAAAATGAAAGGAGATATTTTGAAACGAAGTCATTGCTTTTACGTGCTCTTAATGGTCGCACTCCCAGAGTCCAGTCTAATAATACAGATAACACGAGCGAAGCTCTGAATTCCACCATGAACAATTTTCTGTTGCAACGACAGTCTCTTTTCCAAAGTTTAGATCTGTCAGGCGCTCATCTCAATATAGCTAACCTACCTAAGTTGAACATACCACATTTTTCTGGCGATTATAAAGAGTGGTGTTCGTTCAAAGATCTTTTTGAGTCACCCATTCAAGCTAATGAGTCACTAAGTGGGGCACAAAAGTTCCAGTATTTAATAGTCCCTTAAAAGGAACTCCAGCGAGCTTAATCAGACATTTACCCGTAACCGATGCAAGCTTTTCTGAGGCATGGGATAAACTTAAGAAGCGGTTTGATAAGCCATCTTACATACTTACGTCTTTTATTAAGACATTCCTTAATCAAAAACCAGTACATAGTCCATCGGCAAATGGTTTGCGAAATGTGTGTGACACCTACGACGAAGTGATACGCGGTTTGAAAGCTTTAGGCAAACTGGCTGAAAATCGTGATACATGGCTCATACACATGGGTCTTTCTAAGATCGACGCTGAGAATAGAGAATTGTGGGCTCAAGAAATCGCAGAGACAGAATATCTTAACTTTGAAAAGTTCTTAGATTTCCTTAATAAGAGATGCGATGCATTAGAAGCTGCGAAAATTGGATCAAAGAAAGGGCATGCGGTAAAAACATTTCATAATTCGGTGTCACCACAATGGCTCAAATGCGCTAAGTGCGAAGCAGATCATGCGTTATATAAGTGTCCTGAATTTAAGAATTGCTCGCCAAGTAACCGCAAATCATTAGTGACATCCCAGTCGCTTTGCTTCAAGTGCCTAAGTTCCAGTCACTCAGTACGAGACTGCCGTTCACACGTTCGATGTCATATGTGTAAGGGAAATCATCTTCCACTGTTGCATGACACTTCAAAATCAAAATCTGCTCCATTCAACCCATCGAATTACATAAAATCTTATCTCAACCTTCTTACTTCAGTCAACTCCAAAACTTCAATCAACACAGCACCTACTATCAACCAAACCGTGTCAAACAACGTTCCAAGTTCGAGCTCTAATTATGCTACGACTACGCCTATACAATCAACAGAAATTGAGTTAGCTCAGGCACCATCTTCCGTATCGTCGTTCAATACTTGTACAAGTACTTCCACAATCAGTGCACCATCAGTTCCTCTTTTGCCTACTGCTCTGTGCAATATTCGAGATTCAACTGATTCCCTCCAACACTGTCGAGTACTTTTAGATTCTGGATCCCAAATATCCCTGATATCAGAGCCATGTGTTAAACGTCTTGGGCTCAAACGCGAAAAGGCTCGGTTGTCTGTAAATTAGCCTCCACTAATGTTGGGGTGACCAAAGGAAAGATTTCAAATGTCCGCTCTGGGAAATAAGGTTCATCAAGTTAAGGCTAATGCATATATCATTGACAACTTGTCGTCCAACATTCCAACAGAACCAATCGCAGAACAGGTGTTCGAAAAAATCAAAAATGTTCAATTGGCAGATCCAAACTTTGCGAACCTGGAGTCGTAGATATAATTCTTGGAGCAGACATATTTTTGAGAATCATAGGCGAAGGAAAGCTATATGATGACTTAGGGCATCCAATTGCAATGGAAACTATATTAGGCTGGGTAATTGCCAAGGTTCTAGGCGTTGAATGGAACCCAAAGGATGATACATTTTCCTTTAACGTAGCAAAGTTTGCCTCAAATCCAAACACAAAACGGAAGATCTTATCAGTATCATCACGAGTTTTTGATCCCTTGGGATGGTTAGCCCCCATACTAATTTCGATTAAGATTCTCTTTCAAAAATTGTGGCTACTAAAATATGACTGGGATGATCGCTTCCCAGAAGAAATAATTAACCAATGGAAAGTTCTGAGATCTGAATTATCAAGAATCACGGAAATTAAAATTGCACGGCGCATCTTGATGTCAAGGAAACCAATATAACTATATGGCTTCGCAGACGCCTCCGAGCTGGCGTATGGGCCAGTTATTTATTGTAGAAGTCTAACAGATGAAGGAGAAATAACCATAAGAATTGGCTGCAAAAACAAAAGTAGCACCGCTCAAGCAAATCTCTGTTACTCGTCTGGAACTCTGCGCTGCATTGCTATTGACACGTCTAATGATTAAAATTAACAATTCACTATGCTTAGAATTATCGACAGTATATGCATGGACAGACTCGGCAGTAGTGCTAGCCTGCTTGTCGGATATCCCATGACGTTGGAAGACATATGTAGCAAATACAACTGCTGAAATCTTAGAAATCTTAGAAAACAATGGAACCACGTGAGATCGCAAGAAAATCCTGCAGACTGTGCTTCTAGAGGTATACCGCCATCTACTTTACTCAATCATTCAATCTGGTGGGAAGGTCCCAAGTGGCTTGCAATGAACAAAAAGTACTGGCCTTCAGCTTCACAGGCAGAAACCGAAAACGAACATTGTCGAGAAGAAGAAAGGAAGCATAGCATTGTTACACATCTCAGCATCATAGAAAATGACACACTCGCCGAAATATCTCGAAGATATTCCAGTCATCAGAAAATATTACGAGTCATCAGCTACTGTTTAAGATTCTCGTCGAATGCTCGGAAGAAATTTGAAGTTAGAAAATTTGGTCCACTTTCTGCAAATGTAACGCCAGCATAATTTGTGTTAAATGGATGCAAGGATTATCATTTAGCAAGGAAATAGCTAGTTTAAGAACTAAAAAGGCGGTAGCGGCGAAAAGCCCATTAGCGAAGTTTACTCCCTTCATCGACAACAACGATATTCTCAGAGTTGGTGGAAGACTGCAAAAGTCAGAGTTCAACCTCAATGCTCAACACCCAATTAATCTTGCCTAAACAAAATACCATTACCAATCTTCCACTGAGAGACACACACAAGATATTTCTTCATCCTGGCCCGGCATTATTGATAAGCCTCATCAGACAAAAATATTTGATTCCTGGAATCAGAAACCTGGCGAGAAATTTATGTCGAGAATGCCTTACTTGCTTCAAACTGCGAGCCTCAGCAACCACTCAACTCATGGGAAACTTCCCAAGACCCAGAGTTACTGTGTCTCGTCCTTCTTCACAAGTGGGTGTTGATTATGCTGGCCCAATTAATTTAAGTACAAAGAAAGGAAGAGGTGCAAAAACTATAAAGGGGTACATATCCTTGATCATCTGACTTGCCACCAAGGGTATTCATTTAGAGCTCCCAAGCAGCCTCAGTAGTGAAATATTCATATCAGCACTTCGCAGATTTGTCGCTTGCCGTGGAATACCAGAGAATATATATTGTGACAATTGGACAAACTTTGTGGCCGGAGAAAACATTTGAATGAATTTCACAAATGAGCACTATTCAGACCTATTAATATCTTTCTTTCTCTCACAGAATGGCATGACGTGGCATTTCATCCCTCCTGGTGCACCTCACTTCGGCGGTCTGTAGGAGGTGGCGGTACGTTCCGTGAAGGGGCACTTGAAAAGAGTAGTTGCAGAGACGGCCCTGACCTTCGAAGAGTTGACAACACTCCTCACTCAAATAGAGGCGATCCTCAATTCTCCTCCACTTTGTGCCTTATCATCCAATGCAGACGACTGCACTGCCCTCACTCCTGCACACTTTTTAATTGGGCAAGCTCTCACAATCCGTCCGGAAAATAATCTAACAGATGAAAGGGATTCACATTTACGTCAATATAAAAGCATCCAGGCAATATTCCAAGGGTTCTGGAAACGATGGAGTACAGACTATCTCACTGTATTGCAAGAGCAGCAAAAATGGAGAATCGAAGAAAACTGTCTCGTAGTACTTCGGAGACTCATCCCGGCAAGGACAACCTAGTTCGAGTAGTCACCGTCCGTACGCAAAACGGCAATTACAAGCGAGCTATTAGTCGAGCGGTAAAACTGCCTATTAGTTAAGAACACTATTCTTAACGGGGGAGGATGTTCCGGCCTTCGTGTGCCTTTCTTCGGATTTCCTGCATAATAATTATCTCTTTTAATAATTCCAATTTAATATGTAATTGAATGTCAAATTATTTCTATTGCTGTATAATCATTTTTTCTAAACTTGTTTAAATCTGCAAATATTTCGAATTTGTTAATTCGATGTAACAAGCACCCTGTGTTTAGTCTAGTCATTTGCTCCACAAAAAAAATCTATTGTTAAATCATTACTGTAAATTTATCGATAGGCAGAAAACGAATTGTAATCGTGATGTACTGAACTCATCACAATTAAGAACGTGTGCTTGGATTGTAAAGAACCCGATTCAGATTTTAGTCAAATAAAAATTATACTTTCAACTCGAGAATATCTTTTAATAGTATTTTTTCCCTCCCATTGCAAATTGGATTTGGTGGAGATACTATACCCAATTAGTAACTATCACAAGCGGATATCAAAGAATGGTAAAACAATTTTGTGTGCTACATGATAAGTTGGATAATATCACGAGCGGATATCTTCAACAGAAGTAGACACAGCAGCAGATAATAGCGGTTTGTTATTAAACATACAAACACGTATAGATGGTGGGAGTGGTTGTGATGGTGGTGGTATTGATAAATACTGTCTCTTATTTTCCTGTGAGGGCGGGTTATTTTGTGGCTTACTTGAATCTTTTGATTCTGAATGAACGGCCACTTCTGGTGCATTGGTTAGGCGTTTTTCTCTCGCTCTGTGAGCTATGGAGATCTCTGATTGGAAATTTTGGGAAATTTGTTTGACTTTGCTTGTCGATATCTTTTCCTGTGTTGGAGTTTGAGAACCAGATTTGACAGCCTCCGTGCATGTTGAGGTGAAATGTATTCACTTCTTTCTTTTTAAGTGGTTATGTATAATTCGTGGGATGGTTTTAGCCTGTTGTTATGTACTGTTACTCTTTGCCTGCCAATTTGATAATAGTATTAACAGGAGTGAAAGCTTTTACCATGAGATATGGACCTAGCCATATCTGGGAAAGCTTGTGTTTCCTAGTTTGATCCTTCAATAATAATTTATCACTTGGTGTTTAGTCCACCGATGTATCTATATCCCCCAGATGCATTCTCTTGCTGAAATTTCCTGAAATAATGGATAAAGAAAGCACAAAGTATCAAGTCTAAAGAAAAATCATAAAAACTTGATACTAATCTAAAAAAACCAATCAAAATTAGCATCCTGGATCATTCGCTCACAGCTAAAGAACACAGCACTTCATCTAAAAACATAAAATATAACTAATAAATAAATAAAACAATAAAAGAAAGCAAAACTTACCTAAAAGTACACGTACCTCTGCATATTTACATATTCGTAATGTCATTTACTGACATTACCACAGTCAGCTGTCTTCGCCGCAATCAAAAGTTAAGTATATGCAAAGCCGTCGCTAGGGCAACACCAACAGGTGAAACAAACATAACTGGATGCGCCGGCTATATAAAGCCGCCGAGCCGCAGCAGAAAATCATTCTTGGTCCAGGGCTCATCTGGTTTAGAGATTTATCCAAGTACAAGAATATTCCCAACCTCATTATAGAAGATTAATTCTATATTTCAGAGTTTAATCTGAAAACTCCTATCATTTCCAATAATCCATCCCACACCTAAGCAGAAGTTTAATTCTACGCAGAGATTAGTCTGCAATATTCCATCCCAAACCTAAGCAGAAGATTAATTCTGCGCAGAGATTAATCTGCAATAATCCTTCCTACATCTAAGCCGAAGATTAATTCTGCGCAGAGATTAATCTGCAAACATCTCCTGCCCACATCTAAGCAGAAGAATAATTCTGCGCAGAGATTAATCTGCAATACTCCTGCCCACGTCTAAGCAGAAGAATAATTCTGCTGCAGAAATTAATCTGCATTCTTCATTATATTAGCATATTGCTACATTTCTGCGCATGCTCAGAATACTGTCAGGGACTAATCTGACTAGTTTTACTGAATATAGCACTTTACTTACTTGTGCCCTCACTTACGAGCAGAGGTATTTTGCTACCTTTGTGCCCTCTCGCACCATAAAAGGGTTTCTAATTTAAAGAAACATATTATTATGACCTTTGATACAATAAATCTACACCAGGAGACTAATCTTGATTAGTTTTTCTGTAGAAGAATTTTGCTGCCTTTGTGCGCTCACGCACCAACAAAGGCAGTTCGTCAATTAATATATACTGAAATTTATTATGATGACAGTTGCTTAACTCTTGTCTACTTCTTCCTTTTCAGAAGTAACAACGAGCGAGAAGGCACAACATATTTTATATTGAATTTTAATTTGTTTATATTTTTATTGAATTTAATAATGAATTTTATTATAGTTTGCATGTTAGTTGTTAGTAAATGAATTTTGTGATATTAGGTTAAGCAAATGAATTTATACTTGAAATATTAATAAAAATTGTATATTTGAACTGTAAAACTGAGTTGTCCTTTACAAACCGGCACTCCCTCCCACGTCCGAGACTAGATCTCACACCTGGTTGGAAAGTTACTGGTCGTCAGTGTTTATCGTAGTGAAGTTTTGACATTTCCTTAGCTTTAACTAAATTTTTCCGAGCGATAGTGTAGGTTTTCTGTAATTTTTAAATAAGAATATGGTAGTAACTTCCGTGATTGTTCATTAGCTCTGGCTCTCTTGTTAGATTTGATGGTATATCCGCTGTAAATCCAAACAGACAGTCCATTGGAGTGACCTTAGTACCTTCATGTGGAGTATTATTTTAGGAGTTTACAAACTCGTTTGAAGAGATCGCTTAAGAAGTTAGAGCCTTGATCAGATACTACCTTTTTAGGAATACGGTAACGAGTGATTATCTCGTCGAAAAATATTCCTACTATCGTTTCTGCTTCGTTATTCGGCATGGCGTAACAATCTACGAATTTCGTTAAAATATCTTGAAAAGTCAAAATATGTTTGTTTCCTGAGTGCGTTTTCTCAAGAGGACCTACGATGTCCAGATATACTTTTTCAATGGCATTAGGGCAGTATCCCAGTATCTGTTATGACCATTGGAATACGATAATCTGGGCTAACCTTCATTTTCTGACATTTAGATTATTTGCGGCCATATTTTCTAATCGAGCTGAGCATGTTTATTCATTCATACTTTATTTTTAATTTTTATATGTTTTGATTACACCTTGGTGACCACCGAATGCAGAATCGTTGTATTCATTTAAAATTATTTGGATTTCCACCGGGTCCGTGATAGTTTCCGGTAATTTATACTGAGAATCTATAAGATTATTCTTTGTGGGTAATTTGCTGGGTTCAGGTGCAACGTTTTCAGATTAGCTGTTCCCAGTTGAGCGAATTTCAATTGAGTCTTTTATGAAGTTCTGTGGATGCTTTTGAATTCTATGGGGAGCTTTTTGAGTTAAGTCTTCCATTTCTGTCAACTTGCTTGAATTCTTGTAATTATATGACAATGTTCTTCTTTAAGCTTTTAAGGTGGCGGAGAACAAAACACATTTTCATCCATATCGGAATCGGCTCCGTGATGTACCTGAGCTTCCACAGTGAACGACTTGGGGCTTGACTGTTGAAGCTTGGCAGGTATTCGGCTAAGCGCGTCTGCATTAGCGTTATATTTTCCAAGCTTATATTCAATTATGTAGTCAAATTCCAAGAGTTTATGGTGAAACCTGACTAATCTCGATGTTGGGCCTTTCACATTGAATACGCTTTCAAGGGGCTTGTGGTCTGTGGAGACGGTGAAATTTCTGCCCTGAAAATAAAGTTTGAAGTTCCTGGCGGCCGATGCGATAGCGAGTAACTCTTTTTCTATTGTGGAGTATTTTTGTTCCGCCTTATTTAAACTTCTACTTGCATATGCTATGGGCTTGTCCTCGCCTATTTTCCCTTGGGATAAGACAGCTCCCAATGCCTCGTTGCTAGTATCTGTGGTCAAATTAAAAGTTTCCGTAAAGTCAGGATATGTGAGAGGGGGACGATTTACAAACGACTTTTTAATTTCCTCGAAATAGTCTTGGCACTTTTGCGTCCAAGTAAATTTAACGTCTTTGCGTAATAGATTTGTTAGTGCTCTGACTATTTTTGAAAAATTCGGGATGAACTTTCGGTAGTTGTTAGCCAACCCAAGGAAGGATTGACATTAGGAGAATACATGACTTTTTGAATCGTCTTCTAAAGATTGGCTTATTTCCGGATTTTCTTTCAAAAACTGTTTGAAATAGCACTCCCAAATAGTTATTAATTTAAACCCTGCACGCTTGATTAGTTCGATTCTTTTACACGTACCTTCATATCGGTGATCAAGATTCTGGAATTGAAATTTATTTGAAGTTCGGTTTTTGAAACATAGTATACAGCCGTGGAAATAACAACCAAAAAATTCATAAACAGTATTTGTATCCGGACTAAACCCATCAACTTTGAATCCACATTTTGGCAGTTTTACTTCACCATAATTTTCTACGTGTTTAATTTTCCCCCCAGCCTTGTTGTTTCCTAATGTAAGCCATTTTAGGGCAATAAACGACTGATTCGATTTTCTAATATACCCATTTTTAGGCGTAATACCTAACAAATTTTCTTTTAGAAGCTTTTTCTATATACAAGCATTACTGTTAATGCAATTTTAAGAGCTTCCGTTAGCGCCTTTATTTGCGTTATTTTTAAAAAGTCCTTTATAAAAGTTAAACACCTTGTTAAATCGTGCATGTGCACAGATGAATCTAATTCTATCTTAATCTTATATAAAGAAATTTAATTGAAATTGTAAGAAAACAAGATATATTTATGTATATACCATTAATTCAAAATTTCATATGTAGGTCAGGCATGAATAAAGGTTCAAGTTATCATTGTAATAGGAAACCTAATTTCATTCACCTCGCTTCATGCAAAAATAAATTCTTCGTCATTATAATCTAAAGAAAGTTGACACTCAGCAATAACTGAGGAATTTATTTTGCATGAAACTTGCAATTTCGCTAGATAAGCAGTATCGGAAATTCTTAATTGAATATTGCTGTCTTTTGTTTTTGGGGTAGAATAAGTGGTAATGTTAGCAAAATTTGAATATAAATTCACGGCGAGTAATGAATAAATTATCAGTTGTTAATAAAATTTAGAGCGTTTTATTCAGTATCGCGTAACCCTTCTAGTTTTTTCAGGCTTTTGGTATTCGGTTAAAGTGCCGTTTATACCATCATCCATAACAACTAGCAAGCCAGGCAACTGTATTTAGCCTTGGTATATCGGTCCAAGTGCCGTTTATACCATCTGCGTTTTAAGGCTAAGAAAATATAGGCAAGACAAAAGAGCCTTGTCTCAACAATTGGTGACCCCGACGTGATACAAGTGAAACATTTGTATCACGTATTGAATCAAGTGGAATTAAATCAAATAAAAATGGTAAACTTATTTGAAAAATTAGCAGCGGAACAAACCTGCAATGGAAAAGAGATCCAAAGAATCATCGCAAACTACAGAAAGGACCCGATTGACAGAAAGGTCACTAAAGAGTATTATGCAGATCGCCTTCACCTATTGGAGGAGGCATGGGCAGTATTTGAAACAACGGATAATAAGATGAGAGTGATTCCTGATCTTCCTCGGAGTCATTCTTACTTTACGACAGATTACTACAATACAATCATGGCACTGTATAGCCAATATCAGGTTTATTTTGCTGAGAATGTAGAGCACTTCACTCATCAAGAGGCAGAGACATCCTCCAAGGCTTCAACTGTTGAAAGCGAAGGCACTGAAGGACCTGGTCCGAAATCACCAGACATAATGAAAGAAGCTAGTGGTATAGGAGCAGTACCAAGGGCACCCAAAATTCCTAAATTCGAAGAGAAAAATGGTCATCTACCTCCTTCTGAAACTCAGCTACGACAATTAGCTGGAATCATAAGAAGGCAAAGACGAATTATTGGTGTGCTAAGGAATGTACTTTACGTAATCGAGACTGATGGTGAAGATCATTCAAGACAATACTACGAACTAAAACTGAGGTCAATTAATCAGTACTGGTCTCATATCGAAGAGTGTGATCATAAAATATGGGAACTGACTGAGGACCCAATCAAGGAGGGCTATGATGCAGAAAAATTCATGAAGATGCAAGAGGAAGTGGATAACTGCTTAATATTATTAGCAACCAAACGTGACAGCCTTAATGCAACAACAATATAGTCATCCCAGTTCTCAAACGTCGACTCAAGTGCAATACTAAAACTGCCCAAGTTAACACTCCCACGATTCGATGGTGATTACTTGAAGTGGACCCAGTTTCACGACTTGTTCACTCATATGGTGCACAATCAACCAATGCCAAATTGTCAGAAGTTATGGTATCTCAAGGCGAACTTAGCTGGAGAAGCAGAAAGATTAATAAGGCACTTTACGGCCTCAGAAGAAAACTATACAGCTGCTTGGCAGACCTTAAAGGATCGTTACGACAATCGCAGACTGTTGGTAACAGCACTCATTAACAAGTTATTATCTCAGTCAGCACATGTGAACTATAACCCTTCAGCTGCTACAATAAAATCGCTACATGATACTACACAAGAGTGTCTGTTAGGATTGCAGAATTTAAGCGTTTCAACGGCAGATTGGGATCCACTCTTGCTTCATATCTTAACAAAGAAGCTTGACAGAAGCACGTACACTCTATATGAGCAATCACAATCAAAGCCTAGAGAAATACAGGGTATAAAGGTATTTCTATCATTTCTGGAAACCAGATTTCAAGCACTCGAAGCACTCGGCACTACGTATAAAATTGACGATTACCAAAGAAGACATGGCAGCTCCAAGGCACTAACTTCGATAATATCATTCACTTCAAATCGGGCATCATGTATGTCATGTAAAGGGAACCATCCTCTTTTTGCATGCCCCCAGTTTTTGAAATTGACACCAGCCAGTCGACTAAGCTTTGTACGCAGTCATAACTTGTGTTTTAATTGTCTCAAGCCTGGTCACAGCAGCAACCAGTGCATACTTCGAGGATGTACAAAATGCACCAAAAAACACAACACGCTTGTACATCTAGAACCATCAGGGAAGGCAGAAAAATCTGATGTCAAATCACCAAGAAGCTCATCTTCAGTAGATGTACTGTTACAAAAGGCTGATACATCAGGTTATCAACCAGCCATAGTAGCAACACTCACAAACCAAAAACCAAGAGGTTATGTTCTCCTGGGCACAGCCATTGTCAAACCCATATCTGACAAGGGAGACACAATAGAATGTAGAGCCATTCTTGATTCAGGCTCTCAAGTTAATGTAATAACAGAGAGGGTTATTAAGAAACTAAACTTGACACCAAATTCAGAAAGAATTACCACACATGGTGTCGGAAATAAGAAAGGAAGAATCCAACATAAGGTTAATTTGCGGTTAGAGTTCACAATGAACAAATACGCAACAAGAGTAGAAGCCTTTGTGCTGGCAAAAATAATCGCGCCACAACCAACGCAGTCATTTGACATCTCTGAGTGGGACATACCTAAAAATATCAGACTTGCCGATTCTAAATTCAACATAACCGACTCAATTGATTTGCTTTTGGGAGCAGAGTTTTATTACAACCTACTGTCTATTGGACAAATCAAGTCAGCAAATAATCTTCCAATGCTACAAAATACTGTTCTTGGATGGGTATTGACAGGCAAGATCGATCAGATTGAAACATCTGCCGCTACATGTGGTATATGTTCGGAAGACGAACAAACAGATCAACTTGTTCAAAGATTTTGGAAACTTGAAGAAGTTGCTGCAGCAAAGGACAAATTCACTCAAGAAGAAAGGCGATGTGAAACCCACTTCACGCAAACAGTCCGTAGAGATGACAGCGGACGATTTATTGTTAATTTACCATTTCGTGAGTAATCATCCATAATCTTCTTGAAGAAACTTCCTAAATCATATACGAACTGAAACCAATCCCACTGATTGCGCAAGTAGAGGTATTTCTCCAGAAATTTTAAAGAATCATCCTCTTTGATGGAACGGCCCTTAATGGTTAAAGACAGCTGACGAAAACTGGCCCAGAAGAAGAAACAGCATCGAAACAACGTTAGGCTTACGTAAGGGCGCTGCTAATTTTCATGTGCGAACTTCGGTTTAAAAATTAAATATAGCTGAGAGATTCTCTTCATTGTCGCGACTTATTAGAGTCATTGCTTACTGTAAACGATGGATTGTAAAAATGCGCAATAAATTCAAATCTCAAAGTTTCAAATATCTCACCAAAGCCGAGTTAAAGACTGCTACAAAATATTGGTTGAGTGTCGTGCAAACGGAATATTTTTCCTTGGAATAAGAGCACTGAAAATGCAACATGAAATAAATAAGCAAAGCAAAATAGTCAAATTAAAAACTTTCCTTGACAATGGTGGACTGCTCAGAGTTGGAGGTCGGCTTCAGCATTCATCGTTAACATATTCTGAGCGACACCCTATCATTTTACCTGAGAGAAGCCACTTAACCAAACTAATTCTTGATGAGCTTCATAAAAGAACTATACACGGAGGCGTTCAACTAATGTTGTCATTGTTGCGTAGACATTATTGGCACGTCCTTTTTCAAATAAGGGTGTCGATTATTGCGGACCCATCGACTTAAAAAGTTCTAAAGGAAGAAACATTAGAAGCTATAAAGGCTACATAGCAGTGTTTATATGCATGGTAACAAAAGCTATACACATTGAAATTGTGAGCGATCTTTCAACCCCTGGATTTCTCGCCGCCTTTCGAAGATTTGTATCACGACGCGGGCTGTGCACAGACATCTATAGTGATTGTAGATCTAATTTCATTGAAGCGAATGCAGTTTTGACTAGATATAAAATTGAAATGGTCCAGCAGATCGAGCATGAAATTGCACAAGCAATTGAGAATTAAGGTATCAAGTGGCACTTCATCCCACCCTCCTCACCTCATTTTGGAGGATTATGGGAAAGCGGAGTGAAGACTGTGAAAACCCATTTAAAGAAAATTATTGGAAACGCATTACTTACATATGAAGAATTCAACACACTTCTGGCACAGATAGAAGCTACCCTGAATTCGAGGCCATTGACTGAGATGTCACTAGATCCCCAGGATGTTTCAGCCTTAACTCCAGGACATTTTTTTATAGGAGGTCCACTTTTTACAACTCCAGAACCCACTCTGCTAGACACGACATCATTTGGATCGTTATCGATATGTTCAAAGATTGAACCAAACTTTTGGAGTCGTTGGAGTCAGGAATATCTGCATCGACTACAGCAGCGACCAAAGTGGCTAATACAGCATCCAAATCTACAAGAAAACCAATTGGTCTTAGACAAAGATGAACGGATTCCACCATCACAATGGTTAATGGGAAGAATGATTCTTTGATAAGGGTCCTTACATTAAAGACAAAACACAACACAATCAGACGTCCTATCACAAAGCTTCGTCCGCTTCCAATACAATATCCCAATTAAGTTATTTCCTATAAATCCATTTATCCAAGTTTCCTTCACTTAATTTTCAATATCATAGTCCAACCCAATTGAAAACATTTATATTCTTACAGACATAAATCAGTAAAGAAGAACACAATACATTGTTGAGAGGTAAACGTTCCTCAGAAAAGAAACAACACAGCCAGTCACATATGAACTCATTGAAACTCATTGTTTCAAGGCGAGGAGCATATTGCAGCATAATCATCAACCTATAATAAAAACAAGTAAAAAAGCTAGAATTGGTCTAAGACCAATTCTTAGGATACCCTAGATGAATGCCCGTATTAAATTTCGTATGGTCACCGATCTATTCAAGTATTGATTTTGAAGTTGTTTTTCGCATATATTTCTAGAACGGTTTGTCGCACAGAAAAAATGATTATAACCAATTTTATAGGATTTCGTATTCTGTAGAAGTTCTTAGTACAATGAAAATGTCTTGGACTGATCGTTTTCAAAGTATACGTAAAAAACCGAAATTTGTATATGGCAACACCAAGAAAGAGTTGCCCGATTTGATTTGCTAATGTAGTAAAAACATCATGTGCGAAATTTCAGCTCTCTACGTCGACGCGTTCTCAGGCAGTGTCCAAATATATAGCGGAAAACGAAATTTTTATATGGCAACCCCACGAAGGAGTTGCCCGATTTGGCTCATTTTCGAACTTAATTTTACTTTTTTTTTTAAAGTCTGTGTACAAAATTTCAGCTCTCTAAGTGTACGCGTTCTCAAGTTATCGTGCGCACAGACGGACGGACGGACGGACGGACGGACGGACGGACGGACGGACGGACGGACATGCAAAAATCGAAATAACTTTTAATATTATGAATGGGTGTCCAATCCATTTTTCTCTACCATCATTATTTCGAGGTGTTACAAACGGAATGACAAACTTAGTATACCCCTATGATTTCATCTAGGGTATAATTATACATCACAAAGTATATTTCTTATAATTTAGTATTTGCAATATATATCTAAAATTTCGATTATTCCAATTTAGTAATTAATCCAATCTTGGCTCTTTTAAATAGCTGAAAACAAATAAATTAATTTTAATTAATTGGAATGTAAACAAAGCCTTAATATGTAAACAAATAAATAATACAAGACTCACCAACGACAAAAACGATTACACATCACAAAACATTTAAACAAAACATAAATAACGCAAAGTTTTTTATGAACATAAATAAATTTAGAAAATTTTAATATCTACTTACCGATTGATTTGACGGCGATTTTCGGTCCATTGATAGTGACATTTGCTGCAATAGACTGGGAATTTTCGCACTCGTACCAACACTTCAATGTAGAAATTTGAGGCCAATACCTATCGATAAGTTTAGGCGAAGTTTTATAAGAAGGGGATAGCATATAAAAGCACATAGATTTGAGGGGAAACATTTGACCGTTACCTTAAATGATCAAATTTCTGGAAAATTCAAATGGATTTTACATTCCTAAAATACGGTATTTTTTAGAGAAGGGATCACTTTGAAATCGGTAGTCGAGAGGTCAAGTAATCTTGTTTCGCGGTTAGTAGAAAATCAATTGAAGAATTTGAACGCAATTAAAGCAGGGGTTTGAAATCTATAATAAAGCCGAGAAATCAGTATACGATTATTTTCATAAATATTTATAAAATCGTTTTTGTCATCGGAAGTGCTTTCAATCTTTCATTGCCTGAAGTGATTAAAGTGAACTTGAACTTAAAGTTATTTAGAAATAGTTGAAACAATCTTGAACTAAATGTGTACAATTATTTTTTTAAATAAATTTAAGTGCAGTTAAAAGGTGCTTATTCATTTTCAATCACTACTCCTAGTATGAGAAGTATAGCCCAATGGCCAGGCTGTTGTGTGTGATTTGAACAAGAGGAGTTCGATTCCTCGTCGCAGCAGATTACTTTTATTATACTTTTTATCAGTAGAAATTATGGATTCAGTCGACTAATTAGAAAAAAACCTAATTAACCTACGTTAACTAATTCCTCTTGAAATGGAACACCATGCAAGTGCAAAAGAGATTCCATCGTATGAAGTATTTTATACATTCCTCACAAGAAGATTCCAATCTTCAGCAGCCTTAGGTGAGAATAAGAGTCATAGTCATCATTTCCAAAGGCAATAATTCAGGCACTCTGAGAGACCTTAATCTCCTATTGTATACAACTATTAACAACAACCGATCAGAAATGCCGTTATTGCTAAAAGATGGATATAATCTTCGATTGCGCAGAATTCCTATCCCTGGATGCCACGAGGCCGTAAAATGAAATAATTTATGCCGAAATTGAATCAATAATTCCACGGACGAAAAATATAGAAGCCGCCGCCATAAAAGCCACACCATACGCTTCTCCATCAACCATTAAAATACTCTGGGAAGCCAAGACAGTTTCACTTACAAAATACATTGGCGCAGTAAGGAAATGAGGTGTTATTAGCTACATCCCTGATTAAGGCGACCTCATCCTATGGGTAAGAAGAACTACTTTGCATTATAATCGATACAGGTTCTCAAGCATCCTTTATAACAGAACAGGCCATTCAAATGCTATCATTGCCTAGAAAAAAAACTTGTGTCAATTGAAGAAACGCCAACTGAGTCCAGCACCAAATCAAACGATGATACATGTGAGCAACACTATCGTAAAACTCATGTTCACAATGCAGATGGGCCATATACTGTTCAAATTCTATTTAACGAACTACTCCCACTTGAATGATATGGAAACACGCTTTCATAACTAAATTAAACAGCGTATTGAAAGAAATTAATGAAGCTCAAGGCTGGTTCCCAATGATCAATACCAACGTAATAAATCTACACATTTTCATCGCATACCAACTAGCAAGAAATATATTGGCCTGAATTAGAAAAACAGTATATCAGTTTTCTCACATTCCAAGTTAATTAAGAACCATTATAAAGGATGCATCCAGCAAACTCCAGACTACAGAATAGACACATGCAGGAACACATCAATCATTACTCTACTTGAGTACTTCAACATTATCGAAGCAAATCAATATAGTATAATTAAGATAACACCTATTCAAAAGAAATTAGAAAACAGCTGATATACCAAATACAATACTCGCCATCAATTATAATATACAGACATATTTTTTACTTTCCGAAAATGAGCTTAAAGTTGTATTAGCGAGGATAAACATCTGGTATTATATATACGAACCACCAACAGCAGTATAGAGAAAAATCTGAACTGTATAGTGGATGAAATTACAGCCGGCAAGAAAAACCACCTTGTCCAATGAAGGCGTTAAATATACCAAGTATTATATGGAAGCATCTATACACGGCTAACGTGGCTATTTGCGCTACATTTCCTATTGTAGCAGGCGTAAAATGCAACGGAATTCGAGAGGATGTAGAATTAAAAGGAACTGGTGTCATTCAGATAACAAGGAAATGCATCATCAAAACAAAGAAGAACACTCTAATAGCTGAAGTTTTCCATAATACGTCTGCACGCTCGTCGTTCAGTAAGCCAATGGGTCTAACCATCACCAAAAATAAGAGTACTGCACTTCAGGAGCCTGAGATACTACAAATGGAGCCAGTTCTTAAATCATTAGACTAATTACTTGGAGTCATTAAAGAACAGGAACAGTTTCACAAGGAACTAACCCCGACATCATTACAAAAAAAAAGGTCATCATACACTTTCCGTACTCTCCGCTGTCATCTTCACACTGGTAACAATCTCAGCAATTACCATAATCAAGGTGAATTACAAGTGATAAGGTACTTTCACATCAAAAACAAGAATAGAAAAAATGTAAACCAAAAAACTCCGTTTATTCAACTTTAAAACAAGATTTTTGCTCCAATGATTAATAAAATCATGGGATATAGGATAACATATATATTTATCTCAGATTTTTAAGAAAACCACAACTTTTATGTTTTATCGACCGAATTTTTCGACCGAAAAGACATAAGACGATAAGACATTATACAATTTGTGTTTTTCTTAAAAATCTGAAATAAATAAAACTATTTTCTCAGTAAAATACTTAGTTTATCCTCTTTCCCATGACTTTATTAATCATTGGAGCAAAAACTTTGTTTTAAAGTGGAATAAACGGAGTTTTTTGGTTTACATTTTTTCTATTCTTGTTTTTGATGTGAAAGTACCTTATCACTTGTAAGTCAAAAAAAACAAAAAAACCACGACTTCGTAATCCAGACTTCGCCTTAAGGGTGTACGCGTCCACTCCAACAACACCCCGCCATTCACCTACAATACAGAAGGACTCAGCAGGCGCAGAATGGTTAAGAAAAATGTCTCAAACCAGCATATATTGATCTAAAAGCAATAAATCCAACAGCAAAATCTTTAACATTTTTCGTTTAGTATGTAATTATTTAAAATAATCAATTGTATTGAGCAATTTATTATTGGAAAACCAAACTTCTCGATATAGGCATAATTCACAGTTCATTACTCTCTGCCCATTAATAAGTGTAATTATTGCCTAGTATGTATGTAGTTCTCAAATTATATATAAATCGATATAATGTAAGAACATCTTCATTGATAATAAAATTTTCCTACAGTCACTATCAATTTAATTCTACGTCCCATCCGAAGCCTATCCTATCCAAGTTATTATCTCGCGCCCCTACCAGTGGTAAGCGCAAATAACATACCTAATAACTATCCAAACCGGTCCACTCATCTACCATTTAACTATTCAGTACTTGATAATTGTTAAGATAGGTCAAGTTTTTGTTTTTTTTTAGGTAAAGGGTTTTCCAATCAGAGGTGTTATTTTAATTAGCCCGCTATTTCGGTAGATGTCACTTTTGGAGCTGTCATTTTTTGACATTTGACAAGTAGAAACCACGCCATTAATAAAAATGGAACGATACACGATTCAACAACGCATTGAAATTATTAAAATACTATAAAAATGGTGAAAATGTGGCAGAGACGGTTCGTAAAACTCGAACATTTTTGGGTCGTCGTGAAGCAACTTGTCGGACCGCAATACAGAAATTGGTAGAAAAATTCGAGCTGTCGGGACAAGTTAGTGATGTGAAGAATAAAACCCCTGCACGTCGCTCAAGAACAGCCGAGAATATTGCTGCTGTAGCCGAAAGTGTTGAAGAAAACCCAGGTTTGTCCATTCCTTGTCGTTCTTTGGAATTAGGCATTCCACAAACGTCATTACACCGTATTTTGCATAAAGATTAGGGTCTTAAGGCTTATAAAGTTCAGTTAATACAAGAACTCAAGCCGGCCAATCATCAACAACGTCGAGTCTTTGCTGATTGTGTCCTTGAAATGCATGAAAATGATCCGGAATTCCATCGAAAACTCATCTTGAGTGATGAGGCCCATTTCCACCTCGATGGCTTCGTCAACAAGCAAAATTGTCGCATCTGGGGCTCGGAAAACCCAAGGGTTATTGTTGAGAAGCCTCTCTCTCCTCAACGTGTGACTGTTTGGTGGGGTTTATTGTCCCGCGGGGTCATTGGACCTTACTTTTCGAAAATGAGGCTGGAGCAACAGTTACGGTGAATGGATTGCGCTATCGACAGATGATTAATGATTTTTTATGGCCGGAATTGGATGGTATTGATCTGGACAACGTTTACTTTCAACAAGACAACGCTACGTGCCATACAAGCAACGAAACCATTGATCTTCTACGGGAAAAGTTTCAGGACCGTGTTATCTCTCGAAGATGTGATCCCAATTGGCCACCGAGATCTTGTAACTTAACACCCTGCGACTTCTTCCTTTGGGGCCACGTGAAAGAGAAGGTCTACGCCAACAGCCCAGCGTCGATTCAAGACCTCAGAGATGGAATTCGTGAGGCTATCGAGGACATAGGGCAGCCACTTTGCGATTTGGTTATGGAAAATTTCATGAAAAGGATATGGTCCTGTAGGCGTGGTCGTGGTGGTCATTTGGCTGATGTTATTTTCCATTATTAACGGCATACCTTCTTCTTTATAATGAAATAAAGATCCGATCATTTATCTCAAAAAATGGCATTTTTCGTTGAATATCAAAATAACACCTCTTATTGGAAAACGCTTTATAACGTGTTTTATTGTTTCGGGTTAGTTCAATAGCTTTCGTTGTGTGATTGCTATTGGGCACGATAGCTGGCGCAGCCACTGAATGTTTTAAGTGTTGCTGGGATACAGTTGCTGTGTTTTTGTGTTTTTTATTGTTGAAGTAAATGCTTTTTAGCTGCTCCGTTTTTATTTTAGAGGTAATGCTTTTTAGCTGCTCCGTGTTTTTTGGAGATAAGGCTCCATTCCTTTTTTAAATTTTTTTTTATTATCTGAGGAGTTGAGCTATATTAGCTATTCCAACATATCCATGAGCTGCGATCGAGGAGTTGTGCTTTTACAAGCTACTCCCGTATCCCGAACAAACGCCATTCACTAACAATTTCTTCCTTTCAGATAAAACGTGTTAATTTTAAGATATGATAAATTTCGGAGTAATTTATAAGGTGAAATATTTGTAAATAATTTGTGATATAGGTATGTTTTTAGCTACTTGAGAGTTAGGAAATGAATTTCACCAGTTTTTAAGGTCACGTAATAGCGTCGTGTTATACTCATGGAAAAATCTTTGTTTAGGCGCAAATGTATTCGGGTTCCACGCGGTTAAGTAGGTAGAAAGTTTTAAATAAAGTATGATTTATTGTATTTTTTTTATTTATTGTGTGCATCTGGATAAGTAAAATACAAATATTGAGAAAGCATATGTTTGATTTGTATATAGGTAAGCATAAATGAAGAGTTTAGAGTAATTGGGCGTAGTAATTATATTAGAGTTTTGAATGTTTAGCGTTATATACGAGTATGTACAATATTAATATTCGGCACCGGTGATAACGATCTTTTCGAGACAAAGTTCCACAAAATTTTCGGTTCAGGTACATATCCGAGGTATAGATGCTATGAGTTATTTCATCTAAAAGTGATATTTTGAAGTAGGTGGTATTACCGAAACCAGTTAAGCAAAAAGGTTAAAAATAGATAGTAAATCAAAAACTGTGTGCAAGATGGCAGTTTCACATGAGAAGATCATGGACATGGTAACTAAATACGTACCAACGTTCTCGAAGGAGATCTCGCCAAAACTAGTAATGGAAGTTTACAGATTTTTTAGCTGCAGCAAGGATTTGAACGACCATCTGGAACCAGCAGAACAAAGCATTTTTATTAAATGCATAAAGTACCACTTATCCGACGACGCACATTACCTAATAAGTTCACATGAACCAAACGACTTAGCATCTTTGCAACAGGTGATTAAAACAGCATACATGCCAAGGAAATCTTTCAGTGAATTACGCACCAAATTTTGGCTTGTAAGCAGAGACCTGGCGAATTACTAGAGAGTTTTGGATAGGATAGTGGAGCAGCTGGACCAGATGAATTCGGCGGTTTCAGCTAAATACCCAAAGATGGATGAAAGCTTGCTAGCAGAACTGGAGGTCCACGCAGTAACAACCTTCAAGGCTGGTGTGGGCAGTCAGGGCACCTTACTGCAAGGAAATTTAAAACACTGAAAAAAGTTCGATAAGAAGCTTTTTATTTCGAAAAAGAGTCAAAAAAGCTTGAAGCTATGACCACAGGTACATGGAAACAAGAGCCAGAATATTCCAGAGAAACATCACAGTCAGGACGGAGAACCAAGAATTTTACCGTTGAAAGGCAAAGACAGTCCGAAATACCTTCTCCATAGGTACAGAGGCCAGCCTAATCAGAAATGTACTGGGAAACTGCGACTTGGATAACATGAGAAGCCAGAGTTATCAAATGTTTTAAATACGCGCAGTCGGGACATATTTCAAAAGAGTGCCAAAAGCTATTCTTATGTATTGGATATCAAGAATATGGGCAGGAGGTGGCCAGTTGCCGAATTCATCACGCGAGAGCAGAAAACTGTGCATTCAAGATGAATTCCATTCAGGAAGAGGGGACTTTTATTGTCAGTTCTACCGAACACGAGACCACTACACGCAGAACTGCCTTAAGAAGTATTTTGCAGAGAAAAAAGTGAAAAGTCGAATTCAGGAAGTAAATTTGTCAACACAGTGCCATCGGGCATAGCTTTAGAAGGTAAGTTAAAGCTTCCCATTGACACTATGTCCATACGTAGCTTAATCAATCGCTAGGATCAAAAGAGATACACCCATAAATACGCAACAGAAAATAAGCAATGGTCAGCAAGACTACTATTTTAACGCCATTGGTGATACCGACTGCATTTCAGCTGATGATATCCTTGGAATTGATTTCCTCATTGACAGAGTTATTATTTCCTGTGCAAATAGGAACCTTTGGGTACAAGGTGCTGGAAAAGGCAACGAGGCAAGTGCCTCTCGTAAAAGTGTTGTAGCTTGAACATGAGTAGGACAGCTTGGCAAAGTAACGGTCAAGGAAGTCTGTTACAGCCCAGGATAGAGGAGGATAACATTAACATAGCGCAAAGTATCGCATCTTGCCCTTATGACCAACACTTCGGAGCGAAAAGGCCCTCACGCAATGTAGAGAAATCTTTGGGACAGATAGAGAAAAGTATACCCATATTGGAGAAGCAATTCCGGGCATACTTATGGGAGAAGACTTTGTGCACAGGTTATGCACTGCGGTATTGCACAATGTAAAGGTCTAAAAAATTTGTGAGAGGAGAAGTTTACCGGAATATAATGGGTACAGTATAAATAAGCTGGTGGATCAGCATGCATTCGTAAGTATCGCCAATGCAATAGCCTATTTTGTAAAAAATCCTGATTCTTCGAATGCACAAACAGAACAGCATAAATTTTACAGATGACTCGCGTGGACCCATGAGAACAGTTTCAATCGACGGAAATCTCAGTGGACCTCACTGCAGAAATGAGAAACTTACTTATATTACCCACCTTGTGTAACACTCTTGATGGTTGCAATCAGCAACTGTCTGTTCGCGTTACGTACAGATCTTATCTAATTTTTCTAATAAATACTACTTCCTATGATTTAAAACAATAGAAATAGCGTCGGATGTTTGAAGTGGACAGTGGAAGTACGGAATAAATTTGCTTGGGTTCATTGCAATTAAAGAAAAGAAAGCTTTTACCATCAATTCGCCAATTACATTATGTACTAATCTAATCACACGTGGCTTCGGTAGTTCGGTTGGTAAGCGCGCTGATTAGTGTCCCAGGGGTCGTCGGTTCGAACCCACCTCGACAGGGTCCTGCGCCATTTGCTCATATCTAGTTTACTGTCGACTTCTATGGTTTTATACCTTCACCTACTTAGCAGGTTATGGCACCGTGGCCTCCGTGCTTATTTACACAATAATTTGAATGTCCGACTAAACTGAAATTAACAAAAGAAATGAAAAGGTATCAAGTCTAATATCGTAAATATTCGTCGCGGTTGATCTCGATTTCATTCCTTATCGACAATCGCCGATAACCAAAAATTTATTGAATGCTGATGACTTATACTAACTGATAAGCGATTAACCATGCTTCTCAGTCTCCGGGTGCTCAATAATATTCAACGGGAATTATAATAGAGAATGAGAAACAACTGAAAACTGTTCGTTGTTCCTCTGGCCTCTAACATCGTAGCCTCGACAAAAACCGCCTTATATCAAAAGCTTTTCTTATTAAAATCGCACACCGTCTTGCATTTGCAGTGGATTAAATGTGCTGATCTATTTATTCTTTTTGCTTTCTGGAGAGCGGAGTTAAGGTTTCACAAAGGAAGTTTAGATATTACAACAGTTTTTTTGCAGTTTGAGTTACTTTTGGTATAATTACTTTGGCGGCAATTATGTTTTAGGACGTAAATTATGTTTCTTGCTTATAGACTCTAAGCAACTTTGTGGTTTTTTTAATCTATGATATTTCATTAGCTCTAGGTATAATATCAACATGCCATCTTTTAAGTGCATAGCAATAGATAAAAAATGACGGTCAATAGCTGGGAATACCCCTGAGCTGGTATACTTCGCAGACAAAATGTTTGCTAAAGCCTCTGTACGAATTTTGAAGGACCCGGCCCACCCCAGACAAAAATCCTAGATATGCCAATGATTTCATCCTAAGAAGCCCCCAATGAAGACATCTGAGGCGATCGGATACGAAGCCTTTCTTCTGCGAACGTACCAATCTTAAAAGAAACAACATTGGCTACGAAGAGGAATGCTTCTTTCTTTCCAAAGAAAGGCTCTGCATACATTATAACCTTACGTATATACTATAAAAATTCTTGCAAATCGGCCTAAATTTTTAAAGACAACGTAATTAAAATTATACCTGGATACCTCTCGATTGAATGATCTTACTTATGCAATAACAATTGACAACAATTGATAACAATCACTTAACTCTTCTGACACGTCACTTTTTACAACAACTATTGACTAAAAATCACTTCACTTTTGTGAAAGCTCACCTCACACTACTCTGCAAAAGGCTTTCTGAAAATGACAAATTCCCCAGCAATGCATCTCCCAATTTCCCAAGAATGAGAAATTTTCGGATATGGTAAATAATATTTATTATCTGCGTAATGCATCCATCACTTGTGCCTTATCCGGAATGTTTTGGAATTATTATAATGTCGAATATCTTCGAATTGCATCTCTTATGTTCTTTCATAATTAAAATGTTAAGCCACTAACCTCTATTCATGTATTTATACATAATTCAATCCGACTCAAATGGACAGGATTATATGATTAAAATCGATAATATTTTAGAATTATTCGCCAGTTTTTTTATATAGTACGCCGTACCCTTAGTCACTGCTTGTATTGCATCTCTTTTCATTTGCTAGCACAGTAAATACTACGCAATGCCAACATCTTCTTTCACTTGTTTTTTTTTTAATTAAATTTAGTTAAGTAATAATAGTATTTTACTATAAATGCATATTCAGTCATTATTTGTATCAACGTGGAATTTCACTCATATAAGCGATGCGTATAAAAAGAAACCATTTAGAGGAATTGGAATCTTGTTTTGCACTCCAAGTAAAAGTGGAAAAATTTAAATCACTGCAATCGTCAAGTCCAATTCTGGATTTATATTAATAAACCATCGTTCAATGACAAAAAGCATCGCGGAAGCTCATAAATGCAATAGTTTTTTCATATCCAAACAACAATGTTTTGAAAATCCTTTACTCATTTGTAATTCACCCCTGGTCATAATTAAACAGATAAATCTCGATCTCTAAGCACGCCTTTCCTGTAACTTTAGATAGGATTGCTTGTACTAAAAGTTATTTTGAGAGAGGTAATAGAAGCACAATAAAATTAAATGTCTTCTCGGACAGCTTTTATACAAACCTAATATAATAAAGCGAACACGGCATACTCACAACTATGCGGGGTTGTTTCTTGTTTGTGGACCGGATCGGTATTCTTCAGGAGCAGTAGGTCCCTTTATTGGACTAAAAAAATATTGATAGGATATAGGTATAATGGTAAAATGGTAGTCTTCGAAAACCTTCTTGGCATATGTAATTTATAATCATAGAATTTTTGTTAATCTTCATATACCTAAACTAATAACATAATATTCAATACCTAAACTTCATTTTTCATTCAAAAATTAATATCCTTGATGTGTATCCCAAGCAATATAAAACGAACCGATTGAATCTTCTGTACTGTAATTAATTGAAGTAATGTCCACTATAATTTGGAAGTTATTTAAATTTCCTTCTTTCTGGATAAATGAACGTCCGATAATAATAAAATTAAAATCAACGAAGTAACGTAACACTTTGTTTTACTGAATTTTATTTGCATTCCGAATTGATACCTTTTCCTTATTTTGAAATTAGTGATCATTATTTATTATCGTTAATCATTTTATTATTTACAGCTAAACTGCGAGAAATAAAGTACTGAGCAAACACAAAAGACCTTAGTTAAGCGATTAAATCCTTTAGGCAAATTATTTCGTTCGCTCATAAAGTGCAAGTATAATAGCCTGGAGACAGAAGCTGTTCGTGATAATATGAGGGTTTCGAGATGATGATTAACCCATCTGAAGTAATCCCCGTATTCCGGTAGAGTGATGACAATAAGATACCTTATTTATCTAACATCTTTATTCCTATTTTCAGATGTACAGATTACAGCAGAGTAAATATTTAAACATAAAAGAAAATTAGTTTCAGTTCGAAAAGGACAGCTATTTACTCAAGATCTTGTACAAATTCAGTACCGATGTCACAGGGTATATTTGCTGGGGTGTGTTTGTGTGTACAAAATACACACTTTATTGAAGTATTTTACAGTTATTACTTTTATCGGATATTGTAAACAATTTTACTTAGTTTGAAATTATTAATTGACTTATTTACATTATAAGAGAAACTACCGTAAAGAGGTTTAGGAAAACTGTACGAAATAAAAAAAAACAAATCATATCTTTTTCCATCGGACAAATTTTTACCAAAGTTGCAACACCTTGAGAATTTCTCATAGAATGGTGCTGGCGTAATAGAACAGATGGCGACAATATCTGTGCCGAAGTATAGGGCATTAATAAACGATTATCCATGGAAAATGAATCAGGGTGCTCCATGGTGGTGCACGGTTTTACATGCAACCCAAATATTTATGCAAAACGTAACCATAGTGGGTTGGGTTAAGTGTGCATGTGTGGTGCACTCGGGCTCTTTCTAACTAGGGTGTGACAAAAAATGTGGTATTTAATGAATTTAATAAAAGGATTAAGTGCCATCACTTTTTGAGTCCTTTGCATTTATAATAAACACTTCAATTTGGTGGCTTTAAATAATTTCTCCCTTGCGTTATTAATCACATTCATAGTGCTCAGCCAACGGGTGTAGAGGGTGAGGGAGTGATTTCCCATACAGTTGTCCGCGATACTGTTGGCATTGCATCTACATCAAGTTCGGGATGTTTTTTGCTCACAGGAAAAAAGTGGAGTAATTTTGATTACTCAGAACAAGTGGCAGAATATAAGAGAATGGTACTTGGCTCGTTCTCTTGGTTCGCCAAAAGAAAAAAAAATGGATTTTCAAGCCGAACAAATGTGCGAGTGCATTTGAAATTTCATTTAGCTAGTGCTTCACAGAACTGTAAGTGGTTTATAAAACTCTCGTTTGTATTTGAGTTCCTGTCGCTGTGCATAAATGGCGAACAAAGTCATTCATTCGATTGAAATCTCGATGGGGGCTCGATATACGATACATATCCTTTTTGTTAATGTATAAGTGTACAATAAATAAAGCACCCGATTTGTATACAAAATTAACATCTACTGAAGGGTTACTTGGCAGGTTCAGATTTATATTCTTCAATAATATCCATATTTCTATAAACTTGAAAGATATGAAAGGAGTGAATTATGATTTCTACTTTAAATCTGGCAATATCTATCTAAGAGTATTGGATTAGATTATAATAACGGGGTGATCGGTTGTTTGTCGAAGGAAAAGTTGCTTAACGAAATAATGGTTGTTTCGAGTAATGATTTCAAATGGAAAGAATTTTTGGGAAATGGGGCTTTTTATTCCTCGAAAATGAGTTTTTTTAATATTCTATAACATCGAACTGATTATTAGTCCGAACATCTCCAGTACTCCATCACATGCGCGGAAACGCATCATAATTACTACCCAGCACACATCCTTTAACTAGATTCACTGCAAACAGAGTTTCACTACTACCATTGTAATAAAAGTAAAACCAAATATTTAGTCAATTCAGTGTTAGAAAATAGTGTTGTCTTTAACTAAACTTGTAGGTAATAATACTATAAGACATTATTACACTGAAAAATCTTCGGACGAGTATTGGTTTATCGTATACGCCAAACTGGAAGTTTTTGACCTAAAAGGTGATTTATAGATTTTTCATTGCGTTCCTTCCGATTCTGTGATCGGTGTTTTTTTAACTCTGAAGGTTGCTGAGACAATGAGCAGCACTTTTGTCGCTTATCCCTAAAAATCAGCACTTCTAAATATTGGTATGTCGTAAACGCCAATTTTTAGAACGTACGACAACATTTTCTTGCAAATTGCAATTATTTTTTGCTAAGTATTTTGTCGTACGTAAATAAGCGACAAACATACGTTAAAGCAAAAAAAAATTATTCAATTTTGTTACGTTGTACGTGCATAGAAAAGTGGGAAAACACAATCAACATATGACAATAAAATAAAACAATATTTTAGACTTGATTTGTCGTACGTGCTTATAATTTTCCTTAGTAAACAAACAAGTATAAAAAGAGTAGCGATGGGTAAATTACCCTTTGGAGTGACTCCTGCATCGCGTAAAGCAAAAACAGAAAATAACAACTGCCCTGATGTATTTTCTTCACAATCAGACTAATCTGAAAACTATTGAATAAAAATCCTCGACGAAATGCTTAATGCGTCCATGCGTCCGTGTTATAGATATAAACCTTAAAAATCTTGAAATCTATAGCCCGTTTTCACTACTAATATATCTTAAAAATATGTCCTATAAAAATGTAACGCTTAAATTCATTTAAAGGCAACCATCAGACTTTAAAATGTACTGTAACAAATCTTCCAATTTGTATTTTGCACAAATACCTTTTACAAATTTTTAAGATAGGAAAGATCTGATTTAATCTCACTTCAATTTGAAGCTATAATGTAAAAGACCTTGGATATAAAACCACATCTTTACTAAAAAAACAACAAAGAAAACTCCTGGGAACAGTGAAAAATTTGATTAATCAAAAATTAAATATAATTCAAAAGAAAAAATTACCGATATTAACAGGTTATTAGCTTTACATCAGCAGTAGAGAAAGAGTATTATAGAGCTCTTTTACAAATGTTTTATGCTCCGTAAGAAACTTGTTTTCGTTGTGTTTTCATCATAAATAAATTTGTTTATTTCATCCTTATTATTAGTATCTGGTAATGATTATTACAAAGTACTAACTGTATTACAAATCAAATTAACGTGATTCACCTTAAACAAAAATAATATAATAAGGTCTGATATGTTTTGATGCAATTTTATACCCTAGCTGGATGATGAAATCATAGGGTATAATAAGTCTGTCATTCCGTCTCTAACGCACAGAAATAATAGCAGAACAAAATAGACTAGACACACATACATAAAATTAAAATTTATTTTGATTTTTGCATGACTGTCTGTCTGTCCGTCTGTCCATCCGCACGATAACTGGTGAGCACGTCTACTAAGTGTGCTGAAATTTAGCACACGGGCTTTTTTAAAAACAAATAAATTATAGTTCGAAAATGGGACAAATCGGTCAATCTTTTCATCGTATTGCCATACAAAACTTGGGTTTTCATTATATATTTGGATACTGCCTGAGAATACGTCGAGGAAGAGAGTTGAAATTTTTGTACACAGTTTTCATAAAAATAGCAAATGAAATTTTAAAAATTAATTAAATTGGCAACCCCTTATTGGAGTTGTCATACGGAACTTTTGATATTCACTTTATTTAACTTTTATGCTCATCCAGGGTGTAACATTATTGGTCTTATACCAATTGTAACTTTTTCTCTTGTTATAATTATATACTCGTATTAAAAAATCAATCTCATGTTCCTTTTTTTCAAAAAGAAGAGGTAATTTTCATAAAATTATTTAAATCTTTTGTAGTATGAATATGCGATTTCAAACATTATTCAATATTGGAGTGGCGTACGTGCTCTTATTTTGTCGTATGTATATAGAGAATAAATAACCTTTGATAAATTGGCAAATACGATAAACTCATACTGAGTTAAATTAATTATAACTCCTAAATTACTTTGGTAGGAAGCCTAATTCAAGCAATTTTTTAAATCTAATAAATCGGAGTAACAATGGTACAAAAATAACATAATTCTGTCGGGCAGATATTCTTTAATTGATGGTAAAACATTAAAATGTGTTTTCCAGCATTATGACTAAATGGCGTATACGACAAATCAGTATTCCTCCGACGAAATAGACTGGTTTATATTATAGCTATTGACTTTTATTTAATTTTTATTAATAGTATATAGTTCCTTTTATTGAGTGGTCGAAGAAGGGACACCAAAATTTGCTTAGTTCTCTAAGTTCGACCACATTGAGCATAGAAAACTAAATTGTTTTTATTTTAACATTAAAGTTGTCAAATTTGAGGATGATATGCATGAAGTGCCTTACTTAAAAGAATTTATAAAACACGTACTATTTTCATTAGTCGATCACCGTTTTATCAAGTGGTCGACAAAGAGAAATACTTAATTCAGTTTAAAATATATAACTGTTATTTCTAAATACATTTTTTATTTGTTATATCCTTTTGGTTTGTTCAGTAATTCAACTGATTAAGCCTAAAGTTTAATCGTCAAATACCTGAAAGCTCCTGGACGTTCTTAGGATGAGCCTGGTCGTCTACCGTAAAAAGTGGTTTGGTACCTTTTTCCCCAAATTATACTAGTCCGATTTATTTATATGGAAAAATCCATTATATCACAAACATAAAATAGTAGGATTTCTAGTTTTGTTAGTTATTTTAAAACTACTTTCATGGGAACAAATTTATATTAATATAAACTAAACATTTTCGTTTTGGCGAGGTCAAAACCCTCGAGAATATTTCCCAAGCCATGAAACATGAATACATATGTGTGCGTGCGAATCCGTTATCTAAAGTATTCTATATTGATTCTTATGGAAAAGTGAATAGACATTGATATTATGTATGGCCGAAAGACTAAACTACTATTCATACAGGCAATAGTCTGGTAGTAATTTAAAGCTTGTCTCCTTACATTATCAGAGGCTGCACTTACTATATACCTTACTTAGTAAAATAGTAAAATAGTTTTAATCAAAACGAAACCTTATCATTTTATGATTGATAACTCTCAGCTGAGTAATAGTTGCAATAGTGTATGTGCGGCGGGAGTCTGAATCTGTAGGCAGGCTGATTTGATTTCATCAGCCCACGGCATGCCACCGCCCAGCGACATATTCAATTATTACTCAACTGAGAGATCTTGGTTGAGGATTCGTAGTCATTTGGTTAAGATAAATACTTTCTAATAATTTTGTTAGAAAAGGTATAACACTTTTATTTCAGTTCGAAAAATAAGAAAGCAAGTTTAAGATAATTAGCACTCCATTTTGATGTATGAGTAGTAGCTTAAGGGTGAAGTAACTATTCAAATCATATTTTTGTTCGTTTAAATAAGAACACTGAACATATTTTAGAATGTTAGGACTCAGTTTTGGGTCTTGGTAGTGAGGGAGTCTTTTTCGTGCTTTCTGAAATATCCTCGAGGGTTTTGGTAAGGCCCACAGTCAAATGTGATACCACTCAGATCATATAAAACGACAGGATTAACTAACAGGTCTTGTTGGCGAAGCTCCGAACAATAAAATGAACCGACAAAACTTTTTCATTGACTGCAATAACTTTTCTTTGGTCATTTTCGTTTGTAAACTGAATTCGCCTGAAAAAATTATTGTTTTTTGTTTTCAGCTGAGTAAATTGTTACTATTGTTGGAATCAAAGCAGCTGACGGTGTATAAATTGGATGGACTGGTTGGATAGGATTTATCCATAGACAAATTAAACTATGCAAGGACTGGATGCAGAACAACAACAATTTACAATGCCTCGCTCGAATATTAAATCGACGATGGCTCACCTGGTGTAGAGAATGCCTACATTTTTTTAGAAATATACTGGGAATTTTTTTCTTCGAATTTTTGTGCATAATTGGAGAACTAGGACTTGGCGTGCTAACAATTTTTATGAGCATAGATGCGTTTTCATTTCTCACGAAGCTTGTTTATCACGGCGCGTGATTCTACGAGCCAAGCCACTTAGTGCGGACGAGCTCGGGCCACCTCGCACACACTCGCGCCGCGCATTTGAAGTCCCCGACTCCAAATACATAGAGCGCTCCAGCACAGACGAGCTCGGCACGTTGGCTTGCGTGCTTGCGCGGCGAAATTTAGTGCAAACGAGCTCGCGCCGGGCCACGCCGCGACTATAAGCTTCCCACGGCACGTGTTGGCTCGAGCTTGCAGCACGGTGCCTAAGTTTTACTAAATATCCATTCCACCACGCGCCACGCCATATAAAGTGAGCTCGCGCCACATCGAGCCAGACCTTCTCACGGGATCCTGTTCACAGCTAGAATCCATTCAACGAACACTAGGTTTTGTTAATATCTGCTGTGTTAACTATTTCTAGCTAAAAAAATAAAAATCTAGTTAAATTGATGAATACTCTGGTATTTCAGGAAATATATTATTCTATTTAAATGGGTAGAAATCTAGTTGACTAAAAAAGAAATAAAAAAAGTTAATATCGGTATTCTACATTGTTTTCTTCAACAAGAATGCCCAAATTTCAATAAATTTGAAACTTTATAATCCACAACATTGGCTTTTACATTCATCTTCCTTAAAATTTTATTTTGGTTGCACTTATACACTAACATAAATTCTAGTTGTAATTAACGAATTCTAGTGAAATCTGCGTACCTACAGTTAAAGTAAAATTAGGATGTGTACATATTTTACATAGTTTCTGCTTTTTCCATTACTTCGTGTTTGCTTCTGACAGAAGTGAGTCCTGTTATATTATGAGGAGTGAGCATCTCGAGCCTTATTAAGTTTGTTTAAGTGCATATTAGGGTTGCTATATAGTAAGTGCGTTTAATTTATTTATTTATATATTGGCGTGCATAGTGTATATATATTATAGTGAAAAGTGTCATAAATGCAATAAATCTGTTGGTGCGAGTAGGGAAGTATTTATAGAAAGGTTTGGAAGCTGATCTTGCTTTATGTTGTGTGTAAATTTTTCACCGATCTTTTGTGGACATTTTCAAAATGCAAATTCAGGCGAATAAATGAATTTTTCTGTTATGTACTTCAATAATACTTATATGGTGGTCGTAAAAAATATATTCTAGTTAGCATAAACGCATACTAATTGAACCTTTCTGTGCGTACTTTCTGAGATTTAAACAGATTGCTCCCCTTCTCCTTATTACATCATATGCATTTGTTGTTTGCGTGAACAATACGGCTTTAACCTGCTAGGCGTAAAAAACTATTTCTAGTTGGATCTAACGTGTAGAACACAGCTGAAAGGAAATAAAAAACACTAAAATTTAGTAACTAGGTATTTTCTACTTTCCTGTATGATACCACCAGTTGAACATCTGCGGGCGCATTCGGGAACTTATCTGAAATGGAAAAGAAACACACATATTAGTCTGATCAACTAATTAAATAAAGTATAATAGAAAAAATATAAGCAAATTACATGCGAGACTGCCAATAAACGAATTACATAAACAAAAACAGGTAAAATATAAACATTGCAATTTCTTCGCAAAATTCATTTACAATATGAATAAATGCGTATAATTTGTATATTTCTTGCAAATTATTCATGTTGTAACTATTAAATAGCACACAAAGAACACTATATTTCACTTGCATGGATATTTAGTCTATAATGTGTTGTAAAATGAACAAAAACAACACGGTACTAACGCACTCGAAAACGAAACAAACGAGTTCTAGTGAAATCTGCGTACCTACTTCTAGTCAAAATTAATACAAAGTCATCAGATTTTACATAGTTACTGCTTTTTCCATCACTTGGTGTATGATTTGAACAGAATTAAGAACTGCTGTATTGTGAGTAGTGAGCATTTTCATAAAAGAATTACAATATTTGAGCCTTACTAAGTAGGGGTGTAAATAAAAATTATTTTATTCTGATGTAGATGATGCTTACGATCAGTCTTGTATGATTGTGAATACCAGTACTGGTGAAAAATATTCAGTAAAAATTTAAATTTCTTTACTGATACTTACAAATTACCAGCAAGGGTAAATAAAGTGCTACTGGCGCACGCTAGTAGCTCCCAGTAGGCCAGTAAGCGCCAGTAATAACCAGTAACCACCAGTAATCACCAGCAACCTATCAATAACCAAAAGTGTATACCAATTATCCATAAATATTCATGAATTATTAAAACAGACGACTCATTTTTATATATCCATTATACATACATATATGTATTTCTTAACAAAAATATTTTCAACTTGATGTGTTTTACATGAAGCTATTTTACTAGTTAATTTGGGAAAATTCTAATAAGCATCACCGCGCATTTGAATTAGTTTTCGTTATTTCGAGTAATGGTTTCGCTATACAATATGCTTATGTCAACTTTCATAATGCTCACTTGCTTTCATGAGTACCAATTTTTCGAAATTGGAATCATAAAGCATGCGGCTGCGGGAAGAATTTATTAACCTGCCAACATTTTTAATAATAATTCATGCATTTTTCAAATAGGTTGGTTTATAAATCGGTATTTAATTCTTGCTTCTTGTCTTATTGATGGTTACTAGTAGTTAATGGCTATTAGTGGCGCTTACTGACCTACTGATTCTTACTGGTAGTTACTGGTGATTTACTAGCGTTCGACAGGACCAATTTATTTACTTGTACTGGTGATTTTCAAGTAACAGTAAAGTAACTTGATGGTTAACGTGCTGTAGATATGTTCGTTTCCTGTAGCGACACAACACTTAATTCAATGATAATACACAGATCGCTATAAAATAAAACACATTGAATTAGAATTCAACTGAACTGGATATATACATATATATATATATATATATATATATATATATATATATAGACTTATACTACATTAAATACGGTTTTTCACAGCTAGGGTCCATAACATTACATCAACAAATTGAAGCTAATTTAATTGTGGTCAGGAAATGCCTTTATGCTTTTTAAAACAATGTGAATGATTTATGAAATGCAAACTGATGTTGATCTATGGTATATGAAAACAATTTAAATTTTTAAATATTTATTATATTTATTTTTAATAATTTAAAGAAAACTAAGATTTACCAATGAATTAGTATTACATAGAGAATACAAGCTTGTTTAAACGGCGAAGGCTATGCATAGAAAAGTTTTCGAAGTTAAGTGTGCTATATTGCTAATATGGCATTATAACTCTTAGTTCTATTATACCTATTAACTCCGTTATAGGATTTTAGTAGTTGAAACATGTTCTGATCGCTGAAAATTCACTCAGGAGTACGTCACTTTACCAAGGAGAGTCATTAGAATATTTTTATTTGCAGTTGAATCTCGCATATTTCAAGATGGATGTGGAACAGTTTTAGCAGATGCTACTTAAAGGCAGAATTGATACAGGCTGTTATATTTAGAGGTTCGATTATATTTAATAAGTAATTTAAGAAGACGAAGAAAATGAAGCAGTAAATGTTTTAGAATAAGAGTTATGATTTTAGAATCTCTCAAAAATGAAATCAAAAAGCTAGTAATTATTTAAAACCACTTGAATGTGAATGCAGTCAGTAAGTGGGATAGGCATAAAAAACAAAGCAAATTTAATTTTAATTTTTAATTAACTCTGGCCATTCAACACCCTCAAGGTAAAATTTCTTGTAAAAATTCTGGTAAATTCGTGAAAAATATATTTCCCAGGGAGGAAAATATTGCATGCTAAGCTTTTCCAATGAATTTAGCTAAGGTAGAATAAGATCGCAGGTAAGGGGTTTTTTGTTATAAAAAAAGTATGAATTAATGGAATAAAGTTATTTGCGTTCAGTAATTTTAAAAGAAACAAGCCTATTTTTATTTTCTCTTGGTGAGGCTGCCAAGAGCATAACCATTCAAAACAACTGGAGTATCAGTATAAGCACTGTTTGCTCCCACAGCAAAATCACGGTACAAGCACCTTTGATTTGATTCTGACCAAAATAAGCATTTTGGTAATCTTCGTTATCACAACACAGCGAGTATTAATTAGTACAAGCACTAATTACTCCATCAACAAGACCACGGTTCAAGCACCGTTGGTCCTCTCTAAAGATCGACGCAGCCAAATCAAGGCAAAGGAGTCTTGGCTCATCAGTCATGAAAGCTGATATATACATAAATATGTAGTCCTCCAGTGGTTAGTACTACATCTTTCATAATTTTTAACAGCTGATTGCTCAACTTTTTAAATAAATTTTGGCCATATCTGCTTTCTCGCTATTTAAAAGTCTTGTAAGACGTGGGTCTAAAAACATCGACGATAACACCGTATTACTTGCCAACATTAACCGCTCGCAATTTTCCAAAACTTTCTAAAGTAAAGCTGAATGAAAGGATGTATTTCACTTTAAAGTTAGCTTCCACCAAATAGTCAGTCATATACATATTTGGATTTTTCAAATTTTCGGAGGTGTGTCTTTCATACAACTTCACCATGCCCAATGATGTAACAGCAATATTTCCAGTTAGAATGTCATTTGTTTTTTATGACCTCGCTTTTTGAGATACTTCCTGCAGTAACATTGCATGCAGATTGGGATATTCGGTCCTTAAATTTGTCATTAAATAACACTTATATTCAATCTCTAATAAAACTTATTTGCTATATCTGTACACAACACTTGAATGGCCATTTTAAAAGTTTTGAAAAAGCACTTGATGGGGGCTCATGGTGCCCCATTTATGAAAGGAAACTCTCAGGGAATATTTTCTTATGTTGTGAAAATTCTTGTAATGGTAAATTTTTGTCATTTAAATCCTTTTCAATATATGTTAATAAGAAGCATTGGACAATAAAATGGCAACAAAATTCATGTGATATTCCAGTTTTTGTTACTGAATTGGAACCTGAAAATGCTATCTTGCTAGATGCTTTAGAGGTTCATTCTATAGAACTTTCAATTATAAATGCATTTAGTGATTCGCGGAAATACAAGTGCATCTGAATCGACGATTAAGTTTATTTGGGAAAAATACAAAGAAATTAGTTCAGTTATTACCCTAAGTCTGAGCGATCAAGTAAAACAAATCTTTCTCAACAAGTAAAAAAGCTAGAATTGGTCTAAGACCAATTCTTATGATACCCTATTAGAATGCCCGTATAAAATTTCGTATTGACACCCTTCTGTGCAAGTTTGATTTTTGAACTGGTTCTTCGCATATATTTCTAGAACGGTTTGTCGGACGGAAAAATGATTATAAAGAATTTTATAGAATTTCGTATCCTAAAGAAGTTTTAGTACAATAAAAATGTCTTGGACTGATCGTTTTCTGAGTATACGTAAAAAGCATAAATTTTTATATCTCAACACCAAGAAGGAGTTCCCCGATTTAGTCCAATTTTTATTATTGGTTTTGCTAGTACAGAAAACAAAATGCTGTACAAAAAACACATTGTACCAAATTTCAGCTCTCTATATCGACGCGTTCTCAGGCAGTGTACAAACATGTAGTGGAAAACGAAAGTTTTGTATGGCAACCCCACGAAAGAGTTGCCCGATTTGTCTTATTTTCGAACTTATTTTTATTTTTTAAGTCCTTGCATAAAATTTCAGCTCTCTAAGTATACGCGTTCTCGAGTTATCGTGCGCACAGACGGACGGATGGACGGACGCACAGCCGGACGGACAGACGGACGGACATGCAAAAATCTAAATAACTTTTAATATTATGCGTGGATGGCCAATCCATTTTGCTCTACCATCATTCTTTCGAGGTGTTACAAACGGAATAACAAACTTAGTATACCCTATAGATTTCATCTAGGGTATAAAAAGGTTATCGGCATATAATGGTTCATAGAAAGTGATAGTCATTATGTACATCCGCGCAAATTTCCGCTCGGAAAGGAAATTTATAATGTATTACAAAGAACAACAACTACACAAAAATTATTATTGAGATTTTTCAATATATTTCGATGAAAGAAACTTTAATAAATTTGATGCGGAATTCAAATTTTAGAAGTATGGTGAAATATGAAAAGTGTTCTAATAATTAAGAAGTTATCAAGTCATAACTAAATTCTAGCTGCGCTGAAAAAATGAGTTCTTACAAAAATATGATGATTCATTCGAAATAATTTATATAATGATGATCTCGGAGTTGCAAATTCTTTAGCATCAAGTGTGTACATTAGCAACAAAAACAAATTCAAGGGTATCCACGCACAGGCAGGTAATAAATATATTTTTACTTCCCGGATACAAGAAAGAAATATGTAGATTCTAAGATCGAAATCTGGTAGCTGTTTTCAAGGGAAACAAAGATGGAGTAAAATTTTTGGAGAAACTTCTAAGGGGAGAAGATTTTGAAGCAAAGGAAACTAATGTGCTTAAGCATATCCTAGCAGATGAGTTAGTCGAGATATGTAGACTGTAAGTACATATTAAATTTCGTTATTGAAAAAACATAAAAAATCGGTTCTTACAGCTACCCAAAAATAGTAGACAAAGTTAATCTAGCGAAGGCAATTATTTCTACGGTTATGCAACTCGCAGAGTACAAAAATCCAAATATTCCTGCCTATGTAAGTTTTTGTGTAAATCTAATCGATCCTGATAATCATATTATACGGAGGGACAATGGTTTTACTCAAAAGGATTTTTATTTAGTAGAGAAAGCCGCTGGCAAGATCGAATATTGGTTAGAGAATGTTAGACTGAAGATATCACCATAAAAAAAAACGAAACTCCTTGGCATCATCCAGAAGAAAAAGATAGACTTTGATGGCCTTAAACACTACACCAGAAAAAAAGGAGGAGGTAAATAGTAAATTAGACAAAGTGAAACATTTTTGTTTGATAATGTTTGTTTAGATCGACGAGTTTAGGAATACTTTACGTAATGATGACAATTTCAATAAAATTAAGGATATTTCCACAAAAATACATATCTGCCACATCCCAAAATCGATGAAGTGCCATGGAACTGCGGACCCCAACTGAATTCAGCCCATCGTCCAGTTCATTTTTCACATGCGAGGCTTTTCCAAATATCGTTCAGTCGAGATTACATAGGGGAGGCTTTTGCAATGTCTTCCGCTAAAATCGAAAAATAGACACATGAGTACAATGAATATAAAAATATAACCCAGCCACCAACATGCAAGATAACAAAAGCAGCACCAACCAGAAACAAAAAACTCACCATCAACTTTGGTTTTACCTGTTCCTGGAGGTGAAGAATCAGTGCCGGCCCCATGGATAGGTTAGCAGTCACTCGAAGAAGCCGACTTTTACTCAGGCTCCATATTTTACTTTCATAATTAAGAAAACATAAAACCATAGAAAAAAGAAATGTAAAAAATGTCACACATAACGTAGAAATATAATTCTTAAAATTTTCATTAGTAAATAACATTCAGCACTAGTCAGCAAAATTTATCTTGTTATAAGTATTTAGTTATAAATTATCAAATTAGAATAGAATTCGTAATTATTAGTAGAGAAGATAAATAAATGAATTGTTATGCTAAATGTCGTTTCGTTAGGATAGTACAAAAACGAACATAAATTTGGAAGACTGGAAAAAAATTTTGCTAGAAGTAGGACTTTGGCTCGCGCGCTCAGAAAATCGTAAAATTCAACAGTTAGTCACGAATTTTACAAGTTTTTCTATCGCCAAGTTTAAAGTTGTTAAAATAGCAATAAAGAAAATACCACAAAAAAGTGAAGTTTTGCTTTAAATTTACACCAGTCACAGATTTGTTGATTTCGTCTCCACTAAAAAGAAATCCTCCAGTATACTCAAAAATACTTCCAGCCCACGGAGAAGCTCTAGCTATGGAAACCACTTCATATGCTTCACAGGGTACGGATACGCTGCCCGGAAAGTTTGCTGTGCCTACAATATGCATGACCAAATTGAAGCATACAAACCAAGCGCAATACATCAAGTAGAACATTATAACCTTGAATACAGGCAACCATTTTATTTTTCACTTAAACATTACTCTCCGCAATAACAATCCAAACGCATACTGTGACACAAACAACCCTCCCCCCCCCCCCTACCCCAACACACCCACACCAGAATCTAACCTAGGAGGAGAACGAAACGAGTTATAACAACGAAACATAATTAATTAACTTGCATTGAACATAGCCTATGCGCGATGAAACCCCACGTACTCCACTGGGCACTATGTCAATAGATCCGAGAATGCACCCAACGCGATTATAATAATTAATCAAATGAACTATGCGGGCACGTATTAAAGTTAAAAAAAAAACAGATGATAAGAATACGCGAAACAAATCAAAACAGCTGTCAAGTAAGCCCTTCTTCTTTCGAATACAGCGGCGTAAGCTAACTTCACGCTCGGCCAGTTATAGGAAAATTTAGCAATATGATTAATTCCACATTTAGCGCTAAAAGAGCAATGTCATTAGAAGGAAGGCAATTTACTAAAATCCATGAAAAATTCCCAAGGATAAGAGATTATATGGGACTTTTTATAAGCTTAATCGTAGTAATATTTTCTGCAATTTCTTGCTATTTCTCCCTTTATTAGATAATGCTGATTTTATTATGTTAAAAAGTCACGAGGGAAACATACGAAACATATTATGCATATTATCATAGACGACATAAGAGTCATCTATGATATTATGCAAAATAATATATTTAAGATGTTTACAACAGAATGCCGTACGTGTAAATCATAACCAAATCTCACCAGAGGCCACCCACCCAAAAGTCGTTCACCTTCCTCAGTGGATTAAAAGTACAGCTATCGTACTTTTGAACGAACGATAACCTACAAGACCAGAAGAAAGCGTATTTTTTGCATTTTCTTTGCGTGTAACAATAGAGGCCTAATGGAATGGTAGGCAGAAAACGGGCAGTTGAAAATCAACATCGAAATTAAAAGCCATGGGCAGAAAGATCAAGGTACCATTATTTTTTAATAAAAAGATTTGTTCATTGTATAGTAATTTTTAATTTGTTGTGTTTTCTATCGTGTTTTGAAATTTAGACAGTAATTTTTTGAGATATATCAATATAATTTTTACTTATAATGGTATGGAATTTTTGTTTAACTTTTACAAAGAAAAAGGTGCTGTTTGCTGTTTGTATACTAGGAGGAGGCCTACCAGGAAAAGCATTGGTACTTCGAGGCAGATCTACTTCCGGTAATATCCACAAGAGTATAATACAAATCTAAAAGCTGTAAGTCCTAATTTTAGTCCAATAAAAATATTCCTAGATTTAAGAGTGCGTTGCGATAGCTAATTAAATAAAAGAACCTTGTGCCTTAATTAAATAAAACAATTATCCTAATTATATTAAAGTAATGTGTGTGAATGAAACCAAATGGCAGGCACAATAGAAAGTCTAATCAGTGCACAAGTGTCTTTAAGAGACCATATGACAAAGTTCATTGGAAATGCCAACACAGCAAATATTCCTAAAAGAACCCACGGCTTTTATATTGCGCGTGTCAATGGTTGGCATGAGCTATGGCAACAATTTCTTGCCAATGATCGAAAAATAAATATTCTGATTACGGCAGAAAATGTGTAGAATGACAATTTTCCTCCGACTGGTATTCAACTCAGCAATCGATTTTCTACGAGTTCAAAGGTGAACTGGTGGACAATATCACTTGTCTGTCAAAGGCAGAGAAAGCCACCGATCCAACAGCTTTGAATGAAACCTCTCTCTCTCTCTCTCTCTCTCTGAAAATCAGTAGGCACAAATTTACCAAGAATGGCTCTTCGAAAGTTCTCAGGAGATTATAATTATTGGGTCTCCCTTAAAGACTTATTTTATCTTTCAGTGGTTCACCAAAATCGAAATCTGGAAGACGTACAGAAGTTTCATTATTTTAAAACCACCCTATGAGGTGAAGCTGCCAACGTCATAAAGCAATATAGCATTACAAATGCTAATTACTCATCAGTCTGGAAATCACTGATCGAACGGTATGAAATCAAACGCATCATTGTCGTGTCAATACTTAAGTCTTTTATTGCTCAGCACAAAATAAATGTCGTATCTGCAAATGCAATAAAATCTATTTTGGACGTCTAAAGTGAATATTTAGCGACCCAGAACAATTTGCAAATTAATACGCTTCATTGAGATCCCGTTAGAATAAAGCTCCCTGCTGAAACTCACAAAGCGTGGGAAGAGTCGACAAGCGATTGCCTTGACGTTCCTAAATAGGATGCTTTTAAGAAATTTCTAGAACAACGGCTCCGAACGCTAGAAGGCATATTCGGAGAACGACCGAAGAACATAATTGCACCAGAGAAAAAACAATCCCAAGGTAAAGGTACAACATTTTCACAATAATTTTCCTCTACGTTCGTGCCCAAAATATAGAAAATTAGACGCTGTGTAAAGAAAAACATCATACATTAATACACCCCGCTGTCCATAAACAACCAAATGCAAGCAATTAGCAACGCGTTAAATGTCAAAACCTTACCTCAGAATACAAGCATCGAATAGAGCCGAAAACCTCACATGTGTTTACAAATTTTTTATCAGATAATCAGCAAGTACTGCTGGCCACTGCTATTGTTTACATTCAAACCTGTGAAGGACTCAAAGCAGCATGGGCGCTAATCGACCCAGTGTCTCAAGCCACGTTCGTATAAAATTCAATGCTTTGTCATATGCACGTTTTGATAACAAAAAATATGGTAGGAATCGATGGATTAAGTAATAATGAGGGGCTACTTCAGTGAAAAGTGCCAAATTAATTATAACATCGTCTCATATTAACAAAATTGTAGAAGTTAATGCCATCGTACTAGACAAATTAAGTAACTTATTACTCTTGAAAAGCGTGCTAAAAGGCAGATGGCAACATTTGCAAGGACTTACTTTAGCTGACCCTAATTTTCGTACACCTAATCATATCGGGCCTGATATTTATCCAGAAATTATACTGGTCGTAACTGGACACCAATCATTCAAAATACGATATTTGGGTGGATTTTATCTGGGCAAATAAATCAACTCAGTTGATTTAAATACTTCTTTGAGAAAATTTTGGGAAATAGAAGAAGTGAGCATTCTTGAAATCATCTCACCCAGACATGTCGTATTAATCCGATTTTTATCCAATAAAGAATCCATGATCCAGCAGAGGCTCTACAGAGAGTACAATGAACTTCTTGAGGAGTATCTAACCTAAGGGAAAATGGAAGGAGTATCCATCTCTGACCAAGGACATTCTGTAGCGGACACAGAAAACTACCGCCCATATCACGTTGTAGTCAAGGCTACAAGCTCCACAACCAAGCAACCAGTGGTATTTTCTGCCTTTTGCAAAACCTCGTCTAAACTAACTCTGGGCAATATCTTGCTAACTGGTGCTTCTCTGCAACAAGACATAACGATCATTCTAAAGAATTGGCGTTTACATCGAATTAGTAAGCGGCCCACCTCCCGTATAACCGGTACCAGGTGACGTAAAGATAGCAATACAAGGGGGACCACCTCGACGTGGGTCCTATCTAGCCAATGGGTCCAAGTTAGACAGAAAGACGTTTGCAAGATGTTTGATCTCTGTGCAAGTGAAAATAAAAGGAAAAATGATCAAAACGATTTAGTTAGTGGGTGCGAGTAAGAAAAGCCGTAGAGACAACCATACAAGGGACCAGACCTCGAGGTGTGTCCTATCTAGCCATACAGTGTGAGTGAGCAGAACGTTTGATCCTTTCAACCCTGCTGCAACTAAAAAGAAATGGCAAAACGACGAAGACCATTTAGCTAGTGTGTGCGAGTAAGGAAAAGAATTTCTTCTTAAACAAAGTGAATTTTTATTATTCGAAACAAAACAGGCTTGGGAAGAAGAAAAAAAGCGTGAGAATTGATGCGGACCTGCTATCATAATTTTGCCGATCAGATCTTTCACCTGTTGTTGGCAGTCAAGAAATTTGCCGGCTTTATAGTAAGATTTCTGTTTTTTTTTTTTAGATAGACAAAGAACTGTAGAGGTTGATAATCTATAAAAGCAGGTCGAAAATGAGAACGTAAACAAAAAGAAAAACGAAAATAAAAAGAGTCTACTGACCAGCAGATATGTTCCAGATACATGAAACAAAGGGGCCCGTGACAGTGAAAACAGGTTTCCGGTTTGGTGAACTTTAACTGTGAGAAATGAAAAAAAAGGAAATGTGGTTTATATTAGCTTTTATTGAATAATTTTTAATTTTTCCAACTTCTGTGTTGTCGTTTTCCTTTGCGAAATTCTTCTGTTAAATCGAAAGCAGAATATTTGATTGTAGGTGTGTCGTTCAACCTGCTTGTTTTTTTATTTAAGTACCCGGTAAAAGTAATAAATTTCATAGCACAATCCTAAAACAATAATTGTTCCTGTTGAAAATTTCAATGTTTTAAAGATATATTTTGATGAGTTTGACTGAAACAATGGCTGGTTGTACGACCACGAATATCCCTGACGTTTCCGTAGACACACTTTAGAATATGGAAGGTTTTTAAACGGTCAGATTCTCTCTTTAAGAGTAACATGAAGACTGTGTTTAGAAATATTACATTACGTCTTTTATATAAATTCGGGAATTATGTTTGCTGAGAAACTGAACCACTTTACAAAGACTGTATTTCCACGTCTTTTACAAAATTTTGTACAAGGTAGAAATTAGGATATTTGACTGTAGCCAGTTCGAATTCATAAAACTTCCCCTGAATTACATCTCAGTCTTAACCCTCGAGAATATAAATCGTTTGAAATTTTCTTTTGACCCTATTTATTTTAAATCATTCGGTAGACCTTTCAGTATAAGCAGGGTAGTAATGAGAGTTCTGGCGCAAAATCCCATGTTATTTCTTATGGAGGTCGTAATGTTGTGACTCAGGTACCCAATGCCCCGAATCACAACCATAAGGTCCATGCACCAATATATTGCCCTATGCAATATATCGATGCATTGCAAAGATGACCCTGAAAATTAATTTTAATTTAATTCATTTAAAATTTCATTTAAAAAAATTTTCAAATGCATTTAAAGTTGCATTTCCATACTGCAACAAAATGCAATTTAGCATAAATTGCATTTCGTTATCAGTAATGCACTCCACTCACACGGTATACCTACCTACATGCCGTGTAATCGGATATCATTTTTCGTCGTGCAAATTGAATTGCAAATAAAAATATTCGCATATTCTCACGTACGATCTTTCATCGCCGTGAGAAAGCAAAAAGAAAAAAGCTTTTTCTAAAAGTTTTTCGTGGGTACCTGGGGGCAGCTAGCCCAAACCTCGAGGAGTTTGTTTTTGAACCATCAGACGAGACGGTAAAAGATTTAGAGTCGGAAGATTTTAAAGCATTTTTCTCAAAAAGGGAAATATAAAGAAAGCGATCACTAGAAAAGTCGAATTTAAAAATCGGTTTTCTTAAAAGTGAAATATAAAGAAAGTGATCACTAGAAAAGTCGAATTTAAAAATCGGTTTTCTTAAAAGTGAAATATAAAGAAAGTGATCACTAGAAAAGTCGAATTTAAAAATCGGTTTTCTTAAAAGTGAAATATAAAGAATTTGATCGCTAGAAAAGTCTAATTTAAAAATCGAGAGCCGGAAGTTTTATAAAGCATCTTTCTCAAAAAGGGAAATATAAAGAAAGTGATTACAAGAATTTTTGATTTTTAGAATTAGGAATTACTAGACGAATTACGCTCTCAAAGATTAACGAAATCAATTATAAGAAAACTAGTGGAAAGAAATTTAGAATTAATACCTTCCATAGGAAACGTTCTTTGACATAAGAAAAGGTGTATTACAAAGGAAAAAGTTCCAATAAATATTAATATAATACAAAGGATTATGAGTGATTTTACTTTATAAATTTAACCCTAACGCGTACTCTCTCCCACGGAGCACGGAAGACGCGAAACACAACATTTTTGGTGGCAGCGGAACCTACATAAATCAGTGCCGAAAAGAAATTCAATTAAATCTGCCACAAAACACAATATTTTTGGTGGCAGCGGTATGTCGTACTAACAAAGCAGTGCCTTGAAGAAAAAGTGTATTTATTGCAAATTAAATTAATTAACAAAAATAATAAAAAAAAGGATTTTAATAATAAAAACAAAAATTCCGCACTACATAACATATAAACCAAGTAAATAAAACCTGCGAAGTGTAAGCACATATAAATATAATAACAAAAAAGAGAAGAGTGCTCATAATAATAATAAAAAAAAAACATAAGCCCGGGTACCCAAAAAAGGGTACTTAGAGGAAAAGTTTAGAGTGCCATAGTGCTCCAACGAGGGAATTTAGCGAGGCTTCATCCCTGCCTCATATAAGACGAATATCCACAGAAGGAAGACTACAAGAAATCGTCACCCAGGACGTGTGACGTACCATTCTACACCAACTTTAGCAATCATCAAAAACGACACTTCGGACTACAACTTCACCAATTTCAACAATCAATACAACATACTTGGGATTACAGCCAATAACATGAGATCTAAATATATTGGATAAAGTAAAAGGTACCGTGAAAAGTTGTTGTTTTTTTTCTTTTCTCTCCAAAATTTATAATTAATATATATATACACATCATTTTCATTATAAATTTATTCGCCCATATAAAACTGTGTTGCAGTCCTTTTTTTTATTATTTACGCAACTGGTTTTTTTTTTTAAGAAGAAGTAGAAAGAAGATAGAAGTGTAAAATTTTTGTTGTTTACGTTTTTGCAAATTTTTGTTTTTTTTTTACCTTTTCTTAAATTCAATTTATTAATTTTAAATACGATTACGGTCTTCCTAGAAGCGACCTCTGCGGTAAGACTTCGTGAGCTTGCTGGCCAGAGGACTTCGAATAAAATCGATAATCGATCCCCTGCGATACGGCTTTGTCAGCCCATCGTTCAGAGGAAAGATATAGATTGGAAGAACAATCAATAGATAATTTATGTGCATATTTCATGGTGATCTACATTTTTCCTGGTTGTTTCAATATTTACAGTTTTTCTAGTTTTTTTTTCTCTTTCATATTTCCCGGTTATTCACGTATTTCCACTTTCTGGCTATTTATTCATTTTCCGGTTGTCAACAATTTTTTTTTATATAAACAAATAAATGAACACAATAATTGCGAAAATATGGGTGTGGAAGGCCAACATAAGGTGACTTAAAAAGATAACATTACAGTAAGTTATAAAAAAAAAAAAGAGGAATAAAATAGAAAGTTGCAAAAAAAAAACAATTAAAACCAACTCCAAGTAAACTTAATTTACCTTGCTATCGACTAATTCAATTACAGACCTTTATTTGAAATTAATAAATCAACTCCATTCCAATATTAATTATATACAATAACAACAATTTTTTTTATATAACCGAAATCAATCGCTTTTGTCTTTTGTTTGTGTATCAGATTTTTATTTTCGTCTCTTCCCTACTTTTACATCCCACAAAATAACTCGACCCAGACATGACTGAGGAAAACAAATCTTTCGATGAGCTTTGCTTGTCACAAGTCCCAAAAATGTCAGATATTAGACAAATTCTGTCCGACTATCATAGAGCCAATAAAAGCAAAAGGACTTCAGACTTTACTTCTGAAAAACTCCAAAATTTGGAAGACGTATGGGCTTCATTTGAAAAAACGGAAACCCTGATTCAAGATCATGAAGATTTTACTGAAACTCATTATTATTTTAAGCAGTCCTGCTATGACAAAACGGAGGACTGGTACAATCTTACAAAGGCAACTCTGTCTGATAGGTTGAAATCCATATCGGTCCACACAGAGCGCAAAAATAACCCATTTTACGTCCCACTTCCAAAAACTTCTCAAAAAACAACTGCAGCTGATAATCAGGACAACTCAGACCAAGACCGAGAAAATACAGTACGATTTCGGCTGCAAGAAGATAGGCGGAAAACAATTTCACATATTATTTAGTCTATTGGAACTAATTCACTAGCAGATGCAAGCCAGGCATATCTAAACCAAAAGATAAATTCGTTACATAAATACTGGGATGATTTTGAGGCTACACATAATGAAATAATTTTAAATGCTAGCCCTAATGACAAAGACAGCGAGTATTTCGCAAATGATGTATATATAAACATGGAAACATCATTCTCAGACACTATAATTTCCCTACAAGAACAATTAGACTCTCGATTGCAAAACATATCAAATAATACACATAACTACACAGACCATCACCATAACGTCTCCTTTAGAGACCAATCTACCTTCTTCTTATCAGAAGCAAGATCATTAGTTCCTAATTTCAGCGGAAATCCAAAAGATCTTCACAAATTTGTTTCAGGTTGTGATGATATATACGCAACGGCAACGACGGCGAATGAAAGGAACTTCCTCCTTAACCTAATAAGGAGTTATAGGCTGCACTACAGGTACTCTTTTATCTGCATGTCGCGAAATTTTGTCGACATTAAGTGGCGTATTTTTTAATTCGGAGTGTCGGTCATAAACGCCTGATGCCATGTTTTCTGTAGTGCTGACATTCTTCTTTTCAATCCTGACCGGAAATGGATTTCCTTGACTGCTATTTAACCAAGCTGTGGGTCCGACTTGTGCACAAGCTGCGAAATTTTCACAAGAATCACTTTCTCCCATGCCTTTGCTGGCGTCTTGTTGTATCCACAGCTTCATATTTATGCAGTCGATAATCGCTCTGCTACCGAGAAAATCCATTCCGAGTATACCGTCGGCTGGAATTGAGTCCGTGTCACTAATGGCGTTAAATTTGCAGGCACGCTGGCTGTTATCTATCTGCAACTTTGCCTCACAAGTGCCAATGGAGCTCCTAGCGGATCCGAACAGTCCTCCAATTCTAATTTTGCGATGTGTCTGTATGGGTGTATTTCTCTTTATGCTATTAACTTTAATTACACTGCAACTGGAACCGGTATCTATCAAAAGTCTTAACCTACCTTCTACTCCTATATTCGATGGAACTGCGATGATAAACTTGTTTTGGGAATTCAATTTTTCACTGGCCTTTTCTGCTAAATATTAATATTTGTTCGACAAAATTGGCAGTAAAGCCCCTCCCCTGCTGGATGGAATCTACCATTAATGGCTTCTGTAATATCTGCGACTCTAACGTGATGCGTTTGACAATTGGGTGCTTCGTGTCCATATTGCTGGCATTCTATACAGAAGGGTAGTTTGTGGCACTCTCTTGCGAAGTGTCCCTGCTGCCCGCACTTGAAGCAATGGCTGGGTCTATGTCCATATGCACTTCTAGGAAATCTTCTGAAAGGTTTTTGGTGAGGTGTAGCTACATCTCCGTCAAAGTCGTCGCTTCTCCATCCTTCTTGTGAAAACCCTGGATTGCTTGGTACCCTGAGCTGAAGTCTTATCGCGTCCTTTTCGTAAAATTCAGCTTCTGCTCGCACCGCCTTTAATGAGTCAAACTTTTGTCCTGTTAGGTGAGTCCGAATAGCCTGATTCCATACTCCAGCTTTAAATGTGGCTATCGCATCCGCTTCCAACTCGGCTAGTAATCCCCCATCTTTACCTGGGTACTTTGCAGAAACTGCGCTTTTAATCTGATCCAACAGTTCCTTCATTTTGTCCGCAAACTCTCGGATCCCTTCTCTTGGCCTTTGTCGACATGCTAACAACTCTGTCCGTAGCTCGCTGAACGATATCCGTGGCATATAAGCGGCTTTGATTGACTTTTGTAATGCTTCCAAGTCCTTGGGCTCATCAGAGCTTATCAGGTAGTAAGCATCGTCTGTCAGTCGATATTTCACACAGTTCATAAAAATGCCTTGCTCTGCGGTTTCCAGCCGGTCATATAGATCTTTACAACAACTCAGAAAACGATGTACTTCCTTCGTTAGTTTTGGAGACCTTTCTCCGGAAAACGTCGGCACGTATCTAGACACTTTGTCTATGATTTTATCATATATGTCAGCCATTTTTTTTTAAGCGTTCAATCCCAATTTCTGCTGTACTTTCTTCTCACAACTTTTGCTCAAAACTTCGACATCAACAAACTTCACTTATACCTTTTGTGTCATTAATACTCACTAGATTAACAATTTAAACACTAACGTTAGAGCAGACTTGACTTTTAGCGGCAAACACGAACCCGAGACTTCAGCAGATATCAATCCCGAAACTCATGATCTCTGTTTGAAATGTTAACGACTCAGACGAATGTATCATATACTCTACTGATGCTACAGTAAACGCGAGGCAACCAAAAAGCCGTGAGACTCAACTTTTAAGGAGAATAAAAGAAAACAATGTTATGCTTACAAAAATCACCACTTCTTAACAACTACTTTTACTCTATTTAACATTAAAGAAAAATTTACCGTTTCACTTACGTTTACCAATTCATTCACAAACACAAAAGCTATATAACTTATACTACACTTCTCTTTTATAATAAAAACATGAAGGCCAACGACGAAAACACAAAACATTTATTTCCCCATATTAAACGAAAAATATTGAAAATCGCCGCAAACAAAAGAAAAACCAAACATCGATGAATTAACTATTTAACCTTAAATTTTCAGCCTAGAACAAATAGAAATGAGATAAAAACTTTTATACGCCCGTAAAGGTTTACCCTGAACCTATCCAAAAACACAGCATAATCATGAAATCGATATCACACGTAGATAGGTTTCAAAAAATAACACTCAATACTTAATTTAACACTTCTTAAATTAGCCTGAAAAGTAAAAGAATTAATTTATTGTACTCTCTAAAAAAAAATCTATTTATAAATAAACAAATTCCAATCTTCTGAAAGAAATTAAAAAAAAAAAAAAATTAACAATGGGAAAAAAAACCACAGTAAGAAATTCTCAAATTTCTTATCCAAGTTTACCGGCTGCGCCAAAATGCGAGGTTACTGTTTAGCAATTGCTAATTATTTCTCTAAAATGCGCCCTTGGCTGCTGGAAGAATCTTCCTTATATTGGGCCACAACATCCCTCCCCCCTTGGAAAAACTAGTTTCCGCAGGGAACTAGATCTGGAGAGAGCAACAGTATTAATTAACAATTGAGAACATTTTAATCCTCGTTCGGTTCAGATTCCTTTACATAATTATTATCAAATTTTCTTATTTTCCTACGTTACATATTTACTTTTATTTGATTTCGTGATCTCTATTACATTTTTAATTTCATTGTTTCATTTTTCGCCATTTCTCATTTAATTTTTCTTTTTATTTTATTATCATATTTAATTTGTTTTTTTTTTTCTTCCCATATTTAATTTTTCTATTTGCATCTCCTCTTTAAACTTTTTTTTTTCTGTATTTCATTTCTTAAATTTTTTTTCTTGCTTTTTTGCTTTCTGTATTCTATTCTTATTTATTTTTGTTATTTTTCCGTATTTACTTTCTTTCTTATGGCTTTTCACATTTAATTTTATTAACATTTTTTTTCTTTAATGCCTTACATTTATTTTCTTAGTTTTTTTTCACGTTTCACTTATTTTAAAATTTGCTCTTTTCATTTTTACATTATAGGTATCTCCTTTAAATTTCACACAAAAATTATTTCTATTACACATTCTTATCTATTCTACATTTCTTTCTCTTGATTCAACTTAACTAGGTACCTTAATTTTTATTTGTTCAATAGAGCAACTATTTTAACTTTATTTATATATACTGATCTACTCCTTTTTGCCTTATTTTCGAATTGACTACTTCGCTTAATATATAATTATACCTTAATTCTTTAATACAATTACGGGCCTTAAATTTAGTGAATTCGCTCGAACTGTTTGTTGATGATGGTCAGAAAGTATGGTCTGGATTCACTGCAAGGATGATGTCATATCAACGGTAAGAAGCAGACGTCAACTTGCTGCTGTTCTGAATTACGGGTTTGGAGGAGCGGCTCATGTGTTGCTGTTGGTCTGAGTCTTCGGCCTTAAGAGATGTTTTCTAAACTTCTACTGCCAGCTCTTTTTTGCTGCACTTATTCCACTTCTAGCTTTTTCTAGCTTTTGTGTAGTATTTCCTGAATAGTATTAACATCTTGTAATGAACAATTTTAGGATACTCATGTAAAATTTTTTTTTCAGTTATCGGCGCTATCAATACTATACTAGCAAATAAATTCCCATTGAATAACACATTCCAGATCTCAGTTCCGCTTTGTTAGCAATATTTAAATATTTAAAATTTCAATCATAAGAGAACGTACAAAATCGCTCCTATTACTGGCGCTTCTCTAATTGTACAAGAGGACAAAAAAAAATCGTTGGTCTCGTCTTCGATGTTCTATGAGTATATTATTTTCCAGGAGATGTGCTCTCAATTATCTCGTTGCCATGAGGTTCAGTGGTTCGAACGATTGATGATAATATTTGTAGAAATATTATTTATCTTTTCTTGATTTTCTTATGGGTACGATGGAGTTCTCTCAATTATATCGAGAGTCCATCCGTACCTAAAGAAATAGATATTTTTATTTCCACATAATACTATATATGTGGCACCAGAATACCTTCCCAATATTCAATTACGCGCTAGTAATTCTGTACTGTTTCTTAATTGTAGCTTTCCAAGAAAAATTTATCTAATAGATAAATAGATAAAAGGTAACTAAGGAATTTACTCATGAATTGGAAATAAACTCTCCAGGGCTCCGCATAACTATTGCGTTTCCTCTCACTTGGTTTGGCTCTCAGCTACATACCGGAACTTTCCGCCTCTCGGTTGCCATACTGATCTCCTATTTATGTAAATTTCCATCCCGCTCTTTAGGCTAATGCTGCTATTATAATTTCCTATTTATATTTAATCTTTCTTAACCTCTAAAATACACAATTACAGTAATGGTTATTGCTCTTTGTTTATGAATCTCGATTATTACATTTTTCTTTATTTTCACTAATCGTATCAATAACTATAAACGTACAACATGTATTTCTTATTCTGCTAACTTTTCATTCTATTCCATCCCTTTCTTCAATTATGTTAAGCTTTGTTTTTTTCAAACTTCTCTTTATTTTAAATAGCTTATTTCTTTGTTTCAAACTTCTTTTTTATTTTTCAAGCTTCTCTTTATTTTAAAGCTCCTATTTCTTCCTTTTTATTCATTTCAATATTTTCTTTCTGATTCACTTATTCTTATAAAATCTTTATTTTTTCTTCTTGTTCTTCTATATGTTCATATATATTTCTTTTAAAACATCTTCTATTACCTTTTAATCTGCAAATTTACCTTACAATGTTCACTGGGTTATCTTATATATCCTTTCATATCTTTCTGGCCATAGACTACCAAACTCCGCTCATCGAATTTCTTCTGAAATTAGAGGGAATTTGTTGGAAATCTTTTTGGTTACGTACCCCGATTCCTGGGTCATAACCGTTACCTACCTTGTACAGCCCGGTCAAATTTGGTGTAAGATTTGTCCTATCAATCTTATTTTTGACCGGCGGATCTACCTTACCTGTGTGACAACTATAATTTTGTAGCTTTAATTTACCTTTTTGCGGCAATGTCCACTGAGATCGCCGTCGGCTGTAACTGTTTTTATGGCTCCATGCAGGTCGTCTGTAAAATTTGCGCGGTTCTGTTTGCCCATATGAGGAATCTGAATTTTTTACAGAATAGGCTGTTGCATTGGCGATTCTTACACATGCACGCTCAGCCTCCAGCCTATTTCCCCTGTACCCTTTATATTCCGGTTGCCTCCTACCCTTACTACATTCTTCGACACTTACATTATGAAATACCTCACTGTCATAAGCTGTGGACAAAGTCTTCTGCCATAATTGTGCCCCGAATGGCTCCACCAATATGGGTATACTTTTCTCTCCCTGTCCCAAAGCTTTCTCTGCATTGCGTGCCGGACTTTTTGCTTTGAAGTATCGGTCATAAGCGCAAGATGCGATGCTTTCTGCTTTTTTAATCTTGTTATCCTCTATCCTGGCCTGAAACGGACTTCCTTTACTGGTACTTTGTAAAGCTGTGGGTCCCACTCATGCACAAGCTGCAACGCTTTTACAGAGGCACTTGACTAGTTGCCTCTTCCAGCACCTTGTACCCAAAGTTTTCTATTTACACAGTCAATAATAACTCTGTCACTGAGGAAATCCATTCCAAGGATACCATCAGCTGGAATCGAGTCGGTATCACCAATAATGTTAAAATTGCATTCTTGCTGACCATTGTCTATCAACAACTTCGCCTCACAGGTGCCTATGGAACTCCTGGCAAATCCAAATAGTCCCCCAATTCTTATTTTCTGGTACGCATTTACGGCTGTATCTCTTTTTATTCTAGCGACCTTGATTAAGCCACAGCTGGACCCAGTGTCAATGAGAAGCCTAAACTTACCTTCTAAAGCTATGTCCGATGGCACTGTGATGACAAATTTACTACTTGAATTCAATTTTTCACTTTCTTTCTCTGCTAAATACTTCTTAAGACAGTTCTCCGTGTAGTGGTCCCGTGTTCGGCAGAATTGGCAATAAAGCCCCTCTTTTCTTGAATAGAACTCATTATGATTGCTAGCTGCACAGTTTGCCACTCTGACATGGTGAATTCGGCAATTGGCCACCTCGTGTCCATAATCCTGACATCCAGTACAGAAGAATACCTGTTGACACTCTTTGGAAATATGTCCCGGCTGACCGCATTTAAAACATTTGATTACTCTGTGCTGGCGTGTTGTGCTAGTCGCAATTTCCCAGTTCATTCCTGATTGGGTCGGCCTCCGCACCGATGGAAAAGGTATTTGGAACTGTCTCTGCCTTTCAACAGTAACATTCCTGGTTCTCCATCCTTCCTGCGATGGTTCTCTGGAATATTCTGGTTCCTGTTTCCCTGTACCTGTGCTCATAGCTTCAAGCCTTTTTGACTCCTTTTCGAAGTAAATAGCTTCTTCTCGAACATGTTTCAGTGTTTCAAACTTCCTTCCAGTAAGGTATACCCGTGTGGCCTGACTGTCAACACCAGCTTTAAAAGTAGCTACCACGTCGACCTCTAGTTCAGCTAGCAGACCTCCATCCTTATTGGGGTATTTGGCTGATACCGCAGACTTAATCTGGTCCAGCAGCTCCACCATCCTATCTGCAAACTCTCTAAGATCTTCACCCGGCCTCTGCCTACATGCTAACATTTCAGTGCGTAACTCACTGAAAGATTTCCGCGGCATGTAGGCGGTCTTAATCGCCTGTTGCAAAGATGCAAAGTCCTTTGGTTTATGTGAACTTATTAGGTAATAAGCGTCATCGAATAAGCGGTACTTTATGCATTTAATAAAAATGCTTTGCTCTGCTGGTTCCAGACGGTCGTGCAAGTCCTTGCTGCAACTAAGGAATCGAAATATTTCCTTTGCCAACTTCGGTGACCTTTCTCCTGAAAACATCGGCACATATTTAGAAATCAGGTCCATAATCTTCTCGAATGAATCTGCCATCTTGTAAACAGTTGGTGATTTTCTATCTATTTTTATCTGCATATACCTCGATCACTTCCCTTTTTTTCTAATAACATTTATACTTCATTAAAACCGAAAAATTTGTACAACGCGCTCTAGAAAAGACCTTTCACGAAACTGAAGTCTTTATTAGAGGTGCTAATCGAATAGCAATGCTCTATATAACCTTATATATGCAAAACTATAATATAATTACCCCACTCAATTACTATGAATTCAGCTATTATTCGTACATACAAAACAGACACGCTTTCTCTAATTTTTTTATTTTTCCTTACTCAGATGCATACAGTAAAAACAAACAACAAAATATACTCCCAAGCATTATATTCTCCTATGAATATTATACCTAGCCCAATTTCTTTGCTTTAAAGCTATCACCCCGATATTAGAAACTCATCGGACCACACAAATTTTCCCTATTTCACCAGTGCTAGCAAACAAACCCTTGAAATCTACCGCTTTTATTACTATGGTATACTAAAAATATGAAAAAAAGAACACCCAAACGAAATCTATATTTTTATAAAATCATTTCTAAAATATATCACACTAACTATCTTGGAATAACTTTTAACTCTTAAAAACAAAACTCCCAAACTTTATCACATTTTAAAATAAACGCTCTTTATCCGAAAGGAAAATTCTAGTGAATAGTGTTTATACGGGATGCGGGAGTAGCTTGTAAAAGCATAACTCCTCGATCTCATCAATGTATACTGGAGTAGTTTAATTTCACAAAACACAAAAAATTAAATTCAACACTTCTTAAATACCTGAAACGCAAATGGAGCAGCTAAAAGAAGCAGAACTCCCAAAATTAACAAAAAAAAAATGGAGTAGCTAAAAAAGCATAACTCCCACAATTAAAAAAAAATGGAGTAGCTAAAAAAGCATTACTCCCAAAAAAATAAAAAAAATGGGGCAGCTAAAAAGCATAACTCCCAAAAATAATAAAAATGGAGTAGCTAAAAAGCATAACTCCCAAAAATTAAAAATTCACCAAACCTATCCTACCGGCTGCGCCAAAATGTCGTGTCCCTTAGCAATAAAAACACTCCGTTTTCAACAAATGCACTACTTTTATTTTATTTACAGATCTTACCAACTTAACTTTAACTTTTAACTTAATTTAACTATTACCGCCGACCCAACGCTGTTTAATTGTAACCCGAACTGACCAAACCAATTCAGTTGCGCACCTCGAAAACTTGCACACGGAAATCGGAAGTAGAACATGACCCTCAATATAATGTAATTATGATGCGGTAATATTCTACAACCGATGATGAAAACTACTGGCCGATGTCACCGCAAGCAGCTGTGCTGTTGTAAATAAAACGGGCAATGACCGTGCTCTATGCGAAGTAGCATGTTCAGTCACTGCTGCCGTCATGTAAACAATCATCACATTATTTAGCAATAAGCGGGCACTTAGTTGTGCGATGTAAAGTGTTCCGCTTTTGCTTGCTACTTTACTACCGGTACACCTGCCATGCTCTTGCTTCCGTGTACCAGCAGACTGGGCCACAACAGTTGCTTTGGAATTTGGTTTTGCATTCTCGTTCTTTCCCATGGTAAGATTTTGATAAACACAGATTAAATTATTATAAGAAGAAAGACTCCAGTTGCCGCCAGATAAACAATGAAGCGGTTATAATTAAACACTACTTTTGTATTTTTACAATAGTGGACAAATTTCACGGTAATTGATATACTAACAGGAGTTCGAAAAAACACGTCTTACTCAGTCAACGACATACTATTGTAATAACTATTATTCAAATAATTAATACAACCTGCTTTAATCATATTGTCGAATTCATCTTAAAATAAAAGTGTTCTATCGAAATAATTAATCTATTTTAGAACAAAAGTGCTCAATGACCAAAGTGTTTAATTGAGAAATAATTAATAAAATTCTCTTTAATCGTATTATCGAATTCATCTTACAAATAAAAGTGTTCTATCGACTTTTCTTTAATGATAGAATCAAATTAATTTTAGAATTCAAAATCAAAGTGTACTATTCTAATAATTATTATTGAAATAATTAATAAAACTACTTTAATCATATTATCGAATTCATCTAAAAATAAAAGTGTTCTATCGACTTTTCTTTAATAATAGAATCAAATAAATTTTAGGATCAAAATCGAAGTGTACTATTGGAATTAATATTGAAACAATTAATAAAATCTAATGATATTATCGCATCACTTTTAAATTAAAAGCATTCAATCAGAATCAGAATAAACGAAAGTAGTATCTCGGGGCTGGTGCAACTTCTTGGCGAAGTAAGAAGCACTCCCAGTCCTTTGTGGTGACAAAAGCGAAAGTCACGACATAAAATTCTGGTGGCAGCGGTGTCGGATATTTAAATCCTACCAACAGTTTTTGAAAGACCTGGAAGGAAAGGACCCCCAGGCAAGGCACAATATTGGACCATTGGACGGACGCAGTTCAAGCTGTAATGGAGCAGAACTCGATGGATGGAACCGGTAATCAGCGGCTGGTAAACTCCAAGTAAGTGGGATGTATTTATACTCTGTAAAAGTATTAGTTCCAAATAGATATATAAAAAGTGCTTTCTTTTTGCTCTATATTTTAATACATATGTTGTTTATATTACTGTGAAAGTGAGAATTTCCCTCGGTATATTTATGAAAATCTATTTAGTGGAAACGGAAAACCACTAATTATTTTAGTGACTTATCGCAGGCAGGATGTACATTTTATATCCAATTTTCTTTTTATCTTTGTTGTTGGTAAATCAATTGCCTACTCTCTAACGACTGATAAAATATTTTTGGGCATTTCCTCTCCTAGTGGTGGAATTGTGAGTGGACGTTTCTAAAGCTAAACCTTATCTAACTACAAAGGAAACTGAACAACATAAAGCGTTTTTTTTCTTTTCTCTGCGGCCCTTATGCATCTCCATGCTATAACAGTTTTGAGTTGGTGGATTACTGCAAAGTGTATGATGGGCGATAATTGCTAATTTGGTGATGACTGATGGTTTTGTTGAGACGTTCCATTCTAATCGGCTTGCAATTATTGGAGACATGATTTCTGTTTGTTTGTTTGATGGTTGATTCGTGATGTTGGTATATTCTTGTTTTAATTTTATGCAATATGTGCGCTTAAGTGACTTATGACCACTAACGCCTGCGCCTAATTACCTGCGTTCTTTTTGTTTTTTGTACGGAATACCAACACGAATTCACCTAACTAGGAACGAGTTTTCACACTCCATGTCTGTATTCTTCTACACAGTTATATGACTTCCGTAGATAATAAGGAATAGAAACGAGGTCTGTATTGGGACGAGATTCCTACCTTAGTACATCATCTTACTTTACTACATATATACTACTAATTAATTCTCACCAGAGATACATTGTTTTCAAGTTCAAAATATTTACCCTACGCAGTGGTCTTACTGTCCAAAAGGGACTCAGGATGCCAGATAACGCCACCCTCCTCCCCCTTCTGGAGGAGCTGGTTCTGCCTCGACACCTAATAGTGTGCATTTATCATTTTCCGACGCGAAACTTGGTATCCCCGAATTCGACGGAAATCCTCGCGACCTCCAACGTTTCCTCTCTTGTTGTGACCTATTCCAAATAGATTCACGAAATGAAGGTGAAAAGGCCGTCTTTTTAAGTATAATAAAAACAAAACTCAGTGGACGCGCTTATGATGCCATCCAGTTCGGGACCCATCACCGTTGGAGCGAGCTTCAAGACCAACTTCTTGAAGTCTTATCTCGTACCACTCTGCAAAACGAACTAATGGAAATTCGCCAACAATATAAGGAAGACGTAAAAGATGTTACTCTCCAGAACCTACTTCTTGGTGAGAAAATTAAACTCGCCCTACAAGCTTTCGAGGACGGAATACGTAACGATCAGCTCCGTATCCTCACCAAAGCAACTCAAAAGACCTAGTTGCGTGAAGCAATAAATTATGTAACGGAACAAGCATCCCATTTTGAAAAGGACTCTCCCTCCACACTCAACACAAATTTTGTCCACAATCATAAGTCCCCAGTAATAAAGACTGAAGGACAACACATTCATCTTCCCCATCTTCGACCAGCATTAATCGCTTCTGTACCTACTGCAGGCGTAGCGGACATACCTTAGAACGATGTGTCGTAAATAAAGGGACACGGTCACCCCTTCCTAGCCTTGTCAAGAAAGAAGACTATAGGACCCATTTTGCATATTGAAGCCGGGTCACCACATCGAGGAATGTAGATCCCGCTAGTATAATAACGCGAGGAAAGCCGATCAATCGCCCAGAAGGCAAGACTAATTACATACAGTCAGTAGAGTACCAGCTCCACTAGAACAGACTAATCGACGCAATTCGCTAATTCATTTTTCGGATGAGCTGAAAGGGGCCTTTACTAGTGTACAATCTCATCATCCGGAAAACTCATTTTGGCGGCTGAAGAAACTCGGCACACCAGCACGCCTAAATCAAATAAGTACTCAAGCCGAGATACACGAAAATCAATAGCAGACACTAAATTAAATATAAGTCAAAACGCCCTCACCCTTCCAATACCGTTTTCCTTATCTAAAAACGGGCTCAGTACGTTTCTGATAGACATGGGACCCGAAATAAGCCTCTACAAAGCCAGCCTAGCTAAAGATGACTGTTTAATATATCCTTCACAAAAAACCAATGTCACAACTATTCCCAGTGACAAAATTTCTACCTTGGGACCAGCTTTTGGCGTCCTCGATTTTGGCGTCTTAATCGAACACCCATTTCACGTAATGGATGGTAATCTAAACCTGAAATATGACGGAATTCTTAGGCACGAATTTCTGTGTGAACACGTGTGTGGCATTGACTATGAAAAGCGAATAATCCGATGCAAAGAAGACAATTTTGGAGGGAATCTTCTGCCAGACCCGGTTGGGGTCTCGTCAGATTAGGACTAAACGACCTGTATGGGTGCCTGGACTCCTCACTCCGATCACCCTGGACTGATAGAGGGTTCCAGCGGTAGTGATAAAATTTATATAATTCCAAGAGTAGGTAAACCCAGTCTAAATGCGACAGACGTTCCGCAAGATATGGACTTAACCGCCTGTACAGGCGTCTGCGCTCCTCACTCGGATCACTCTGGACCCACAAAAGATCGCAATGAAGATAACCTCTACGAGTAGGAGACCTTTTGAAAAGGTTTTTCTCGACATCGTGGGCCCACTACCCACCAGCTATAATGGTTTCATTTTTACTTTCCAGGACGACCTTAGTAAATTCTCTGAAGGTATTCTCCTGCCAGATGCCGAAGCGAATACCGTCGCTAGGGAGCTCACTATTAAAATCATATGCCGCCACGGAATTCCCCATTGTATCCTAACTGACCAGGGTACTAATTTCCATAGCCGACTGTTTACGGAAGTCTGCAAACTGCTTAAAATTCATAAGTTATAATCTACCCCATACCATCACCAGACTAACGGCGCGTTGGAGCGTAGTCATAGGACACTGGCAGAAGCGCAAAAATCTTTGACATTCAATTTAGCAAAATTAAAATTACTTCAAAGAGTATCTTTTAAACTTTTGTTTTTGTTGCATCTAGTTTGTGGGAGCTTTTTGTTTTGCCGGATTTATTATATATTGGAGATTTCCGCATTTGCGAGGTGGTTTCGCTGTTTATTCCAATTTCTGGTGGCTGAAGCACTTTGTCATTTATTCATGATGCTTATTTTTTGGTCGTGTGATCTTCATTGGTTCCCGATAATGGCAGTTTGTCGTAGCTTTGGATGGATTTGATGGTGCCGTGGTTTTCTTAAAAAGTGCCTAAAAAAATTGCATCTGTAAGACGAATGTAAATAATCCATTTCGCGATACTTGTCAAAATCTGAACACACACATTTCTAACTAGAGTAGCACCATCTCTGGAGAATTTTACAGTCGTGACCTTGTCTTTCAACCTTTTATCAGCCTAATTGTATGCTATTATCAGTAATCGTGGTTACCAAATGTAATATCTGCTCGTCTAATATAAGTCGTACTAACGTCGGAGTTAAATGCACATCAGGTGAAGCGGATTTTCATGCTACCTGTAGTAAATTATCTACTGAATTGTTGCAAAATATTGAAAATGGGAGAGTACTATTCAGGTACTCAGCATGCAGTACAAATATTCAAGGGAGGCGAAATCTGGATGTTTACTCAGATTCAGAATCCGAACATTCTCTGTCATCTTTACGTAAAACTTTTGAAAATATGGCCCAAGTATATAAACAGCCTAAAAGTAAAGCAATCCGAATTCAATAAATTTGTAGAGTCTGTGGTAGCTGGATTTAGAGAGTTTCAATCTACTGTCAAAACTCTTGAAGAACAACAAAGACGGATTTAAATTCTGGAAGTAAACAATAAAGAACTCAATGGAGAGGTAACAGCACTTAGGGATCGAGTTAATTTTATGGATGAAAAATCATTGGTTAACTTCATTGAAATAGTAGATGTACCCTAATCACCTCCGGAAGATGTTCTCGATTTGGTAAAAAAAATACATGGCTTCCTAAAAGTTTCTATTGATGAGGGCAGCATTCTTAAGGCATACAGGAAACGTTCTAACGGGAATCCCTCTGGAGGAACTGGCAAAATTATAGTTAAGTATAGTTCAGAATTTATTAGGGACAGAGTATTGGCTTGTTTTAAAATTAACAAAACTATAACTGTGGATAAATTCAAGTAGATAGATTCAAGGAAGTGGAAATATTTACATAAATGAATTTTTGACAGGTCTTCAAAGGAAGTTATTTTATGAGGCGGACTAATTTAAGAGGGAATTTAATTATATGTATGTATGAGTAAAGGGAGGGAAGATATATTTAAAACATTCAGAAAATTCTAATTCTATACAGGTAAAAAATAATAGCACTCTTGATACTCTCCGGAAAATATTAAACTCTAAATGAATATTAGCATTTACTACCAAAACGACCGTGTCTTACGTACTAACACAGAAAGGGTTAAGGTAGCTATTTTGAGTAATCATTATGATATAATTGCTTTTAGTGAAACTTTTCTTTTAGATTCGGTTAATAGTGGTGAGATCTTTGATGGTAGATATGATGTGTTTCGAAAAGATAGATATCATTCTTTAACTGGTACGATGGATGGAGGTGGGGTTCTTCTTGCTGTCAATCAAAATTTTCATGCCACTCGAATTATTGAACATGAGACTGCTTATGAAGACTTATGGATTAAATTCAAAACAAATCATTATTCCATTTATGTCGTTTGTGCTTATATACGCCCGGCTTCTACTTTCGAAATTTATGATGATATCTTTAACAATTTTTGTAATGTAATCACTAAACTTGAATATAACTCTAAAATTGTATTCCTCGGTGACTTCAACCTTCCTAATCTGATTTGGGAATATGATGTGAATAAATCTTCAATGCAAATGATTTCTAATATTAACCGTACAGTCTTTTCCTTATCGAACTGTATGTCATTCTGCCAATTTGAGCAATATAATAAGATACAAAACTTTAATAATAGAATTCTTGATCTTGTTTTTTCTAATATTAATGGTAACGATATTGAAGTATTTCAATCTATTTCCCCTCTTTCGAATATAGATTCTAACCATTCACCTCTTGATATTTTTATAAATATTATTAAAGAAAAGTTTTTACCAGAAGTGCTTAAGAAAAGTTATACAAGTATGCTGATTATAAGGAAATTAATAATTTTCTTTCAAATGTTGAATGGTCATTCTTCGGATCGCATAACATCGACGTGATGTGCTCTGTTAGCTAGTACACGCGTTTAGTAGTTGCTCTTTTATTTTTCCGACGTTTAAAGTATTACGGTAGATAGCTGTATTCAGTATACCGAAAATTGACACTAAAGTGATTCTTTGTGCACTACCTGTAGTTTCTCCAAAGATTTTCCACGGCTTTTCATTCATTTGAATTTTTTGTTATTTTACATCTGACTGATATTTTTCTTTCCTGGTGATCATGGCTACTGGATCTGGAGAAGCGGTAAAAGTCTCTTCTAGAAGTAATAAAGAGAGGTCAGTCTCTGTTGCCGATGGCTCTTCGCTGGTCGCTGCTAATACGAGAAGTTCTGCCAAAAGCTCTGCAAAATGCGAGAGTCTTGCTTCTGGATCTGGGCAAGCTGAGCTTGGTTTATCAGCAGATATTGAAAGTCGACTACTGATCAAATTTAAAAATATTATCGGAGATCGTGAGTCAGTTAGTGAGCAGAGGCTGCTGAAGAAAATTGGTGATATGCTAAATGGTCTCGAAACAAAAATCTTATCAGAATTTTCTGTCGCATTGAAGCCCATTAGATCTCGGCTGGATGCACTCGTGCCAATTTTGCGGCTTTGCAGAAGAGGCATGATCTGTTGTGTGAAGAGGTAAATGATTTGAGTCGTTCGTTGCGGCTGTCAGATGTTGTCATCAGAGGAATTCCCTGCAAGTCAGGAGAAAATGTTAAATCCATAGTGAGTAATCTTTCCTCCATAATCCGTCACTCTTTATCACCGCACTTTGACTCTTTCCGTTTGAGGGCTGCGTCTCGGAATAAGGTTGGTGAGAGTAGACAGATTGAGAAGCGGGAGCACTACACAAATTCAGCATTGATTGTGAAATTCTCTTGCCCAAATGAGCGTCGCACTTTCGTTTCTTTATACAGGAGGTCGGGTTGTGTTAAGCTGAACCAGTTGAAGGGTTTCTCTGCACCGGGGAATATTTATGTTAATGAGAGCCTATCGCCAAATAATCAGCATATTTTTCGTGAGGCCGATCGCATACGAAAGGCTGGTAGAATTGCAACACTGTTTACTGCAAATGGTTTTGTTTTTGTTAAGATCAAACCAGATGATCGTGCTGTGAAGGTGACAAGTTTGAGTCAGCTATCTGACCTGTTGGATTCAGCGAGTAACGTATAATGAGCAGCTATGTTTTTTTTATGATTTTAGAATGCATTGGAATAGCATGTTTTTTGTTTTTCACGAAATTTATACTTAGAATAGCTAAATCCTTCATCCTAGTGTATTCTTTCTTCTTTATATTATATAAATGTTATATAAAATCGGCTAAGCTGAGTAACTTTATATTTAGTAGTTCGCAAATTGGATTTTTTAGAATTGTTTCTAGTTATTTTTTCTGCACTCTATCTAATTGCAATATGTTTTGGAACCCAGCTGGAAATGGTATTTTTATTGTGTTAATTGTTGACGGTGGTTTGCTGGATGGTGGCGTAAATGAGTTCGGTTAGCAGTCTTTGCGAGTTGGACAGAGTAAGATCCATGTTAAATATTTTTTGTGGACGCTCTCAGGGGTTGCATTTGTGTACGATTAATGCTAGAAGTTTGTGTAATAAAGTTGATGAGCTAGGTCAAATTTATTGCAATGCAGATGTTCATGCTATCCTTGTGAGTGAAACATGGCTGCAGAGCCATATACCCTCCTCACATGTCTCGATACCTGGCTTCAAGCTCTTTCGGAATGACCGCCCTTCACACAGGGGTGGTGCGGGTAGCTATTTATTTAAAAGACATTTTCAGGGCCAAAATTGTGAAATCATCAGTGAATGGGGTCACCGAATTCTTATGTATTGAGGTCGAGCTGGGGTCTGGTAAATGTATTTTGTGTGCGGTATATCGGCCACCTGGTATTTTTATTGAAGAACAAGCTGGTGAATTCTTGAATTTGTTATCACGCATGGTGCACAGATTTGGAGACGTTATAGTTGGGGGCGATCTAAATGTTAATATTCTGCGTCAGAATGCTATGACAGATAATTTCTTATCTGCAATTCAATCCCTGCAGTTGAATATTGTGAACTCTATCCCTACTTTTTATAACTGCTCTAACCCGTCGCTTTTAGATCTCTTCTTAGTAACTGATCCCGATAAGATCCTCTTTTGTAATCAGCTTAGTCCGCCAAGTATACTTGATCACAATTTGCTTTTCCTGTCCTACAATCTTTCGCCTGTTATGGGTATCCACGAAAGAGTTTTTTATTTTCGTGATTTTAAGCATCTTGACATGATTAGTCTCCTTGATGAGTGTATGTTATTACCTTGGAATGACATTCTCGGTTTTCCTTCGGCGGAGGATCAACTTGTGAAATTAGATGAACTGATTAGTCACTTATTCAATAAATATGTACCTGTTAAAATTAAAAGCATTCGTTTATGTAATTATCCTTGGTTTTCCCGAGCAATTCGTTCCCTTATTGAGGAAAGGGAGTTTTTATTTCGGCAGTGGAAACGACTTAAAACTGCATACGCTCATAATCTATACAAGCAAGCACGAAATAGGGTTAATTCTGCAATTAAGAAGGCTAAGCGCGAGTTTTACTCCTTTAAATTTGATACTAGCTTACCCTCCAAAATTTTATGGGACAACTTAAGACGGGCATCTGTTTTTAAGGATGAAGTCTCAAAATGTCCCTTTGACGCAGAGAAGTTTAATCGATACTTTACTGAAGAGTCTTGCTCGAATCTCTCTATCTATCAGCAACCGATTACATCATTACTTTCGCTACGAGATCAAAGTGCAAATTGTTTCTCGTTCCGCTGTATTGATTATGTGGAACTGTATCAAGCTGTACACTCTATCAAGCCCTGGCGACTGGTTTTGATGATATAAATCCCCGTTTTATTAAGCTGATATTCCCTTACATATCCCCATATATTCTACACATTATGAATACCTGTCTAATGTCTTCTCATTTTCCTAACATTTGGAAAGTGGCGAAGATACTTCCAATACCCAAGAAAGCTTCTCCAATTGATTTGGCAGACTATCGACCAATTAGCATTCTAAGCTTCCTTGGAAAAGTCTTAGAAAAAATTATGAAAGCTCAGATTATGAAACATATAGATTGTAATAAGCTCTTGATGAAAGCTCAGTCTGGTTTTCGTGAAAAACACAGTTGCGAAACTGCTCTGCTCAAGGTTTCATCTGATTTGCGATTGGCTTTGGATAAGGGTGATATTGGTGTGTTGATGCTTTTGGATTTCTCTAAAGCATTTGACAGTGTTGTGCATGCTAAGCTGCTCCGTAAACTTTTTTCGAATTTTTATTTTTCGCCGTCTGCTGTCAGGTTTATATCGCATTTCCTCTCGAACAGGTCTCAACAGGTGATTGTTGATGAGACTACATCCTCGCTCTTGCCAATGTCCTGTGGAGTTCCGCAAGGATCAATTTTAGGACCTCTCCTGTTTAGCCTCTTTATAAATGACCTTCATGATATAGTCCATGACGTTAATCTACATCTCTATGCGGACGACGTACAGCTGTACCTAAGCAGGCCTCCTGGCCTTATTGAGGACTGTATTAGCAGAATAAACGATGACCTATCTGAAATTTGCAGATGGTCTAGAGACAATCAGCTGCTCCTCAATGCTAGTAAATCACATTGCATCGCTTTTTATAGCTCGGACCTTGATAGTGATAATCTTCCTCCTATTACCCTTAATAATGTGAGGCTACCTTTTGCTGATAGTGTGTCAAAGCTGGGAGTGAAATTCAACACCCGGTTGAAATGCTGTGATCACATTAAGACCACAGTTGGTAAAATATATGGTGGTTTAAGAAGACTGTGGCTATCTGCCAATATACTGCCTGTGAACCTCAGACTGAGACTGGTTAGGGTGCTGCTTATGCCCCACTTTACCCATGGAAGCCTAATCTTTCTTAAGCTAGACTCAGTCTGCAAACGAAAACTTGAAGTTGCCTTCAATGATTGTGTACGCTTTGTCTTCGGTCTGCGTAGGTCGACACATATCACGCCCTACAGATCATCGATTGTTGGCTGTTCCTTGGACACACATCTCAAGCGAAGGGCCCTCGTGTTTCTGTATAACCTAATTCATGGGGGTGTGCCTGAGTATCTTTCTAGCGGTATTCAATTCTTGCAATCTCAGAGAGGATGTATCATGCAAATTCCACGCTTCTATTCATCAACCTTTGAAGGATCTTACTTTGTCCAGGTTGCTCGCCTATGGAACTCATTGCCTACTAAAATACGTTGCGTAACCTCTGTCAACGAATTTAAAAAGCTCATTAGTAGTTTCCCACTTTGATGACCGTAATTTTAATGCCTTATCCAGTAGTGGTAAATTCCTATTTGTTGTTTAATCTCTCTTTTTCTGTGTTTTCAAATTTTTAAGTTGTAAACTATATTTTGCTATATATTTACTTGGTACCTTTTCCATTTACTTATATTAAACTCTTGTTCTTGTCTCTTTTCTTTTCTTAAACTATAGTCTTTAATATGTAACCTCTCTCTTTTTAAATAAGTTAGTAGTAGTTCTTAGATTATTGTTAAGTTTTCATTATTATTTTTTCTCTCCCGAATTCATATTAAATTGTACTTAAATATAAGACCATAATCTTGTGTACAATTTTCGAAATATATGTATATGATATATGATATATGACTCAACATTTCAGTTATTTTATGAAACTTTATACCGATGTATTGACAGATATGTTCCAAATATTTCTAAACGCTCCTCGAACTATCCTAAATGGTTTTCAAAGGAGTTAATACAGGCTATTAAGTTAAAGGAAAAATATAGGCGGAAGTATTATAAAACGTTTTCATGTTTACGCAATAAAGTCAAGTTAATGATCAAAACATGTCATAATAAATACATTGCTAATACTGAGGAAGGCTTGAAATCCAACTCTGGAATTTTTTCGTCATTTACCAAAAAATGAAGCTTTCTAATACATATCCCACTGAAATGAGCCTAGATGAGAATGTAGCTAAATCCCCGAAGGAAATTGGTAATATTTTTGCTACATACTTCAAATCGACTTATGATGATAGTCCTTTAAGTCATGCTGACTATTATTCTGGTAGCTCTTCTGTAAATCATTTACCTATAACCCTTCCTCAAGTTGAAGCTGAGGATGTAGAACGTATTATTTCGTCGTTGGATATCAATAAGATTGCTGGTCCAGATGGGATACCAAATATCTTTTATAAAAATTGTTCTTCAAACTTGGCGTATCCGATTTCAAAATTATTCAATTTGTCTATTAAAGAACGGCTTTTCCCTACTAAATTGAAGCATCATTTTGTCTACCCAGTTTTTAAATCGGGTGTTAAACAGAATGTCAGAAACTACCGACCTGTCTCCGTGTCAAATGCCTTGGCTCTTATGTTTGAAAAATTAATATATAATATGGTATATTAATAACTCAAGTCTCACATATCTAATAACCAACATGGTTTCTTGCCAGGTAGGTCTACAGTCACTAATTTATCTATATTTACAGATGCTATGGCTATAGCACTAGATGAGGGAGAGCAAATTGATGCCTTTTATGCTGATATGAGTAAGGCTTTTGACAGGATAAATCATTCTGTCATGCTTAGCAAGATACTAAGCATGGGTTTTGATAACAATGCTGTTGAATGGTTTGAGTCATACTTGTCTAATCGTTGCTTAAGTGTGGTAATAAATGATTTTAAATCAGACTCGTTCACCCACCCTTCTGGAGTCCCTCAAGGCACTATACTTGGACCTCTAATATTCTTAATTTATATTAATAATCTACCAGATACAATTAGCTCATCTTGATTGTTATATGCTGATGACACGAAAATAAATAAATAGAACAATAAAGGAGCCACAAGATTGCATTCAGCTGCAATATGACATTGAACAGTTACTCAGATGGTGTAAAAATAATTTCCTTTCTTTGAATTTTAGCAAATGCAAATGTATTACCTTTACTGGAAAATTGAATGTTATACACTGGAATTATCACCTTGATGGTATTGCTATAACTAAGGTGACTGAAACTTGCGATCTTGGTGTGATTTTTGATAACAAGCTTTTATTTGACAAGCACATAAATAATATCACTAATAAGGCTCTTAAATCCCTTGGTTTTATTTTACGATGTACGAAATCTTTTAAACAAGTTCAATCGTTCAAAGTGCTTTACGTTAGTCTCGTAAGGAGTATTTTAGAGTATGCGTCCCTTATATGGAACCCTTTTTATGCTACATATGCCCAAAAAATTGGGGGCGTTCAGAGGCGCTTTACACGGTTCATACTATTCAAATTTGATCAGTCCAATTATGAATATAACGATAGATTAAGAAGACTGTCTATGACAACTTTACTTACTCGGCGTTCATATCTTGACGAATTATTCCTATTTAATTTGCTTAATAATAAAATTGATGCTCCTGATATTCTCTCAAAAATTTGCATAAATGTTCCATCGCGTCCTACACGTCAGCTACTAGTATTCAATCCTGAATCACATCGCACAAATATAAGATTGAAGTCTCCTATCATTAGAATTCAAAGGTCTCATAATGATTATTTCAATGATCTTGACCTTTTCACTTCTTTTCCTGCAAATTATAAACGCAATGCCATGGATATAATGCTTTTTTAGATGGTGTTTCCCCTTTTCATATATATACTTTTATTTTTGTCCCTTGATATTATTTTTTTTCCTGTTCTCAATATATCTCCTTCTTTCATTCCATCATTTATTTTTTGGTTTTCCTCTTGATATCTATTATTAAGTATTAAGTAGTAGTTTAAAATTTTTTTTTTACTTTAAACTTTTATTCTTTTTGTGAATTTGAATTGAAGTTATTTCTGTTTTGTTCTTAATTTTCTATTTCCTTGTTAGTTTTTTATAATCATATTCTGCAGATCATTTTTTTTTTTTAATTTTGAATTTATTTCATTACTTGTAGTATAATATTTTATTTTTTACTATTTTTTATTATTGAGTTTTTTAACGTTTATTTTTACATCTTTTATTTTTTCTAATTTTGTCTAATTTTTATTTCTTTTTATTAGTTACATTGTCTTAGCTTTAGTTGTAGTTTTGTATTTCTGTTTTACTCTTTGTTTTAATTTAAGTCTAGTCGCTTTTTCTAGCAATTAGATATAGATCATTTATTTCTCTCTTAACTTAAGTCGGTAGTAAGTAATTGGCGCAAGATTTTTTACTATCGAATGAAATTCTTAATAAAATAAAATAAGTCAAATAAAATTATGTTAATAAATACCCTCTCTTTTTTGATACTTGGATGCCGTATGCTGTTTCCGTCTACAACTCAACCCCTCATTCAAGTACTTACTCCGCACGAGCTTGTTTATGGATTCCCGGCCAGAATCCCTACGTCTCTAAAGCTCGAACCGGAAACCTACTATAATTACGATAACTATTCTAACGAGCTAAGGGCTCGCCTTCAGCATGGATTTGAAATGGCGCGTCAGGCCGTTCTGAAAACTAAACAAAAATCGAAGAGCTATTACGAAAACAGTTCAGTGGAGTGTTCTTTTAATCTCGGAGATAAGGTTTTCCTTACCACAATTAAGATAGGAAGTAAAATTAAGATTCTACATAATAATGATTTGAAATTGTACGTCGAGTAAGTCAAGCTCTCTCCCTTTTCAGGATGTCGTACAAGGGCAACTCGTATTATCCATACAACTGCTATATCTATGGACAACCGCGACTGGGCTAAACGTCATCTTCGTGGAAAATTGGTCAGGAATCTACTTCGAGGAATCAGGTAATGTGGGACTCTTTAGCCACGAGTGGCATATGATCGTTTACTTTGACCTGAGAGGTCTGAATTACGAGTTTAGTCTAATGGGGGATAACATACGTGTTGTCAAAGGCCTTTGTCAGCTACTGACCCCTTATGCAGGTAACCCCTTCTTTACCAGGCATCTTTAAATAGATTTTGAGTATCTTTGATGGCCTTAACCTTAAGGAATGCTTATTGTCCCCCTTTAACGTCCGACAATAACGTAGCCCTTTTAACGCAGTAGGTTCACTAAGCAAAATGCTCTTTGGAACCTTGGATGAGAATGACGACATTAAGTACTATCACTTGATTGACAGTGTGAAGACTGACCAGAGGCGCCTCCTCGACCTGTTGAAAAACCATACGTCGATAACAGACACGACGGTTAATATTTTCAACAGGAGCCAGCACGAAATGAGGGCACATATCTCATTCTTGGATGAGAAGATCAAGAATCTAGAATTACTGATGAACACAACGCTCGTCGCAGAATCTAGGTTCAACATGACGCTCCAAGTAGAAACAATTATCATTACTGTAACACTCTCGCTAATGAGATACGAGTATACCATAAATTCTATCCTCGATTTGAAGATAGACGTGAAGCAAGGCAAGCCGCACGCTGCTATTATGACTCCTAACCAATTGAGGAACTCCCTATTAGCCATACAACAAAAACTCCCAGATAACTTGAGGCTCCCAATTTCCCCCCTCCTACAAGACTTGTTCGGCATATACGCGTTGAGCCAGACAAGCACAGCTAGAAGTGAAAATGAAATAATTTTCGAATTCCAAATACCCTTAACTTATCGAATGGCATACCAACTATATAAAGTAACCCCAATGCCAACCACCGATGAAAACGAATTCGTCTACATCCAGCCATCCGTTGACTATCTAGTAGTTGATTATAATTGAGAACACTACTATACCCTCAATAACCTCGACTTCCGGAAATGCCTCACCCGAGATGCCTTTCATTACCTTTGCCGACTAATGCACCCAATATTTAGCGTGCACCCAGAAAACAACATTTGCGAAATTGAGCTTCAAAAGCACGTCACTAAATTGCCCGACTCTTGTCACATACGGAAGGCCACTCCAGGTAACTTTTGGATCCAGCTTTCACAAGCGAACAAATGGCTTTTTGTTCTAAAGAAGAACACTACACTAGACGAAGTCTGTGCTAACAAAATTTTCCCCCAAACCCTACTGGGTACCGGAATACTGGAGCTCTCGGACAAATGCTATTTGCGAAGCGACGCGATAACTATCCAACCTAACTCGTCCAAAAACACGGAGATACACAACTGCTATATTCCCAGGTTGAACTTATCTACGGCATCGACATTCACTAATATGAGTAGACTCCCGCTTTTAAATACCACAAAATCCCACCTCAAAAAATTTACTTCTGAAAACGACCTGCAACAGTTGAGTTCCTCCATAAAGGAAGTAAAGCTAGTCGAAGACCAGGGCCTGAACGCTCACGATATCCACCACTATTCTAATAAGTATGCCACTGTTATCGTCGTTGTTCTGATCCTTGTTCTCGCGTACATTTACTTCGTAAAACAAGGAGGGAAATTCTCGAAAGCAAGCAACGCTACTAGCATGACAGCTCAAGATTTAAGTATAAATGTGACCTCTAAAGAGGATGGGCCCAGCCCACTATGTAAAGGAATTATGTAAATCCTTTTTTTTTATCCACTGGATTATAATAAATACTTATAAGAACTTCCCAGGCGGGAGAGTTACCTATTGAACGAATTGTTTGCCACACGAACATATAATAATAATAATTAAATGTAATACAATTTAGTATTGATAGGAAGGAAACTAAGTTTTGTAAATATTAAATAGGTGAAATATTTTGAAAATTCAATCTGACCATTTACTACTAAGCTAATAGAAATTAGACTGAAAGAAATTAAGTGGAAAAGAATAAAAATTCTACATATAAGAAAAATGGATGAATACATGTGCACTACTTCTGTAAATTGGTCAAGTTAAGGACGGTGTACTTGTCTAAAATTGAGTAAGTCAAAATGGATTGTGTTGAGAACCAGTAATGATCATAGGGTACCCCAACTATGAGTTGTGACCCCAAAATAATAGTATATGAAAATATAAACAACTGTTGTACCCCGAGAACGCGGCGAAAATCCTTACTCCTATTTAGTAGTACGCATTTTCTTTTTCTATGGGGGATGGTCATAACGCCCAGCTTACCTGTATCAATTACGGGCATAAGCATTTACGTGCAAATATGCACGCCCTGTAGAAAAAATCATTTCATTTCCTGTCATTCAAAGTGTACAATTTGTACACTTTGTTTGTCTCACGAACTGAATTGGTGACAGTGCGGGCATTATTGCCCGCCAGCTATAAGAAATACAATATTTCTTGCTACAGGATACTTCCTCTAGACAATTTTTAATTATTAAATCGGCGCGCGAATACTTTTCTCTGGCGTTTTATCGCGAAATCGTTGAATCAGCAAAGAATACGAGGAGACGGCATTGGTAGCGAGAGATATGTGTGGCGGCTAAAAAAGATCGTCGGCACAGTTGATCTAAACAGGCGCGCGGCTCAGAACTCGTTCTCGTGCAACAAAATTAAATTAAGTTAGAATCCAAAAATCAAAGGTAACAAAGGTGTTAAATGAACAAAAGTGTTGAATTGAGAAATAATTAGTAAAACTATCTAATCGTATTATCGAATTCATCTTAAAAATAAAAGTTTTCTATCGACTTTTCTTTAATGATAGAATCAAATTAATTTTAGAATTCAAAATCAAAGTACATATACTATTGTAATAATTATTATTGAAATAATTAATAAAACCTACTTTAATCATATTATCGAATTCATCTTAAAATAAAAGTGCTCTATAGAAGTAATTAAGATTACCAAATCTATTTTAGAACAAAAGTGTTCAATGAACCAAATTGTTGAATTGAGAAATAATTAATAAAATTCTTTTTAATCGTATTATCGAATTTATCTTAAAAATGAAAGTGTTCTATCGACTTTTCTTTAATGATAGATTTAAATTATTTTAGAATTTAAAATCAAAGTGTACTATTGTACTTTGTATTTGTACTTTAATCATATTATCGAATTAATCTTAAAATAAAAGTGTTCTACGAAATAATTAAGATTACCAAATCTATTTTAGAGCAAAAGTGTTCAATGATCCAAAGTGTTGAATTGAGAAATAATTAATGAAATTCTCTTTAATCGTATTATCGAATTCAACTTAAAAATAAAAGTGTTCTATCGACTTTTCTTTAATGATAGAATCAAATTAATTTTAGAATTCAAAATTAAAGTGTATTAATGTAATAATTATTATTGAAATAATTAATAAAACCTACTTTAATCGTATTATCGAATTCATCTTAAAACAAAAAGGGTTCTATCGACTTTTCTTTAATAATAGAATCAAATTCGAAGTGTACTATTGGAATTATTATTGAAACATTAATAAAATCTAATGATATTATCGCATCACTTTTAAATTAAAAGCATTCAATCGGAATCATAATAAACGAAAGTAGTGTTTCGGGGCTGGTGCAACTTCCTGGCGAGGTCGGAAGCACTCCCAGTCCTTTTTGGTTGACAAAAGCGAAAGTCACCACAGTAATAAGTCAGTCAATTTGTCTAGTGTGATGGAGTTAACTTCTACAATTTTGTTAGTATGGGTGGATATTATAATTAGTTTGTCCATTTTCTCTGAAGTAACCGCCTCATTATTACTTAATCCGACGGTTCGTATCATATTTGTTGTTGTCCTAATGTGCATGCGACGAAGCATATAATTTTATATGAAAGTTGCTTGACACACTGGGTCGATTAGCGCCCGTGCTGCTTTGAGACCATCAAAGGTCTGAAATTAAACAATAACAGTGACCAGCAGTACTTGCTGATTATCTGATAAAAATTTTGTGAATACATTCGACGTTGACTGCTCTGCTCTATGATTGTAATGTGAGGTTAGGTTTTGAAATTTAACGCTTTGCTCACTGCTAGCATTTGCTTGCTTATGGACAGCGGGTTGTAATAGTATATGATGGTTTTCTTTACATACACCACATCTGATTGTGCTAAGATGTTTGTGAATGCAATGAAATGCGCCTAGATAATTTAAGCAGCAGCCCTTTGATTTAGTTATTTTAAGTCTGATTTGATTGTCTAATTTTATGAATTTTGAGCACGAATGTACAGGATAGTAATTGTGAAAGTTCTTGTACCTTTACCTCGGGATATTCTTATTTTTTTCTCTGGTACAATTATATTGTTTGGTATTGCTCCCGATATGGCCTCTAGCGTTCGGAACCGTTCTCAAGAAATTTCTTAAAATCATCCCATTTAGAACGGTCAAGACAATCGCTTATCGATTCTTTCCACGCGAGTTTCAGCAGGGAGCTTTTGAGTCAATAAATATATTCTAAGGGGATTTCAATGAAACGCGTCGCACTCTTATAAAAAGACTTTTTTAATAAATAGTTTAAAGTTATCAAGTGTTTTTAATTAACATTCACTTGTGACATCCAAAATAGATTTTATTGCATTTGCAGATACGACATTTATTTTCTGCTTAAGTATTGAAGCCACAATAATGCATTTGTATTCTTCCTGTTCGATCAATATTTTCCAGACTGATGAATAATTAGCAGCTGTAATGCTGTATTGCGTAATGACATTGGTAGCTTCACCTCATAGGGCGGTTTTCAAATAATGAAACTTCTGAACGACTTCCAGATTTTGATTCTGGTGAATCACTGAAAAATATATGTAAGTCTTTAAGGGAGACCCAATAATAATAATCTGCTGAGAACTTTGGAAGTGCAGTTCTTGGTAAAATTGTGCCTAAAGATGGTTTTCCGAGATAGAGAGAGCTTTCATTCAAAGTTGTAATATCAGTGGCTTTCTCTGCCTTTTCAACCTTTGAACTCGTAGAAAATCGATTCCTGAGTTGAATACCAGTCGTCGGAAAATAGTCTTTCTACACATTTTCTGCCGTTATAAGAACATTTATTTTTCGATCATTGGCAAGAAAAGAAGTTGTTGTTTTGTTGGTATTTGCAATGAACTTTGTCATATGCTCTCTTAAAGACACTTGTGCACTGAATAGACTTTCTGTGGTGTCTGCCATTTGTCTTCTTGCACACTCAGTTCTTTAACATAATTAAGACAATTGTTTCATTTAATTAAGACACAAGGTTCTTTTATTTAATTAGCTTTCACAACGCACTCTTAAATCTAGGAATATTTTGGTTGGACTAAAATTAAGACTTACAGCTTTTAAATTTGTAATATACATACTCTTGTGGATATTACCGGAAGTTGATCCACCTCGAAGGACCAATGTTATTCCTGGCAGTACTTCTCCTAATATACAAACAACAAACAGCACCTTTTTCTTTGTAAAAGTTAAACAAAAATACAGCACCTTTATAATTAAAAATTATATTGATGCACCTCCAAAAATTACAGTCTAAATTTAAAAACTCGAAAGAAAACACAACAAATTATAAATTACTATACAATGAATAAACCTTTTTATTAAAATATAATGGAACCTTGCCATTTCTGCCCATGGCTTTTAACTTCGATATTGTATCTCAACTGCCCGTTTTCTGCCTACCATTCTACTAGTCCCCTGTTGTCACACGAAAAGAAAGTGCAAAAAAAGCGTGTTGTTCTTGTCTTGCAGGTAATCGTTCTTTCAAAAGTGCGATACCTGTACTTTTAATCCTCTGAGGGCGGTGAACGACTTTTGGGTGAGTGGCCTCTGGCGACCTTTGTTGATGATTTACACGCACGGCATTCTGTTGTAAACACCTTAAATACATATTTTTTTTTTTGCATAAAATGCCACTCATATTCTTGTATGTTTTATATGTTTCCCTCGTGCCCTTTATCAAAATAAAATCAGCATCAATCTAATAAAGGGAGAAATAGCAAGAAATTGCAGAAAAAATTACTCTGAGTAAGCTTACTTTTATAATCTCTTATCCTTGGGAATTTTCGTTGGATTCTAGAAAATTGCCTTCCCTCTAATCAGTGGTTTCACAGGGGTTGGTGTCACTCAGTTCGGTAACTCATGATGAATCCTCAGTAACGTTTATAAACTTAGGTGCTATATTTAAAAAGGCAATAGAAGAAAATATTAATTCAAGGTCGGTTGGTGAAATACTGTAAGAATTTAAGAACTACGAACTACATAGGAAATATGTCACTTTTTTAATTGTTATTTTAGCATTAAATTTTATGTCATATTAAATCTCGACTAAATCAAAACTTTCTTTTCCTGGCCTTTAGAGCTGCAAACTCGTTAATTACTTAATCGAAATAAACTCCTTTCACTAAATCACTTTCAATTGATAATATTGGAAGATCAGAAAGCCTTGACTGTCCCACGGTAGACCGCAAATAGTTCTTTATATGCTTTAGCTTTGAAAAACTCCTCTCACATGAAGCCACAGACACACAGATCGTAAGGTATAATTGTGGGCTCACTGAGATATATGGGAGAAATATTAGGAAGTCCCATTCAGCTAAGAATTTCAAAACGTAACGTACTGACCAGTTTTTGACTTCTTCGAGAATAATCACTGCTGCATTCAGGTGCCTTCTCAGCCTTGGTATTTGTATTCAAAGCTCTTCCTCTGATAACACATCATAGAAAGTCGTCAATTTTGGAATGAACATCAAAAACACTCATCTTCAGTGGTAGATATCAAACTCTTCGCTTGAACACCCACAAACATGGCTGCTACTTCCTCTCTGAAAACTCCATTTGGAGAGAAAGAATCATTGGGTAACAGCCAAGGCAACTTTTTCTTAAGCAGAAATTGCAATATTGAAGAGCCTAACAGATTACTCCGGTTTCCTCGCACGGAGATCAACCCTATCGGATTCACGGAACCTATCGAAACATCCATAGAAGATGGAGAGGAAATACCCAGGGATCAAATAGAGGAGCAACCTGAATCTACTACCGTTTCACGGGCACCATAGAACAGAAATTCTTTATTTCCAATGGAAGATATTTCAAGCACCTTGAATGAAATGAAGGTAGGCAAAATGAAGTAGAACTTCAGCGGTCTAATAGAATACCTCATCGATCTCAAATCGTACTGAGCATACCAGTACAATGGGACCAGGAAATGTTCTGTTTGTCCCAGGAGATTCAAGAAGGAGTATTTGTCGCAAATTGCCTAGTTAGTCCTAATAGTACGTTCATACCGTTATCTGTTCTGAACGTAAACACAGAACCAGTATTCCTAAGAAAATTAAAAATTTATTTTAGTTCCAGTTAATGTTTATAACATTAGGTCTCTCCAGTTACCTTGGACGAAATAAATTCGGAAAGTTCTCAGAAAGAAAGTGATAATCCTTTCCCACGTGCACAAGACAAAATTACATACAACACTAGGTCTTCCAGTTACCCTTGTATGAAATTATTTCCCAAAGTTCTCAGAAAGAAGGTGATTTCCCTCATGCACATAACAAAAATTCCAATAACTTAAAACGAGATACGAAAAATTTCAACACGAATCCACATTCAATAAACGTAAACCACATTTCAAATTACAGTGGCGTTACGTAAAGAATTACTATTGGATAGAAATCTAAATCAAGTAGAAGAAAATTCAATTCTGGAGCTATGCTATAAGCAAAATTACCTTTTCTACCTAAAGGGAGACAAACTAACGTGCACAAATACAATAAAACATACCATACCCATAGTACAAAATCAACCCCCATAAATAAAAAAATGCACATTCTCCCAGAAACGCATCGGGCAGTCATAAAAGAAGAAATCAAAGAAATGTTGGAGAATGACATAATTCAACTAATCAAAAGCCCATGGAACTCTCCGTTGCTTGTAGTCCCCAAGAAATCTGGACAAGATCAGGACGAGAAATTGACTAAGGTATTCGACCGACTTAGAGCCCATAATTTTAAATTACAATCCTAAAAGTGCCAATTCCTTCGCAGAGAAGTGATTCACCTCCGACAGAAAAACGAAGGAGCACTTCCCGATCCCAGTAAAACAAGTTGTGTCCAAAATTTTCTTCAACCCCAATTGTTAGACAAAGTCAATCGTTCCTCGGGTTGGCAAAAACACAATCGTTTGGCTGATAGTAGACACTGGAGCTGAAGTAAGCCTAATAAAACAGGAAGCACTAAATTCACCAGAACGGATAGAAAAAGTACAAAAAGTCTCTCTGAAAACTTCATTCGGAGAGAGAGAATCATTGGGTAACTGCCAAGGCAACTTTTTCTTAAGCAGCAGTATTCCGTGCAATCTACAGCTTGTAGAAGATAACGCCCAAATCTCGCACGACGGGCTATTAGGTAAGGATTTTCTTGCAAGAAATTGCAATATTGATTACTCTGGTTTCCTCGCACGGAGGTCAACCCGATCGGATTCACGATACCTCTCGAAACATCCATAGAAAATGGAGAGTAAATACCCAGGGATCAAATAGAGAAGCAATCTGAATCTACTACCGTATCACGGGCACCCTAAAACAAAAATTCTTTATTTCCAATGGAAGACATTTCAAGCACCTTGAATGAAATGAAGATAGGCAATATAAAGTAGAACTTCAGCGATCTAATCAAATAACTCTTCGATCTCAAATCGAACTGACCATACCAGTACAATGGGATCAGGAATTGTTCTGTTTGTCCCAGGAGATTCAAGAGGGAGTATTTGTCGCAAATTGCCGAGTTAGTCCTAATAGTATGTTCATACCGTTATCTGTTCTGAACGTAAACACAGAACCAGTATTCCTAAGAAAATTAAAACTTACTCTAGTTCCAGTTAATGTTTATAACATTAGGTCTCTCCAGTTACCTTTGGACGAAATAAATTCCCAAAGTTCTCGGAAAGAAGACGATACACCTTCCCACAAGCACAAGATAAAATCACATATAATATTAGGTCTCTTCAATTACCTTTGGACGAAATTATTTCCCTTCAAAAAACACGAAAAATTTCAAATCTAATCCACATTCAATAAACGTAAACCACATTTCAAATTACAGTGGCTTTACGTAAGGAATTACTGTTGGATAGAAATCTAAATCAGGCAGAAGAAAATTCATTTCTCGAGCTGTGCTATAATTACAATTACTTTTCTACCTAAAGGGAGACAAACTAACGTGCACAAATACAATAAAACATACCATACCCATAGTACAAAATCAACCCCCCATAAATCAAAAAATGCATAGACTCCCAGGAAGGCATCGGGCAGTCATGAATGAAGAAATCAAAGAAATGTTGGAGAATGACATAATTCAACTAAGCAAAACCCCATGGAACTCACCGTTGCTTGTAGTCCCCAAGAAAGCTGGACAAGATCAGGACGAGAAATTGACTAAGGTATTCGACCGACTTAGAGCCCATAATTTTAAATTACAATCGCAGAGAAGTGATTTACCTCCGACATAAAAACGAATGAGCTGTAAAGCCATGACCACGGTCAATAATTATAAACAGAAATTGAAATGAAAAATAATTAAAAACAGACAAAGTTACTCGACCTCAAGAAGAATTTGCAACGCAAGCAAATTCTGCTATGCAAGCATAATTCTTAATTGAGAAAAATATTTATACTCGGGGTCATCGCTTTACAAATTCCACAGTTATATGTGAATCATTCAATAATTCAATGTGAATGTTGTGATCAGAAAAGCTGACACAACATAAATGATTCTTTCAATGCATTATTGCAATTCTGCAATAATGCCCCCCTTTTGTATTATCGTAGCATGTAAAATAATTGTATAAATAATCTGCGATTGATTTAATAAAGACAGAGTTAAGTTAACTTTACCCAAGGTTCTATTAATTCTCGTCACAGCGGCATATTCTGCCATAAGGAGTAAATTGGCATACTCTGCCTTCCGAATAAACAGCGGCATACTCTGCCACAAGGAAAAAATTGGCATACTCTTCCTTCCGAATACTCTGCCATAAAGAATAACTGGCACACTCTGCCTTCTACATAAATATAGGCAAAGCTCTGCCTCATTAAACTAAAAGACACAGCGGGTCTTTAGCCATCCCATGTAAGTGCGGCAGCTCTCTGCCTATATAATTAATTAAACAAAAATGTGAAATTTTTAATCAATAATCATGAACAGCTCCAGAAGCTCGAATAGGATCAAGCTTACCACATGGCGACCCTGCATATTGGACAACAACTGGAGATCTCTGACCCCACAATTCATAAGAGAACAGCACCCAGACGATTAATATGCCCAAAACAAAAACCTAAAGAAGCATACCACGAAGCATACATACCTACAACCACAACAAAAGAAATAGAGATTCCAAAATATTGCCCAGAAACGATAAAAGCACCCATTAAACCGCTGCAAAGAAAGCCTAGCTTGCAAGAAGTACACCACGAAGCATACGTACCTACAATCACAACAAAAGAAATAGAAATTCCAAAATATTGCCCAACAACGATAAAAGCACCCATTAAACCGCTGCAGAGAAAACCGAGCTTGCAAGAAACATTGCGGAATAATCCAACAGCAGGTCCAAAGGCAATTACAATCGCGCAATATAAAGAAAGACAACAATCAACAAAAAAGCACGTGCAACAGAACAGCACACAATACATAAAGAAAAAAGGGGCGGCGCAACTGTTAAGCTCAGGCAACAAATAGCAGAGCTATATAGAGTGATACCGATCACAACAGAAAAAAGCTTGAAGAAGCAGCTAATACATAAACTCACTAGCCTGAAATGGGAAAGCCGCAATCGAAGGAAGTGATCGTGGCTCAAAATGCAGCAGCAGGAGCAACAGCTCCAGTAGTTCAATCAGTTTCTATCCACGACATTCTTCACGTACCGACTGCTTTAACGATAGCGATACTGCTAGTCCTATTAATGATCGCAATATACTTTGGAAAAAGAGTGCTGCACAAATACATCAGCAAAAACATACAAGAACGTGTGAACAATATGGCTAACTTCTAGGGGAGTGGCAGTATATTAGCATAGCCATTTTAAAATTAACTTTTTATTGAATAGCTCTTAGTGATAAAATATTAACATAATTTTTTTTCTCTCTTTTAAATAACACTTAATAATAAAATAATTATGACGAATGAGTTCATGAATATAGCTTTTAGAAATAGAGTTAGTTATATGGGTCCTAGATTTTAGAGTAAATTTAATATGATAAAATTACTTTTCAAAGAAATGAATAATAAATCAAAAATTTTTTGACATGACTTTAAAAATAATGTTAACTATCTTTGGGTTCTTCTATAATATATTTAAATAAATAAACTGATGGAAACGTACCAGAATCTTCACACCGAATTAAAGAAAATATTAGAAACTTTCACGAAAAATCCACAGAGAACATTCACGAGTAGAAATTTGCTAAAAAAGCAAGCTCATGGCAGAAAAATCAAGAAAGAATTCGATCTAATAACAGTTACTCAAAAGGGAAAACAAGCAGAAGAGCTGCAGAACAAATTCAATACAAAGTTTATTGAACTAAAATTGATATTAGAAGAGAAAACACTAGAAACTCTAAACAGCACCGAAGATTCAGAATCTGAAGAAACAAATCAAAAGGCAAATAACACACAAAAAGAAGTAAAAATGGGCACAAATACCTTTGATCTGAGTGTAGCTATAAAAATATTGCCGGAATTTGGGGGCAATACAAAAGAGCTGTCAAATTTTCTAAGCCTCGTAGAAATGTATAGCAAGACGCTGAAGGCTTATGCCCAGCCGCAATTAATTGAATTCGTATGGCTAGCACGCCTAAGCGAAAGAGTACGAAACAAGATGTCTGCAATAGCCAAACCGACATCTCTAGAAAACCTGAAAAGAGTTCTGACAGAAGCATTCAGAAAAAAAGATAGTTCACAGAATCCACAACAAAAACTATCAAGTTGTAGGCAACACAACATGACAGTGCAAAATTTCTCCGATAAGATACTAGAGATAGTCGCGGACCTGAACAGAGTTCAGATAAATGAGATAGGAGAAGAACACAGAGAGGTAATCTGTAAACTAAATGACAAGATAGGATTGAATACCTTTCAAAATGGGTTGAAAGACGCACTAAAACCAACCATCATAGCCGCACAGTCGAAAACTCTGAATGACGCAATATGCCTCGCAAATCAAATTGAACATCCTCTGACGAATGAAACAAGAATTTTTAGTTTCAACAGAAATCTCCGTAACCGGCAAAACGGAAATATTACACAGATGCGAAATTACAGAGATTTCAACAGAACTACCAATGCCAATAGATATAAAAATAACAACAATAGCTACCAGAACATAACCAATCATTGGCAAAGCAGAGTAAATCTACATAATAACAATTACAATAACATCCAAAGAAATAGCCAAAATAGAAGCATTGTTTGGCAGAATAGCTATCAAAATAACAGAGGAAGGAATTTTTTCCGAAACCCCCAGCAGAACCAACGAGCCAGGGTAAATTTTCTCCAAGAAACGAGCAATGCGCAAAGTCCAGGACGAGGTCAGCAAGAATAAGACAAAATTCGAGAGTTTACAACATCAGGAGTTGTACAACAAATTACATAACGCTGACGGACAAACTCTCAAACGCAAAACTAAATTTTCTCGTTGACACAGGTGCAGACATCTCGATTTGTAAAATAAACACATTAGAATATGAAATAAACAGGAATGACCAATGCAAGATAACGGGCATAACGAATAATGAAACTCACTCCTTGGGTACAGCTATATTGCAGTTAGCATATGAAGAGCACGTCATAGAACACAGGTTTCACATAGTGGATTCTAGAACACCGATAACCACACATGGGATTCTAGGAAGATATTTCCTAATGAAATACCTATGTAAAATAGATTATGAAACCTTCACAATAACTGCAAATCTGAATGATGACGATGTTAAAATACCCATGATAAGTAGACTTACAGACGACATCACAATACCAGCAAGGACAGAAATAATCCAAGCAATTTCAATCAGCATCAATGAAGATAGCTTAGTTTGTGGTGAAGAATTAACAGAAGGAGTATTTCTAAGCAACACAATTATACCAAAGGAAGGATTTCAACACGTAAAGCTACTAAATACGAACAACCATATGGTGACGTTAAAACCATTCACAGCAGAGCTACATCCGGTGAAAAACTACAGAATAACAAGAGCACCAAGTAGAAAGTAATATGTTCAAAGTAGTGAAACCGATTTACGATTCCATAAATTATTAAAAGAGCTTAAACTGGAAGGACTGGACGAGAATGTGAAGAATTCAATCAAAGAACTCTGCAGAAAGTATCAAGAGGTATTTCACTTGGAAGACGAGGGGTTAACAACAAATAATTTTTACACACAAAATATAAATACAATAGACAAGAACCCCGTCTACATAAAGAATTACAGACTGTCACATTCACATATTAATGAAATAAACAAAGAAGTCGAGAAGCTAATACGAAATGATATAGTTGAACCTTCAGTGAGTCCATACAACTCACCACTCCTGATAGTACCAAAAAAATCAGGTGACAAAAAAAAATGGAGATTAGTTGTGGACTTCAGGCAGCTGAACAAGAAAGTGGTCAATGATAAATATCCACTAACACGATTAGAAGACATACTAGACAGAGTAGGACGAGCGAAATACTTCTCAACACTTGATATGACGAACTCCTTTCACCAAATAGAGCTCGAGAAAGATTCAAGAAAATTAACAGCATTTTCAAACAATCAAGGGCATTATCAATTCAAAAGATTACCTATTGGGCTGAAAATATCCACGAACAGTTTTCAGCGAATGCTCTCAATTGCATTAAGTGGCTTGGATGACGGTGCATTCATATATGTAGATGACATCATAATACATGGATGCAGCCTTAAGAACCACAACCAAAATCTAGAAAAGATATTAAAAAGGCTTCAGCAGTACAACTTGAAACTTAATCCAAGCAAATGTAACTTCTTAAAACCAGAAGTATTATATCTGGGATACTTAATAACGAAGAATGGAGTCCAAACAGATCCAAGCAAACACGAAGTAATAAAGACGTATCCAGTACCAAAAAATGTGGATGACGTACGACGATTCGTAGCCTTCTGCAATTATTACAGGCGCTTCATACAAAACTTTGCAGAAATAGCCCGACCACTCAATGCACTCCTAAAGAAAAATACACTGTTCCTTTGGTCAGAAGAGTGCAAGAAATCCTTCGAAACACTCAAAACGAAGCTAATAACTTCACCAGTCTTGCAATATCCTGATTTCAGCAAACCATTCATCCTAACGACGGATGCCTCGAATTTTGCACTTGGAGCAGTGCTATCGCAAGGTGAAATAGGACGAGATTTGCCAATAGCCTATGCAAGTAAAACACTAAATAAGCACGAGCTGAATAAATCAATAATCGAAAAAGAATTGCTTGGTATACACTGGGGAATCAATTTTTTTAGACCCTATCTCTATGGGAACAGATTCACGGTGGTAACAGATCACCGACCGCTCGTCAGGCTTTTCACACATAAGAACCCTTCTTCGAAACTAACGAGAATTCGTTTAGATCTCATGGATTATGATTTTGAAATAATGTACAAACAGGGAAAAATGAATACAAACGCAGATGCCCTGTCAAGAATAAAAATAGACTCCGAAAAATTAAAATCAATGATACCGCAGAAAAAGCAGCAAAACGATACGAAGAAAAGAAAAAGTATAGAGCCAGGCCAACTATATATATGGGAATGCACATCCATCTCCGATATAAGAAGTATTAAAAAGTTACAATTCCACACAGCGTATGTACAGAATAATGCGAATAATAAAGAAAGTTTGCCAAAGATAAACATAACAAGAAAAGGGGTAACCGTTCAGTACAGCGAAAATCCAATGTTCAACTCTGGTTACATCATGGAAAAGCTGATACAAGAAATGAACGAGAATAATATTGAAGAATTAGCACTCGCAAAAGACGATGCTATATTTAATCATATTGGTATAAATAAATTTAAAGATGAATTCAATAAGCTGCAGCGAAACAATAAACGAGGTAAGGCAACACCACTGAAGATACTACTTTATGAACCCCCAACAAGGATCGATAATCCAAAGAAACAACAAGAATTAATAAAAGAATACCATGACAGCATGCATGGTGGACACGCTGGAATTAAACGCTGCATAAATAAATTGAAACAAAAGTATATATGGAAGAACCTTAACAAAATGGTAAAGAAGTACATAAACAAGTGTGATAACTGTGCGAAAAACAAATACAAAAAATACACAAAAGAACCTCTAGTGATAACGGATACACCGAACAGTAGTTTTGAAACGATCGCAATTGACACCGTAGGACATTTAAGGATGTCAAACTAAACTAACCAAATTCATAGAGGCATACCCAATGGAGACAAAAGAAGCCTCCTCGGTGGCAAAAACGATTGTTGAAAGATTCATCTTGAAATATGGAAGTTTCAAGACACTGAAAACGGACAGAGGTACAGAATTTGTGAATGAATTACTCAAAAATATCTGCAAATTTCTAAACATAAAACATGTCACATCCACACCGTTCCATCACGAAACGCTAGGATCCATCGAACGAAACCATAGAGTGCTAAACGAATACCTAAGAACATTCTCGAAAGAAGACAATTGGGATGAGCTAATTCCATACTACGTATTCTGCTATAACACAACACCACACACAGATACGAATTACACACCATTCGAGTTAGTATTTGGAAAGATAGCAACACTTCCAGCAGAAATTCTGAAAAATAAAGAACAAATAGACAGCATACACAGCTATGCAAGAGAACTGGAGAAAGATTAAATAGAGCCCACGAAAAGAGCAAAGAGCACTTGGAAGAAGCTAATATAGAGCGAAAAAGAACTGAAGACAAAAACACCAATCCCTCAGATTTTAACGTCAACAACTATGTATACCTGAGAATGAACTCTAAAAAAAGACATCAAAGTCCCTACGACGGACCCTTCAAGATCATTAAACAAAAAGGAGTGAACTCCACAGTATTAGTAAAGAATAAACCCAAAGAGGTGCATAACAACAGATTACTAAAATGTAAATTTAAATAAGATACTATTTCAATGGAATTAATTAGGGCATTTAATAAAATAATTATTTCAATAGAATTAACAAAAAGTAAGGCATTATCTCAATTTCCAATAAAATTAATAAAATATAACGCATGTAAATTTAAAAGACTCTCATAATTTAGAGTAGAACACTAAACAGTTAAGAATAAGTTTTAAAAAGAGCCATCTGTAAACAAACACAAAAAAAGTTTTCTTCTCATGTACAAAAAAAATTTTTTTTTTCTTTTAAGGGTAAGGATGTAAAGCTATGACCACGGTCAATAATTATAAACAGAAATCGAAATGAAAAATAATTAAAAACAGAAAGAGTTACTCGACCTCAAGAAGACTATGCAACGCAAGCAAATTCTGTTATGCAAGCAAAATTCTTAATTGAGAAAAATATTTATGCTCGGGGTTATCGCTTTACAAATTCTGCAGTTATATGTGAATCATTCAATAATTCAATGTGAAATGTTGTGATCAGAAAAGCTGACACAACATTAATGATTCTTTCAATGCATTATTGCAATTCTGCAATAATGCCCCCCTTTTGTATTATCGTAGCATGTAAAATAATTGTATAAATAATCTGCGATTGATTTAATAAAGACAGAGTTAAGTTAACTTTACCCAAGGTTCTATTAATTCTCGTCACAGCGGCATATTCTGCCATAAGGAGTAAATTGGCATACTCTGCCTTCCGAATGAGCAGCGGCATACTCTGCCACAAGGAGTAAATTGGCATACTCTTCCTTCCGAATACTCTGCCATAAAGAATAACTGGCACACTCTGCCTTCTACATAAATATAGGCAAAGCTCTGCCTCATTAAACTAAAAGACACAGCGGGTCTTTAGCCATCCCATGTAAGTGCGGCAGCTCTCTGCCTATATAATTAATTAAACAAAAATGTGAAATTTTTAATCAATAATCATGAACAGCTCCAGAAGCTCGAATAGGATCAAGCTTACCACATGGCGACCCTGCATATTGGACAACAACTGGAGATCTCTGACCCCACAATTCATAAGAGAACAGCACCCAGACGATTAATATGCCCAAAACAAAAACCTAAAGAAGCATACCACGAAGCATACATACCTACAACCACAACAAAAGAAATAGAGATTCCAAAATATTGCCCAGAAACGATAAAAGCACCCATTAAACCGCTGCAAAGAAAGCCTAGCTTGCAAGAAGTACACCACGAAGCATACGTACCTACAATCACAACAAAAGAAATAGAAATTCCAAAATATTGCCCAACAACGATAAAAGCACCCATTAAACCGCTGCAGAGAAAACCGAGCTTGCAAGAAACATTGCGGAATAATCCAACAGCAGGTCCAAAGGCAATTACAATCGCGCAATATAAAGAAAGACAACAATCAACAAAAAAGCACGTGCAACAGAACAGCACACAATACATAAAGAAAAAAGGGGCGGCGCAACTGTTAAGCTCAGGCAACAAATAGCAGAGCTATATAGAGTGATACCGATCACAACAGAAAAAAGCTTGAAGAAGCAGCTAATACATAAACTCACTAGCCTGAAATGGGAAAGCCGCAATCGAAGGAAGTGATCGTGGCTCAAAATGCAGCAGCAGGAGCAACAGCTCCAGTAGTTCAATCAGTTTCTATCCACGACATTCTTCACGTACCGACTGCTTTAACGATAGCGATACTGCTAGTCCTATTAATGATCGCAATATACTTTGGAAAAAGAGTGCTGCACAAATACATCAGCAAAAACATACAAGAACGTGTGAACAATATGGCTAACTTCTAGGGGAGTGGCAGTATATTAGCATAGCCATTTTAAAATTAACTTTTCTTAAAACCAGAAGTATTATATCTGGGATACTTAATAACGAAGAATGGAGTCCAAACAGATCCAAGCAAACACGAAGTAATAAAGACGTATCCAGTACCAAAAAATGTGGATGACGTACGACGATTCGTAGCCTTCTGCAATTATTACAGGCGCTTCATACAAAACTTTGCAGAAATAGCCCGACCACTCAATGCACTCCTAAAGAAAAATACACTGTTCCTTTGGTCAGAAGAGTGCAAGAAATCCTTCGAAACACTCAAAACGAAGCTAATAACTTCACCAGTCTTGCAATATCCTGATTTCAGCAAACCATTCATCCTAACGACGGATGCCTCGAATTTTGCACTTGGAGCAGTGCTATCGCAAGGTGAAATAGGACGAGATTTGCCAATAGCCTATGCAAGTAAAACACTAAATAAGCACGAGCTGAATAAATCAATAATCGAAAAAGAATTGCTTGGTATACACTGGGGAATCAATTTTTTTAGACCCTATCTCTATGGGAACAGATTCACGGTGGTAACAGATCACCGACCGCTCGTCAGGCTTTTCACACATAAGAACCCTTCTTCGAAACTAACGAGAATTCGTTTAGATCTCATGGATTATGATTTTGAAATAATGTACAAACAGGGAAAAATGAATACAAACGCAGATGCCCTGTCAAGAATAAAAATAGACTCCGAAAAATTAAAATCAATGATACCGCAGAAAAAGCAGCAAAACGATACGAAGAAAAGAAAAAGTATAGAGCCAGGCCAACTATATATATGGGAATGCACATCCATCTCCGATATAAGAAGTATTAAAAAGTTACAATTCCACACAGCGTATGTACAGAATAATGCGAATAATAAAGAAAGTTTGCCAAAGATAAACATAACAAGAAAAGGGGTAACCGTTCAGTACAGCGAAAATCCAATGTTTAACTCTGGTTACATCATGGAGAAGCTGATACAAGAAATGAACGAGAATAATATTGAAGAATTAGCACTCGCAAAAGACGATGCTATATTTAATCATATTGGTATAAATAAATTTAAAGATGAATTCAATAAGCTGCAGCGAAACAATAAACGAGGTAAGGCAACACCACTGAGGATACTACTTTATGAACCCCCAACAAGGATCGATAATCCAAAGAAACAACAAGAATTAATAAAAGAATACCATGACAGCATGCATGGTGGACACGCTGGAATTAAACGCTGCATAAATAAATTGAAACAAAAGTATATATGGAAGAACCTTAACAAAATGGTAAAGAAGTACATAAACAAGTGTGATAACTGTGCGAAAAACAAATACAAAAAATACACAAAAGAACCTCTAGTGATAACGGATACACCGAACAGTAGTTTTGAAACGGTCGCAATTGACACCGTAGGACATTTAAGGATGTCAAACGGCTTTAGATATATTCTAACTCTGCAATGCGAATTAACTAAATTCATAGAGGCATACCCAATGGAGACAAAAGAAGCCTCCTCGGTGGCAAAAACGATTGTTGAAAGATTCATCTTGAAATATGGAAGTTTCAAGACACTGAAAACGGACAGAGGTACAGAATTTGTGAATGAATTACTCAAAAATATCTGCAAATTTCTAAACATAAAACATGTCACATCCACACCGTTCCATCACGAAACGCTAGGATCCATCGAACGAAACCATAGAATGCTAAACGAATACCTAAGAACATTCTCGAAAGAAGACAATTGGGATGAGCTAATTCCATACTACGTATTCTGCTATAACACAACACCACACACAGATACGAATTACACACCATTCGAGTTAGTATTTGGAAAGATAGCAACACTTCCAGCAGAAATTCTGAAAAATAAAGAACAAATAGACAGCATACACAGCTATGCAAGAGAACTGGAGAAAGATTAAATAGAGCCCACGAAAAGAGCAAAGAGCACTTGGAAGAAGCTAAGATAGAGCGAAAAAGAACTGAAGACAAAAACACCAATCCCTCAGATTTTAACGTCAACAACTATGTATACCTGAGAATGAACTCTAAAAAAAGACATCAAAGTCCCTACGACGGACCCTTCAAGATCATTAAACAAAAAGGAGTGAACTCCACAGTATTAGTAAAGAATAAACCCAAAGAGGTGCATAACAACAGATTACTAAAATGTAAATTTAAATAAGATACTATTTCAATGGAATTAATTAGGGCATTTAATAAAATAATTATTTCAATAGAATTAACAAAAAGTAAGGCATTATCTCAATTTCCAATAAAATTAATAAAATATAACGCATGTAAATTTAAAAGACTCTCATAATTTAGAGTAGAACACTAAACAGTTAAGAATAAGTTTTAAAAAGAGCCATCTGTAAACAAACACAAAAAAAGTTTTCTTCTCATGTACAAAAAAATTTTTTTTTTCTTTTAAGGGTAAGGATGTAAAGCTATGACCACGGTCAATAATTATAAACAGAAATCGAAATGAAAAATAATTAAAAACAGAAAGAGTTACTCGACCTCAAGAAGACTATGCAACGCAAGCAAATTCTGTTATGCAAGCAAAATTCTTAATTGAGAAAAATATTTATGCTCGGGGTTATCGCTTTACAAATTCTGCAGTTATATGTGAATCATTCAATAATTCAATGTGAAATGTTGTGATCAGAAAAGCTGACACAACATTAATGATTCTTTCAATGCATTATTGCAATTCTGCAATAATGCCCCCCTTTTGTATTATCGTAGCATGTAAAATAATTGTATAAATAATCTGCGATTGATTTAATAAAGACAGAGTTAAGTTAACTTTACCCAAGGTTCTATTAATTCTCGTCACAGCGGCATATTCTGCCATAAGGAGTAAATTGGCATACTCTGCCTTCCGAATGAACAGCGGCATACTCTGCCACAAGGAGTAAATTGGCATACTCTTCCTTCCGAATACTCTGCCATAAAGAATAACTGGCACACTCTGCCTTCTACATAAATATAGGCAAAGCTCTGCCTCATTAAACTAAAAGACACAGCGGGTCTTTAGCCATCCCATGTAAGTGCGGCAGCTCTCTGCCTATATAATTAATTAAACAAAAATGTGAAATTTTTAATCAATAATCATGAACAGCTTCAGAAGCTCGAATAGGATCAAGCTTACCACATGGCGACCCTGCATATTGGACAACAACTGGAGATCTCTGACCCCACAATTCATAAGAGAACAGCACCCAGACGATTAATATGCCCAAAACAAAAACCTAAAGAAGCATACCACGAAGCATACATACCTACAACCACAACTAAAGAAATAGAGATTCCAAAATATTGCCCAGAAACGATAAAAGCACCCATTAAACCGCTGCAAAGAAAGCCTAGCTTGCAAGAAGTACACCACGAAGCATACGTACCTACAACCACAACAAAAGAAATATAAATTCCAAAATATTGCCCAACAACGATAAAAGCACCCATTAAACCGCTGCAGAGAAAACCGAGCTTGCAAGAAACATTGCGGAATAATCCAACAGCAGGTCCAAAGGCAATTACAATCGCGCAATACAAAGAAAGACAACAATCAACAAAAAAGCACGTGCAACAGAACAGCACACAATACATAAAGAAAAAAGGGGCGGCGCAACTGTTAAGCTCAGGCAACAAATAGCAGAGCTATATAGAGTGATACCGATCACAACAGAAAAATGCTTGAAGAAGCAGCTAATACATAAACTCACTAGCCTGAAATGGGAAAGCCGCAATCGAAGGAAGTGATCGTGGCTCAAAATGCAGCAGCAGGAGCAACAGCTCCAGTAGTTCAATCAGTTTCTATCCACGACATTCTTCACGTACCGACTGCTTTAACGATAGCGATACTGCTAGTCCTATTAATGATCGCAATATACTTTGGAAAAAGAGTGCTGCACAAATACATCAGCAAAAACATACAAGAACGTGTGAACAATATGGCTAACTTCTAGGGGAGTGGCAGTATATTAGCATAGCCATTTTAAAATTAACTTTTTATTGAATAGCTCTTAGTGATAAAATATTAACATAATTTTTTTTCTCTCTTTTAAATAACACTTAATAATAAAATAATTATGACGAATGAGTTCATGAATATAGCTTTTAGAAATAGAGTTAGTTATATGGGTCCTAGATTTTAGAGTAAATTTAATATGATAAAATTACTTTTCAAAGAAATGAATAATAAATCAAAAATTTTTTGACATGACTTTAAAAATAATGTTAACTATCTTTGGGTTCTTCTATAATATATTTAAATAAATAAACTGATGGAAACGTACCAGAATCTTCACACCGAATTAAAGAAAATATTAGAAACTTTCACGAAAAATCCACAGAGAACATTCACGAGTAGAAATTTGCTAAAAAAGCAAGCTCATGGCAGAAAAATCAAGAAAGAATTCGATCTAATAACAGTTACTCAAAAGGGAAAACAAGCAGAAGAGCTGCAGAACAAATTCAATACAAAGTTTATTGAACTAAAATTGATATTAGAAGAGAAAACACTAGAAACTCTAAACAGCACCGAAGATTCAGAATCTGAAGAAACAAATCAAAAGGCAAATAACACACAAAAAGAAGTAAAAATGGGCACAAATACCTTTGATCTGAGTGTAGCTATAAAAATATTGCCGGAATTTGGGGGCAATACAAAAGAGCTGTCAAATTTTCTAAGCCTCGTAGAAATGTATAGCAAGACGCTGAAGGCTTATGCCCAGCCGCAATTAATTGAATTCGTATGGCTAGCACGCCTAAGCGAAAGAGTACGAAACAAGATGTCTGCAATAGCCAAACCGACATCTCTAGAAAACCTGAAAAGAGTTCTGACAGAAGCATTCAGAAAAAAAGATAGTTCACAGAATCCACAACAAAAACTATCAAGTTGTAGGCAACACAACATGACAGTGCAAAAATTCTCCGATAAGATACTAGAGATAGTCGCGGACCTGAACAGAGTTCAGATAAATGAGATAGGAGAAGAACACAGAGAGGTAATCTGTAAACTAAATGACAATATAGGATTGAATACCGTTCAAAATGGGTTGAAAGACGCACTAAAACCAACCATCATAGCCGCACAGTCGAAAACTCTGAATGACGCAATATGCCTCGCAAATCAAATTGAACATCCTCTGACGAATGAAACAAGAATTTTTAGTTTCAACAGAAATCTCCGTAACCGGCAAAACGGAAATATTACACAGATGCGAAATTACAGAGATTTCAACAGAACTACCAATGCCAATAGATATAAAAATAACAACAATAGCTACCAGAACAGAACCACTAATTGGCAAAGCAGAGTAAATCTACATAATAACAATTACAATAACATCCAAAGAAATAGCCAAAATAGAAGTATTGTTTGGCAGAATAGCTATCAAAATAACAGAGGAAGGAATTTTTTCCGAAACCCCCAGCAGAACCAACGAGCCAGGGTAAATTTTCTCCAAGAAACGAGCAATGCGCAAAGTCCAGGACGAAGTCAGCAAGAATAAGACAAAATTCGAGAGTTTACAACATCAGGAGTTGTACAACAAATTACATAACGCTGACGGACAAACTCTCAAACGCAAAACTAAATTTTCTCGTTGACACAGGTGCAGACATCTCGATTTGTAAAATAAACACATTGGAATATGAAATAAACAGGAATGACCAATGCAAGATAACGGGCATAACGAATAATGAAACTCACTCCTTGGGTACAGCTATATTGCAGTTAGCATATGAAGAGCACGTCATAGAACACAGGTTTCACATAGTGGATTCTAGAACACCGATAACCACACATGGGATTCTAGGAAGAGATTTCCTAATGAAATACCTATGTAAAATAGATTATGAAACCTTCACAATAACTGCAAATCTGAATGATGACGATGTTAAAATACCCATGATAAGTAGACTTACAGACGACATCACAATACCAGCAAGGACAGAAATAATCCAAGCAATTTCAATCAGCATCAATGAAGATAGCTTAGTTTGTGGTGAAGAATTAACAGAAGGAGTATTTCTAAGCAACACAATTATACCAAAGGAAGGATTTCAACACGTAAAGCTACTAAATATGAACAACCATATGGTGACGTTAAAACCATTCACAGCAGAGCTACATCCGGTGAAAAACTACAGAATAACAAGAGCACCAAGTAGAAAGTAATATGTTCAAAGTAGTGAAACCGATTTACGATTCCATAAATTATTAAAAGAGCTTAAACTGGAAGGACTGGACGAGAATGTGAAGAATTCAATCAAAGAACTCTGCAGAAAGTATCAAGAGCTATTTCACTTGGAAGACGAGGGGTTAACAACAAATAATTTTTACACACAAAATATAAATACAATAGACAAGAACCCCGTCTACATAAATAATTACAGACTGCCACATTCACATATTAATGAAATAAACAAAGAAGTCGAGAAGCTAATACGAAATGATATAGTTGAACCTTCAGTGAGTCCATACAACTCACCACTCCTGATAGTACCAAAAAAATCAGGTGACAAAAAAAAATGGAGATTAGTTGTGGACTTCAGGCAGCTGAACAAGAAAGTGGTCAATGATAAATATCCACTAATACGATTAGAAGACATACTAGACAGAGTAGGACGAGCGAAATACTTCTCAACACTTGATATGACGAACTCCTTTCACCAAATAGAGCTCGAGAAAGATTCAAGAAAATTAACAGCATTTTCAAACAATCAAGGGCATTATCAATTCAAAAGATTACCTATTGGGCTGAAAATATCCACGAACAGTTTTCAGCGAATGCTCTCAATTGCATTAAGTGGCTTGGATGACGGTGCATTCATATATGTAGATGACATCATAATACATGGATGCAGCCTTAAGAACCACAACCAAAATCTAGAAAAGATATTAAAAAGGCTTCAGCAGTACAACTTGAAACTTAATCCAAGCAAATGTAACTTCTTAAAACCAGAAGTATTATATCTGGGATACTTAATAACGAAGAATGGAGTCCAAACAGATCCAAGCAAACACGAAGTAATAAAGACGTATCCAGTACCAAAAAATGTGGATGACGTACGACGATTCGTAGCCTTCTGCAATTATTACAGGCGCTTCATACAAAACTTTGCAGAAATAGCCCGACCACTCAATGCACTCCTAAAGAAAAATACACTGTTCCTTTGGTCAGAAGAGTGCAAGAAATCCTTCGAAACACTCAAAACGAAGCTAATAACTTCACCAGTCTTGCAATATCCTGATTTCAGCAAACCATTCATCCTAACGACGGATGCCTCGAATTTTGCACTTGGAGCAGTGCTATCGCAAGGTGAAATAGGACGAGATTTGCCAATAGCCTATGCAAGTAGAACACTAAATAAGCACGAGCTGAATAAATCAATAATCGAAAAAGAATTGCTTGGTATACACTGGGGAATCAATTTTTTTAGACCCTATCTCTATGGGAACAGATTCACGGTGGTAACAGGTCACCGACCGCTCGTCAGGCTTTTCACACATAAGAACCCTTCTTCGAAACTAACGAGAATTCGTTTAGATCTCATGGATTATGATTTTGAAATAATGTACAAACAGGGAAAAATGAATACAAACGCAGATGCCCTGTCAAGAATAAAAATAGACTCCGAAAAATTAAAGTCAATGATACCGCAGAAAAAGCAGCAAAACGATACGAAGAAAAGAAAAAGTATAGAGCCAGGCCAACTATATATATGGGAATGCACATCCATCTCCGATATAAGAAGTATTAAAAAGTTACAATTCCACACAGCGTATGTACAGAATAATGCGAATAATAAAGAAAGTTTGCCAAAGATAAACATAACAAGAAAAGGGGTAACCGTTCAGTACAGCGAAAATCCAATGTTCCAATGTTGAAAGACATGACTTTAAAAATAATGTTAACTATCTTTGGGTTCTTCTATAATATATTTAAATAAATAAACTGATGGAAACGTACCAGAATCCTCACACCGAATTAAAGAAAATATTAGAAACTTTCACGAAAAATCCACAGAGAACATTCACGAGTAGAAATTTGCTAAAAAAGCAAGCTCATGGCAGAAAAATCAAGAAAGAATTCGATCTAATAACAGTTACTCAAAAGGGAAAACAAGCAGAAGAGCTGCAGAACAAATTCAATACAAAGTTTATTGAACTAAAATTGATATTAGAAGAGAAAACACTAGAAACTCTAAACAGCACCGAAGATTCAGAATCTGAAGAAACAAATCAAAAGGCAAATAACACACAAAAAGAAGTAAAAATGGGCACAAATACCTTTGATCTGAGTGTAGCTATAAAAATATTGCCGGAATTTGGGGGCAATACAAAAGAGCTGTCAAATTTTCTAAGCCTCGTAGAAATGTATAGCAAGACGCTGAAGGCTTATGCCCAGCCGCAATTAATTGAATTCGTATGGCTAGCACGCCTAAGCGAAAGAGTACGAAACAAGATGTCTGCAATAGCCAAACCGACATCTCTAGAAAACCTGAAAAGAGTTCTGACAGAAGCATTCAGAAAAAAAGATAGTTCACAGAATCCACAACAAAAACTATCAAGTTGTAGGCAACACAACATGACAGTGCAAAAATTCTCCGATAAGATACTAGAGATAGTCGCGGACCTGAACAGAGTTCAGATAAATGAGATAGGAGAAGAACACAGAGAGGTAATCTGTAAACTAAATGACAATATAGGATTGAATACCGTTCAAAATGGGTTGAAAGACGCACTAAAACCAACCATCATAGCCGCACAGTCGAAAACTCTGAATGACGCAATATGCCTCGCAAATCAAATTGAACATCCTCTGACGAATGAAACAAGAATTTTTAGTTTCAACAGAAATCTCCGTAACCGGCAAAACGGAAATATTACACAGATGCGAAATTACAGAGATTTCAACAGAACTACCAATGCCAATAGATATAAAAATAACAACAATAGCTACCAGAACAGAACCACTAATTGGCAAAGCAGAGTAAATCTACATAATAACAATTACAATAACATCCAAAGAAATAGCCAAAATAGAAGTATTGTTTGGCAGAATAGCTATCAAAATAACAGAGGAAGGAATTTTTTCCGAAACCCCCAGCAGAACCAACGAGCCAGGGTAAATTTTCTCCAAGAAACGAGCAATGCGCAAAGTCCAGGACGAAGTCAGCAAGAATAAGACAAAATTCGAGAGTTTACAACATCAGGAGTTGTACAACAAATTACATAACGCTGACGGACAAACTCTCAAACGCAAAACTAAATTTTCTCGTTGACACAGGTGCAGACATCTCGATTTGTAAAATAAACACATTGGAATATGAAATAAACAGGAATGACCAATGCAAGATAACGGGCATAACGAATAATGAAACTCACTCCTTGGGTACAGCTATATTGCAGTTAGCATATGAAGAGCACGTCATAGAACACAGGTTTCACATAGTGGATTCTAGAACACCGATAACCACACATGGGATTCTAGGAAGAGATTTCCTAATGAAATACCTATGTAAAATAGATTATGAAACCTTCACAATAACTGCAAATCTGAATGATGACGATGTTAAAATACCCATGATAAGTAGACTTACAGACGACATCACAATACCAGCAAGGACAGAAATAATCCAAGCAATTTCAATCAGCATCAATGAAGATAGCTTAGTTTGTGGTGAAGAATTAACAGAAGGAGTATTTCTAAGCAACACAATTATACCAAAGGAAGGATTTCAACACGTAAAGCTACTAAATATGAACAACCATATGGTGACGTTAAAACCATTCACAGCAGAGCTACATCCGGTGAAAAACTACAGAATAACAAGAGCACCAAGTAGAAAGTAATATGTTCAAAGTAGTGAAACCGATTTACGATTCCATAAATTATTAAAAGAGCTTAAACTGGAAGGACTGGACGAGAATGTGAAGAATTCAATCAAAGAACTCTGCAGAAAGTATCAAGAGCTATTTCACTTGGAAGACGAGGGGTTAACAACAAATAATTTTTACACACAAAATATAAATACAATAGACAAGAACCCCGTCTACATAAAGAATTACAGACTGCCACATTCACATATTAATGAAATAAACAAAGAAGTCGAGAAGCTAATACGAAATGATATAGTTGAACCTTCAGTGAGTCCATACAACTCACCACTCCTGATAGTACCAAAAAAATCAGGTGACAAAAAAAATGGAGATTAGTTGTGGACTTCAGGCAGCTGAACAAGAAAGTGGTCAATGATAAATATCCACTAACACGATTAGAAGACATACTAGACAGAGTAGGACGAGCGAAATACTTCTCAACACTTGATATGACGAACTCCTTTCACCAAATAGAGCTCGAGAAAGATTCAAGAAAATTAACAGCATTTTCAAACAATCAAGGGCATTATCAATTCAAAAGATTACCTATTGGGCTGAAAATATCCACGAACAGTTTTCAGCGAATGCTCTCAATTGCATTAAGTGGCTTGGATGACGGTGCATTCATATATGTAGATGACATCATAATACATGGATGCAGCCTTAAGAACCACAACCAAAATCTAGAAAAGATATTAAAAAGGCTTCAGCAGTACAACTTGAAACTTAATCCAAGCAAATGTAACTTCTTAAAACCAGAAGTATTATATCTGGGATACTTAATAACGAAGAATGGAGTCCAAACAGATCCAAGCAAACACGAAGTAATAAAGACGTATCCAGTACCAAAAAATGTGGATGACGTACGACGATTCGTAGCCTTCTGCAATTATTACAGGCGCTTCATACAAAACTTTGCAGAAATAGCCCGACCACTCAATGCACTCCTAAAGAAAAATACACTGTTCCTTTGGTCAGAAGAGTGCAAGAAATCCTTCGAAACACTCAAAACGAAGCTAATAACTTCACCAGTCTTGCAATATCCTGATTTCAGCAAACCATTCATCCTAACGACGGATGCCTCGAATTTTGCACTTGGAGCAGTGCTATCGCAAGGTGAAATAGGACGAGATTTGCCAATAGCCTATGCAAGTAGAACACTAAATAAGCACGAGCTGAATAAATCAATAATCGAAAAAGAATTGCTTGGTATACACTGGGGAATCAATTTTTTTAGACCCTATCTCTATGGGAACAGATTCACGGTGGTAACAGGTCACCGACCGCTCGTCAGGCTTTTCACACATAAGAACCCTTCTTCGAAACTAACGAGAATTCGTTTAGATCTCATGGATTATGATTTTGAAATAATGTACAAACAGGGAAAAATGAATACAAACGCAGATGCCCTGTCAAGAATAAAAATAGACTCCGAAAAATTAAAGTCAATGATACCGCAGAAAAAGCAGCAAAACGATACGAAGAAAAGAAAAAGTATAGAGCCAGGCCAACTATATATATGGGAATGCACATCCATCTCCGATATAAGAAGTATTAAAAAGTTACAATTCCACACAGCGTATGTACAGAATAATGCGAATAATAAAGAAAGTTTGCCAAAGATAAACATAACAAGAAAAGGGGTAACCGTTCAGTACAGCGAAAATCCAATGTTCAACTCTGGTTACATCATGGAGAAGCTGATACAAGAAATGAACGAGAATAATATTGAAGAATTAGTACTCGCAAAAGACGATGCTATATTTAATCATATTGGTATAAATAAATTTAAAGATGAATTCAATAAGCTGCAGCGAAACAATAAACGAGGTAAGGCAACACCACTGAAGATACTACTTTCTGAACCCCCAACAAGGATCGATAATCCAAAGAAACAACAAGAATTAATAAAAGAATACCATGACAGCATGCATGGTGGACACGCTGGAATTAAACGCTGCATAAATAAATTGAAACAAAAGTATATATGGAAGAACCTTAACAAAATGGTAAAGAAGTACATAAACAAGTGTGATAACTGTGCGAAAAACAAATACAAAAAATACACAAAAGAACCTCTAGTGATAACGGATACACCGAACAGTAGTTTTGAAACGATCGCAATTGACACCGTAGGACATTTAAGGATGTCAAACGGCTTTAGATATATTCTAACTCTGCAATGCGAATTAACTAAATTCGTAGAGGCATACCCAATGGAGACAAAAGAAGCCTCCTCGGTGGCAAAAACGATTGTTGAAAGATTCATCTTGAAATATGGAAGTTTCAAGACACTGAAAACGGACAGAGGTACAGAATTTGTGAATGAATTACTCAAAAATATCTGCAAATTCCTAAACATAAAACATGTCACATCCACACCGTTCCATCACGAAACGCTAGGATCCATCGAACGAAACCATAGAGTGCTAAACGAATACCTAAGAACATTCTCGAAGGAAGACAATTGGGATGAGCTAATTCCATACTACGTATTCTGCTATAACACAACACCACACACAGATACGAATTACACACCATTCGAGTTAGTATTTGGAAAGATAGCAACACTTCCAGCAGAAATTCTGAAAAATGAAGAACAAATAGACAGCATACACAGCTATGCAAGAGAACTGGAGAAAGATTAAATAGAGCCCACGAAAAGAGCAAAGAGCACTTGGAAGAAGCTAAGATAGAGCGAAAAAGAACTGAAGACAAAAACACCAATCCCTCAGATTTTAACGTCAACGACTATGTATACTTGAGAATGAACTCTAAAAAAAGGCATCAAAGTCCCTACGACGGACCCTTCAAGATCATTAAACAAAAAGGAGTGAACTCCACAGTATTAGTAAAGAATAAACCCAAAGAGGTGCATAACAACAGATTACTAAAATGTTAATTTAAATAAGATACTATTTCAATGGAATTAATTAGGGCATTTAATAAAATAATTATTTCAATAGAATTAACAAAAAGTAAGGCATTATCTCAATTTCCAATAAAATTAATAAAATATAACGCATGTAAATTTAAAACACTCTCATAATTTAAAGTAGAACACTAAACAGTTAAGAATAAGTTTTAAAAAGAGCCATCTGTAAACAAACACAAAAAAAATTTTCTTCTCATGTACAAAAAAAATTTTTTTTTTTCTTTTAAGGGTAAGGATGTAAAGCTATGACCACGGTCAATAATTATAAACAGAAATCGAAATGAAAAATAATTAAAAACAGAAAGAGTTACTCGACCTCAAGAAGACTATGCAACGCAAGCAAATTCTGTTATGCAAGCATAATTCTTAATTGAGAAAAATATTTATGCTCGGGGTCATCGCTTTACAAATTCCGCAGTTATATGTGAATCATTCAATAATTCAATGTGAATGTTGTGATCAGAAAAGCTGACACAACATTAATGATTCTTTCAATGCATTATTGCAATTCTGCAATAATGCCCCCCTTTTGTATTATCGTAGCATGTAAAATAATTGTATAAATAATCTGCGATTGATTTAATAAAGACAGAGTTAAGTTAACTTTACCCAAGGTTCTATTAATTCTCCTCACAGCGGCATATTCTGCCATAAGGAGTAAATTGGCATACTCTGCCTTCCGAATAAACAGCGGCATACTCTGCCACAAGGAGTAAATTGGCATACTCTGCCTTCCGAATAAACAGCGGCATACTCTGCCATAAAGAATAACTTGCCACACTCTGCCTTTTACATAAATATAGGCAAAGCTCTGCCTCATTAAACTAAAAGACACAGCGGGTCTTTAGCCACCCCATGTAAGTGCGGCAGCTCTCTGCCTATGTAATTAATTAAACAAAAAGGTGAAATTTTTAATCAATAATCATGAACAGCTCCAGAAGCTCGAATAGGATCAAGCTTACCACAGAGCACTTCCGGATCCTAGTAGAAAAAGGTGTGTCCAAAATTTTCCTCAACCCCAATTTTTATACAAAGTCAATCCTTCCTTGGGTTGGCTAACTACTACCGAAAGTTCAACCCGAATTTTTCAAAAATAGTCAGTCCACTAACAAAGCTATTACGCAAAGACGTTAAATTTACTTGGACGCAAAAGTGCCAAGAATCTTTCGAGGAAATTAAAAAGTCGTTTGTAAACCGTCCCCCTCTCACATATTCTGACTTTACTGAACCTTTTAATTTGACCACAGATGCTAGCAACGAGGCCTTGGGAGCTCTCTTATCCCAAGGGAAAATAGGCGAGGACAAGCCCATAGCATATGCAAGTAGAAGTTTAAATAAGGCGGAACAAAAATACTCCACAATAGAAAAAGAGTTACTCGCTATTGCATCGGCCGCCAGGAATTTCAAACTTTATTTACAGGGCAGAAATTTCACCGTCTACACAGACCACAAGCCCCTTAAAAGCATATTCAATGTGAAAGACCCAACATCGAGATTAGTCAGGTTTCACCATAAACTATCGGAATTTGACTAGGAATATAAGCCTGGAAAATATTACACTAATGCAGACGCGCTTAGCCGAATACCTGCTAAGCTAAACCAGGCACACCCCAAGTCGCTCACTTTGTAAGCTCAGGTACATCACCGAGCCGATTCCTATATGGACGAAAATGAGTTTAGCTCTCCGCCACCGCCACCCTCAAAGTTTAAACAAGCACATTGTCATATAATTACAAGAGCTCAAGCAAGGGAGACAGAAATGGAAAACTTAGCTCAAAAAGCTCCCCATAGAATTCAAAAGCATCCACAGAACTTCCTAAAAGACTCAATTGAAATTGGCTCAACTGGGAACAGCTAATCTGAAAACGTTGCACCTGAACCCAGCAAATTACCCACAAAGAATAATCTTATAGATTCTCAGTATAAATTACCGGAAACTATCACGGACCCGGTGGAAATCCAAATAATTTTAAATGAATACAACGATTCTGCATTCGGTGGTCACCAAGGTGTAATCAAAACATATAAAAATTAAAAATAAAGTATGAATGAATAAACATGCTCAGCTCGATTAGAAAATATGGCCGCAAATAATCTAAATGTCAGAAAATGAAGGTTAGCCCAGATTATCGTATTCCAATGGTCATAACAGATACTGGGATACTGCCCTAATGCCATTGAAAAAGTATATCTGGACATCGTAGGTCCTCTTGAGAAAACGCACTCAGGAAACAAACATATTTTGACTTTTCAAGATATTTTAACGAAATTCGTAGATTGTTACGCCATGCCGAATAACGAAGCAGAAACGATAGTAGGAATATTTTTCGACGAGATAATCACTCGTTACCGTATTCCTAAAAAGGTAGTATCTGATCAAGGCTCTAACTTCTTAAGCGATCTCTTCAAACGAGTTTGTAAACTCCTAAATATTAGAAAACTGCAGACATCCGCTTATCATACACAATCCAACGGCGCACTTGAACAAACCCACAGACCGCTAGTGGAGTATATAAGAGCTATTGTATCCGAAAATCCAAAGGCTTGAGATCGATTCCTGAGAACCGCGGCTTTTGTGTATAATAGTAGTTCACATAAAGGCACTAAGCTCACTCCAATGGACTGTCTGTTTGGATTTACAGTGGATATACCTTCAAATCTAACAAAATAGCCAGAGGTAATGTACAATCACGAAAGATACTACCATATTTTTATGTACAAATTCCAAAAAACCTACTCTATCGCCCGGAAAAATTTACTTAAGGCTAAGGAAAAGTCAAAACTTCACTACGATAAACACTCACGACGAGTAACTTTCCAACCAGGTGATAAAGTATTATTGAAGTATCAAGCTAGGAAATACAAGCTTTCCCAGATATGGCTAAGTCCCTATCTCGTGGTAAAAGCTTTCACTCCTGTTAATACTATTATCAAATCGGCAGACAAAGAGCGACAGTACATAACAACAGGCTAAAACCATTCCACGAATCATAGATAACCACTTAAAGAGAAAGAAGAGAATAAATTTCACCTCAACATGCACGGAGGATGTCAAATCTGGTTCTTATACTTCAACCCAGGAAAAGATATCGACAAGCAAAGTCAAACAAATTTCCCAAAAATTTCCAATCAGAGATCTCCAAAGCTCACAAAGTGAGAGTAAAACCCCTAACCAATTCACCAGAAGCGGCTTCTCAGACCGTTTATTCAGAATCAAAAGATTCAAATAAACCACAAACTAGCACGTCCCACAGGAAAATAAGAGACAACATTTATCAATACCACCACCACCACCACCACTCCCACCATCTATAACCCATCCGGATTCATATATCCGCCCCCGCCATTTGCAAGTAGTTTAGTTACTTATCAAATCCAAGATAACCAAAATTAATTACAAATATCTGCATTGTTTAAAATATTAACATATTAAAATTAAAATGTAATGAAAACATATGTATACACATATATATTACTGTAAACACATAAAAAATTAAAATTGTAATGAACACATATGTATACACACATCCATATATTACTGTAAATGCATAAAAAATTAAAATTGTAATGAAAACATATGTGTACACACATATATTACGATAAATGCATCAAAAAATTAAAATTATAAGGAAAACATATGTATACACACATACTACTGTAAATGCATAAAAAATTAAAATTGTAATGAAAACATATGTATACACACATATATTTCCGTAAATGCATAAAAAATTACAATTGTAATGGAAACATATGTATATTACGATAAACGCATCAAACATTAAAATTATAAGGAAAACATATATTACTGTAAATGCGTAAAAAATTAAGATTATAATGAAAAATTACAATAAAAGCATAAAGAATTCAAATAGTAAAACAATTTTTTTTTTTTTTTTTTTTTTTTTTTGTATACATATATGGTATTACAAAGCCATAAAAGGTTAAATTGTAAATTGATATATACAGATGTATTAATTAAAAAAAGGCATACTTATACCTGCATAAGAGAAAAATTTCTTTTTACTGTAACTAATTAATCTTAAACAAAAAGAAATTATAAAAATAGGCTAGAAATAATTCATGATATTGTACACATAGATAAGTTATCTTCATCAACCTAACTAAGTAATCGTCTCAGCACTCTGCATTATGTATATACATATATGTAACAACTTCTTATTTTTTTAAGCTATAAAAGTCCTATCCAATCCTCTAATGCGTTATTCCTCTTCTAAGAATAACTCATTTTTTTTTAAAAGAGGAAGGTTTGTTAAGTACACCCCTTACCAAAAGAAATTCCATACGTGCATACCCAATTTGAATAGACAATTGAGATTTGTCTATATATAAAAACATACGTACATACCCAATTTGATTAGACAAATGAGATTTGTTATATATATAACTTTTAGAATTCTTACCTTTTCAGCAAGATGAAAATAAAAAAAATATTGGAAAGAAAAAAAAAACACAACTTTGAATTTAAATGTTTATTAGGAAAAAATTAAGCTTTTACGACTTCCGACCGAGACCGACTTGTACGTAAGATTAAAACAGACTAACTTTCTAACTTGAACTTTTCATTAGGTTCTTCATTGAGTAAGAAAAAAAAATGCTTGCTTCTACAAAATTACAAAATGCGCGTGTGAGAAAATGATTTAAAATGTTACTTGATACTTTTGTTTTTCACAAAAGTATTTTCCGGTGGAGGAATAATTTAAAATGTTATTCTATACTTTTGTTTTTCACAAAAGTATTTTCCGGTGGAGGAATAATTTAGCTGAGTCTGCGTGCTTTTGATTATGTGAAAAAAAAGGGTGAATCTTGTGGGGACGTGACCCGCCCTTCCTTAAGATTCTTCTCCGAAGAATTGAATGATTTTAATTCGATTTTAACATTTGAACCCTTTTTACGATATTTTTTAATTAGGAAAGTTACCATCATTATGATTGAGATTATTATTATTACGGGAATCGTGCTGAACGTAATTCGTTCATGAAAGACGCCTCTGTGTTTTAAGATTTCGATTACTTTTCTATTATTCAAATGTTTAATGTGCAAATCTTCTAATGAAAAGTTCATTACAATATTTTTGATAGTTAAATTATTGAAATTTGGTATTATAAAATTTTCGTTAAATACGTAATTTTCGTATGATACATTGTTGATTTGAAGTTCGCAGTTTTCGAATTTAATTAATTTTTTTGATACGTTAATTTCAAATGTATTGCAGTTATGAATTATCCTTGTATTTGGCATATTTTTTGTAACTATAATATTATTACTTATCTGTTTTATTTCGGTTTTGTTATTCATTTTAAAATTACATTTGGCATTATCCAAGAGCACCTGACATGAGTTTTCTGCAATTTTTAGATTTTTCTTTAATATAACATTTTCTTCATTTTCATTCATTAAAAATACTTTGTTTACTAAGTCTACTTCAAGATTATTTTTATTTGGTATTGGTTCAATGAAAACTCTATGAAACTTACTATCAGAATAAATTGGTAGCATTAATATGAATACAATATGGTCGTTATACAAGATTACTGAAGTTTTTACGTACATCATATCTTTAATTGTAATGTTGTATTTTTCAACTTCTTTTGTAGTCAAAATATCTCTGCCTATAACTCCTAGCCTGCTTAACATTAGATTTTCTTTGACTTTCCTGACTTGTTCTCTTAGCAATTGAATATCATATTGAATTTGAAATGCGTGTTGCATATTTTCTATTTCTGTTGTTTCTTTATTTATTTTATGAGCTAAGTATGATAATTGATAATTAATTTGCGTTTGCTGTATGTTAATATGTTTCGTTATGTTTGTTATGCCTTCGTTAAAATTTTCGTTGATGTGGACTTGATTATTTAAGTTTTGTATGAGTTCATCGTTATCTTTGTCTATTGCGTTTAATTTTTTTTTATCTCTTTTTCGTCGTCTGAGTCCATTACTCCTGCTATGTATTTTAATCCTTTCCCTACTATATTCATTAGACCTCTTTTATTCTTATTATGTGGTACTAAATTTTCTATTTCCTCAGCTAGAGACATAAAATTATGCTTCATCGCTAAATATCCGCTTCCGTTTCTTAATTTTTCTATATTATTCTCAATAATAGTTAACGTTTTTGACCATGAGTTTAAGTTAATGCTATGTAATATTTTCTTATAACCTGTTATAACCTGTACTTCTTGATCTTGAATCATCACGTATCCTTGCCCTTCGTTTAAGTTAAGTTCTTCGATTTTTTGCGTCTGTACTCTTGTCGCCGTTAGTATTATTATTATTGCCAACACTGTCACCTGGAATAGTAATGGTTTCGTATTTGTATTTACGTTTAACGTGGTCTTTATAGTATTTAATTCCGTTCTTGTCCCTGTAATAGTCATCACTTGTTGTTTTATCTTTTAACTTTTTGTATTTTGGCTGTAATTTAAATGTCTTTGATATTACGTTTCTTGATTTTACATACTGATGATTACTATCAGTTAAAATTACATTTTCCCTATTCTTATTTATTTTATCAATATACCTTTCTTTATTTTTCTGGACCTTATTAGCTATTTCCTCATACTCTTCTGCTGTAATTTTTCCGTTAATAAAATCTAAAAGTTTCTTTTTCGTAGTAGAATGAATGGTTTTATTATAAGTTTCTAATGCTTTTAAAACTAAGTTATCTAAATTTTGATTGTCTGTATTTTTGGTACTAGTTTTTAATATTCTAATATGCTCGTTTAAAGTAGAATGATATCGTTCAATGTCTGAATTACCTGTGTGCCTTTGTGCGGTTGTGGTGTGAACTTCTATTTTATTTTCCGCGAAATATTGTTTTAATTTTTGTACTGTGAAACCAGGTTCTCCATCTATTACGATTTTTCTCGGTACTCCCATCATTGCGGTTCTCGATTTCATTGCTTCTAATAAATCTACCCAGGACCTACTTCTTAATTTATGCATTGTTACGTGTTTTGTAAATTTATCAATTACTGTTAAGTACATTGTTTGTCGATTTGCAATCCAGACGTCAATATGTAAAATTTCGTTAGGTTTAGTTGTTGTCTCAGTTACTTTATACAAGGGTTTATAGGGATTTCTTTCAAATTTTGAAATGTTACAAATTTCGCAATTATTTAAAACTCTACCTATCTTTTCTTTTAATTTGGGAATGTAGTAAGTGTCCTTGATTTCTTCATATGTTTCATTTATTCCCCTGTGATTAAATTCTTCATGCGTATTGGATATTATTTCTAATGCCCTTTCTTCATCTTCAATATCTTCTAAGAGTTTGCTACTCTTGACGAATTTTAGTAGTTTATTATTGCCGAAATATTTCAAATAAGTTTCTTGAAATTGTGCAAATAAATGGTCATCGTTTGAGTATACTGCGACGATACCCTTGGATGGCAAATATTTTTTCAAGAGATCAGTTACACTTTCTTCATTGAATATTTTTAATTCTATGAGAAGTCTTCTTTTACCGAATGGTTTACGCAATTTGTGACAGCTAATTCTGTCGGTTTTGTGTAATATAATTTGGGTTTTGAAGATATTCACGGGACTATAAACGATTGGGATATGACTTGAACTATCCTCTTTCGCACTGTGAATTGTTGCTCCCGTCGAAGAATTACTATTACTCTCTATTTCGTTGCCTTCATTCTCGTCCTCGTTTATTTCATTATTATGGATTTCTATTGTAGAAAGACCGTCTGCTACATTGTTATCTTTACCTTTAACATATTCAATATCGTAATTATATTCACCTAATTTTATTTTCCACCTTTGTAACTTATTATTTGGTTCTTTGAGCGAACTTAACCATACCAAAGGTCTGTGGTCAGTTTGAATAGAAGACTTCCTGCCGTAAAGGTACGGTCTGAAATATTTTACTGCCCATATAACGGCAAGTAATTCTTTTTCAATTGTTGAATAGTTGATTTCGTGGTCATTAAGCGTCCTACTTGCGTAGCTAATGGGATGCCCTTCTTGTGACAGTACTGCTCCTAACGCGTAGTTTGACGCATCTGTTGTTAAGGTGAATTTTTTATTGAAATCCGGGAACCTGAGTATTGGTTCAGATGTAATTAGAGTTTTTAAAGTTTCGAAACCTCTAACATATTCTGGATCGTTGATATTAATTTTCTTACCCTTTTTTAAATAAATCGTCATGGGTTTTGCTATCTTGGAATAGTCTCTTATAAATTTCCGGTAATAGCCCGTAATTCCTAAAAATGATTTTATTTGCTTGGTGGTTTTTGGGATATTGTATTTTATTATTGTTTCTATCTTTTTGGGATTTGGCTTTATACCTTCAGTGGATATTACATGACCTAAGAATTCCGTTTCTTTTCTTAAAAATTCACTCTTATCTAGTTGTACTTTTAAATTGACTTCTTTTAATTTTGAAAATATTTTCCTTATAGAATCAACATGTTCTTCTAGGCTAGTGGAAAATATGATAATGTCGTCTAAGTACACTAGACATATTTTTCCTAAATATTCTGAAAGTACTGAATTCATTAGCCGTTGGAAGGTGGCTGGCGCATTTTTAAGGCCGAAAGGCATACGCGTGAATTCAAAATGCCCTTCATTAGTCGAAAAAGCAGTCTTCTTGATATCTTCTTCTTCTATCTCGACTTGGTGGAATCCCTTTGCTAGATCGAGGGTTGTAAAATATTGTGCCCTCCCCAATTTGTCGAAAATATCATCTATGTTCGGTATCGGGAATTTGTCATCTATCGTGACTTCATTTAATTTTCTATAATCAATCACTATACGCCATTTTTGCTTGCCCGATGCATCCAGTTTTTGGGTACCACCCATATTGGAGCCGAATATGGTGAATTACTAGGGCGTATAATGTTTTGTTTTTGCATTTCTCTTATTTGTTCCCGTACTTCTGTTTTATGTACCTCAGGGTACCTGTAACTTTTGTTATAGATTGGAACTTCGTTTCGCGTCTTAATGGAATGTTTTATCACATGCGTGAAAGACAAATCAGATCCTTCTTGGAAAAATATGGATGTAAATTCTTTTACTAATTTTGTAATAGCTTGTTTCTCTTCGCTATTCAAATGCTCAATTCTAATTTGATCAAGTGAGCAAATATTTTTCTGAAGATCAAAATTATAAATTATTTCTGTATCTAAAGAGTTTATCAAGGTTTCATAATCCTCTTCAGATTTATCAAAATATATTTTTATTTTAGCATCTTCCGTTTCTAAGTTTCTATTTTTATAACTTAAATTAATATTTAAGGGTTTTATAGGTCTAATAGGAACGTCGTATTCAGAGTGAAAATTAAATTCTAAAAATTCTGCCATTTCGTTAGTTCTATTGAACTCTTTGAATAATGGTATTTTAACTTTATTAAATATTTTTACATTTTGATTTATCGTTTTTAGCTCAATGTGTTTTTGCATGGGGATTTGCCATTTAGGATTGCATACGCCTGGGTTCACGATGCTAGATGTAGCGCCGGTGTCTATTAAAAATCTTAATTTTCGAACAACTGTGTCAATTATTATATAGGGTAGGACCGGATATTGGAGGCTATTAATTGAAAATTTTCGTTTCTATCGTGTTGATGTTCTTCGAAGTTATAATTACGTCTGTTGATTGTCGATGTGTCAACGTCCATCGGTTCTACGGTGTCGTTTCTGTTAACAGTCGTATTGTTGTTGGTTTGAGTTTGATAATTTTGTCTGTATCTGTCGGATCTAGGAAGTTCAAATCTTTGATTTGATTGATTCTGATACCTCCAGTAACTATTGTTATTATTTGAATTCGAATTCTTTTTATTTCTGTCGTAATTTGAATTATCATTTCGATTGTTACTATAGTTAGTTCGATTATTTTTAATATTTGTATTTTGATTGAAGTTATTATTTCGACCTACATTAACCCTAGTGAAAGCATAGCCAGTTTCGTATAAAATTTGCATAGCGGCTTCTAAACTATCTGGTTGCCTGCAATATAACAGACCTCTCATTGGCTCTGGTAACTTGTTTTGAAAAATTCTAAGAGCTGTTTTGCAATTATTTGTTGTTTCAGTTTCGGCACTATTTTCAAATTTTGTTTTATTATTTAATCTGCGTAGCATAGCATTTATTTCATTATAAAAATGTACACAATTCGTTTTAAATGTTATGAATCTAAGTTCATCGAAAAGTTGATCGACGCTTAACCTATCACCGAAATATTGAACAAAAAGAGTTTTCACCTCTTGCCACTTTGTAATGCCATTATTTATTTCAATTATTTCGCGAGCTTTTCCGATTAATCTACTTTTAATTATATCAAAAAATATTTTTTGGCTCAGCTCATCATACTTAGCTAATAAAGGAAAAACCCTATCTACTAAACTTGTAAAATTATAAAGGTCGTCTCTATCACCATTGAAAGTAGGCAATTGACTCAAATATTTTATTGGATCTAAGCTTACTTGTGTCATCGTGTTTATGGTGTTGGTTCCTCCTTCACGTACGTTGAGAGTTAATTGACCGGTTTTTAGTATATTGCTGCTGATTTGGGAATTAATTTTTCGTTCTTGTTGATTATTAATGATGATATTACAGCTATCGTCTGCTTGCACTTCTTCTGGTTTTACTTGGTCCTGTGAATTCTCTTCCACTGACGGCAAGGGCCTGTTGTTGTTCATTAGTCGATGTCGCTGGTCTTTTGTTTTATTTTTCCTAATTTTATTCTTCACTTTTGTAAATTTTGGACAATTTACTTTTGATTTCAGAATTTCGGAATTTCGCAATCAATTAATTTATTTTCTTGATTAATTTATTTTGTTTTATTATAGAGCGTTTTTCTTTCTTTTCTTTCAGGTTCGTGGAGTTAAATAATTAAAATTAACCGTGTTTTATTATTGGAATTTTCACTTCCACTTTACACGTACTCCGAAAGGATGGCAAGTACTAACAAATTTTGTTAACAATTTTTCAGATGTTTCCTTACTTCGGAAATGAAAAATGTTGTAAAAAAAAATTTTGTTTCGCACAGAATTATTTTAACAGCATTTGCACTGAATAACAATTTTATTTCTATTATTTTTTTTTTGCACTGGATGTCCTTTCGTGAACATCCTACCGACTGCGCCACTTTTAGAATTCTTACCTTTTCAGCAAGATGAAAATAAAAAAAATATTGGAAAGAAAAAAAAACACAAGTTTGAATTTAAATGTTTATTAGGAAAAAATTAAGCTTTTACGACTACGACCGAGACCGACTTGTACGTAAGATTAAAACAGACTAACTATCTAACTTGAACTTTTCATTTGGTTCTTCATTGAGTAAGAAAAAAATGCTTGCTTCTACAAAATTACAAAATGCGCGTGTGAGAAAATGATTTAAAATGTTACTAGATACTTTTGTTTTTCACAAAAGTATTTTCCGGTGGAGGAATAATTTAAAATGTTATTCTATACTTTTGTTTTTCACGAAAGTATTTTCCGGTGGAGGAATAATTTAGCTGAGTCTGCGTGCTTTTGATTATGTGAAAAAAAAGGGTGAATCTTGTGGGGACGTGACCTATATACATGCGTACTATGTTACAAATTTCGCAATTATTTAAAACTCTACCTATCTTTTCTTTTAATTTGGGAATGTAGTAAGTGTCCTTGATTTCTTTATATGTTTCATTTATTCCCCTGTGATTAAATTCTTCATGCGTATTGGATATTATTTCTAATGCCCTTTCTTCATCTTCAATATCTTCTAAGAGTTTGCTACTCTTGACGAATTTTAGTAGTTTATTATTGCCGAAATATTTCAAATAAGTTTCTTGAAATTGTGCAAATAAATGGTCATCGTTTGAGTATACTGCGACGATACCCTTGGATGGCAAATATTTTTTCAAGAGATCAGTTACACTTTCTTCATTGAATATTTTTAATTCTATGAGAAGTCTTCTTTTACCGAATGGTTTACGCAATTTGTGACAGCTAATTCTGTCGGTTTTGTGTAATATAATTTGGGTTTTGAAGATATTCACGGGACTATAAACGATTGGGATATGACTTGAACTATCCTCTTTCGCACTGTGAATTGTTGCTCCCGTCGAAGAATTACTATTACTCTCTATTTCGTTGCCTTCATTCTCGTCCTCGTTTATTTCATTATTATGGATTTCTATTGTAGAAAGACCGTCTGCTACATTGTTATCTTTACCTTTAACATATTCAATATCGTAATTATATTCACCTAATTTTATTTTCCACCTTTGTAACTTATTATTTGGTTCTTTGAGCGAACTTAACCATACCAAAGGTCTGTGGTCAGTTTGAATAGAAGACTTCCTGCCGTAAAGGTACGGTCTGAAATATTTTACTGCCCATATAACGGCAAGTAATTCTTTTTCAATTGTTGAATAGTTGATTTCGTGGTCATTAAGCATCCTACTTGCGTAGCTAATGGGATGCCCTTCTTGTGACAGTACTGCTCCTAACGCGTAGTTTGACGCATCTGTTGTTAAGGTGAATTTTTTATTGAAATCCGGGAACCTGAGTATTGGTTCAGATGTAATTAGAGTTTTTAAAGTTTCGAAACCTCTAACATATTCTGGATCGTTGATATTAATTTTCTTACCCTTTTTTAAATAAATCGTCATGGGTTTTGCTATCTTGGAATAGTCTCTTATAAATTTCCGGTAATAGCCCGTAATTCCTAAAAATGATTTTATTTGCTTGGTGGTTTTTGGGATATTGTATTTTATTATTGTTTCTATCTTTTTGGGATTTGGCTTTATACCTTCAGTGGATATTACATGACCTAAGAATTCCGTTTCTTTTCTTAAAAATTCACTCTTATCTAGTTGTACTTTTAAATTGACTTCTTTTAATTTTGAAAATATTTTCCTTATAGAATCAACATGTTCTTCTAGGCTAGTGGAAAATATGATAATGTCGTCTAAGTACACTAGACATATTTTTCCTAAATATTCTGAAAGTACTGAATTCATTAGCCGTTGGAAGGTGGCTGGCGCATTTTTAAGGCCGAAAGGCATACGCGTGAATTCAAAATGCCCTTCATTAGTCGAAAAAGCAGTCTTCTTGATATCTTCTTCTTCTATCTCGACTTGGTGGAATCCCTTTGCTAGATCGAGGGTTGTAAAATATTGTGCCCTCCCCAATTTGTCGAAAATATCATCTATGTTCGGTATCGGGAATTTGTCATCTATCGTGACTTCATTTAATTTTCTATAATCAATCACTATACGCCATTTTTGCTTGCCCGATGCATCCAGTTTTTGGGTACCACCCATATTGGAGCCGAATATGGTGAATTACTAGGGCGTATAATGTTTTGTTTTTGCATTTCTCTTATTTGTTCCCGTACTTCTGTTTTATGTACCTCAGGGTACCTGTAACTTTTGTTATAGATTGGAACTTCGTTTCGCGTCTTAATGGAATGTTTTATCACATGCGTGAAAGACAAATCAGATCCTTCTTGGAAAAATATGGATGTAAATTCTTTTACTAATTTTGTAATAGCTTGTTTCTCTTCGCTATTCAAATGCTCAATTCTAATTTGATCAAGTGAGCAAATATTTTTCTGAAGATCAAAATTATAAATTATTTCTGTATCTAAAGAGTTTATCAAGGTTTCATAATCCTCTTCAGATTTATCAAAATATATTTTTATTTTAGCATCTTCCGTTTCTAAGTTTCTATTTTTATAACTTAAATTAATATTTAAGGGTTTTATAGGTCTAATAGGAACGTCGTATTCAGAGTGAAAATTAAATTCTAAAAATTCTGCCATTTCGTTAGTTCTATTGAACTCTTTGAATAATGGTATTTTAACTTTATTAAATATTTTTACATTTTGATTTATCGTTTTTAGCTCAATGTGTTTTTGCATGGGGATTTGCCATTTAGGATTGCATACGCCTGGGTTCACGATGCTAGATGTAGCGCCGGTGTCTATTAAAAATCTTAATTTTCGAACAACTGTGTCCATTATTATATAGGGTAGGACCGGATATTGGAGGCTATTAATTGAAAATTTTCGTTTCTATCGTGTTGATGTTCTTCGAAGTTATAATTACGTCTGTTGATTGTCGATGTGTCAACGTCCATCGGTTCTACGGTGTCGTTTCTGTTAACAGTCGTATTGTTGTTGGTTTGAGTTTGATAATTTTGTCTGTATCTGTCGGATCTAGGAAGTTCAAATCTTTGATTTGATTGATTCTGATACCTCCAGTAACTATTGTTATTATTTGAATTCGAATTCTTTTTATTTCTGTCGTAATTTGAATTATCATTTCGATTGTTACTATAGTTAGTTCGATTATTTTTAATATTTGTATTTTGATTGAAGTTATTATTTCGACCTACATTAACCCTAGTGAAAGCATAGCCAGTTTCGTATAAAATTTGCATAGCGGCTTCTAAACTATCTGGTTGCCTGCAATATAACAGACCTCTCATTGGCTCTGGTAACTTGTTTTGAAAAATTCTAAGAGCTGTTTTGCAATTATTTTTTGTTTCAGTTTCGGCACTATTTTCAAATTTTGTTTTATTATTTAATCTGCGTAGCATAGCATTTATTTCATTATAAAAATCTACACAATTCGTTTTAAATGTTATGAATCTAAGTTCATCGAAAAGTTGATCGACGCTTAACCTATCACCGAAATATTGAACAAAAAGAGTTTTCACCTCTTGCCACTTTGTAATGCCATTATTTATTTCAATTATTTCGCGAGCTTTTCCGATTAATCTACTTTTAATTATATCAAAAAATATTTTTTGGCTCAGCTCATCATACTTAGCTAATAAAGGAAAAACCCTATCTACTAAACTTGTAAAATTATAAAGGTCGTCTCTATCACCATTGAAAGTAGGCAATTGACTCAAATATTTTATTGGATCTAAGCTTACTTGTGTCATCGTGTTTATGGTGTTGGTTCCTCCTTCACGTACGTTGAGAGTTAATTGACCGGTTTTTAGTATATTGCTGCTGATTTGGGAATTAATTTTTCGTTCTTGTTGATTATTAATGATGATATTACAGCTATCGTCTGCTTGCACTTCTTCTGGTTTTACTTGGTCCTGTGAATTCTCTTCCACTGACGGCAAGGGCCTGTTGTTGTTCATTAGTCGATGTCGCTGGTCTTTTGTTTTATTTTTCCTAATTTTATTCTTCACTTTTGTAAATTTTGGACAATTTACTTTTGATTCAGAATTTCGGAATTTCGCAATCAATTAATTTATTTTCTTGATTAATTTATTTTGTTTTATTATAGAGCGTTTTTCTTTCTTTTCTTTCAGGTTCGTGGAGTTAAATAATTAAAATTAACCGTGTTTTATTATTGGAATTTTCACTTCCACTTTACACGTACTCCGAAAGGATGGCAAGTACTAACAAATTTTGTTAACAATTTTTCAGATGTTTCCTTACTTCGGAAATGAAAAATGTTGTAAAAAAAAATTTTGTTTCGCACAGAATTATTTTAACAGCATTTGCACTGAATAACAATTTTATTTCTATTATTTTTTTTTTGCACTGGATGTCCTTTCGTGAACATCCTATCGACTGCGCCACTTTTAGAATTCTTACCTTTTCAGCAAGATGAAAATAAAAAAAATATTGGAAAGAAAAAAAAACACAAGTTTGAATTTAAATGTTTATTAGGAAAAAATTAAGCTTTTACGACTACGACCGAGACCGACTTGTACGTAAGATTAAAACAGACTAACTATCTAACTTGAACTTTTCATTAGGTTCTTCATTGAGTAAGAAAAAAATGCTTGCTTCTACAAAATTATAAAATGCGCGTGTGAGAAAATGATTTAAAATGTTACTAGATACTTTTGTTTTTCACAAAAGTATTTTCCGGTGGAGGAATAATTTAAAATGTTATTCTATACTTTTGTTTTTCACGAAAGTATTTTCCGGTGGAGGAATAATTTAGCTGAGTCTGCGTGCTTTTGATTATGTGAAAAAAAAGGGTGAATCTTGTGGGGACGTGACCTATATACATGCGTACTGTTAAAATGTGATGTCTTGTGCTTCGCTGAAAACTAGACTGACAGCTGATGTCCTGAAAACAAGAAAATCTGAAATGCTCAATTTTCTGAACTTTACCCAATTTCGTTGTTCCTCTTATAGAATAGAAATTGTGTACGTTCATAAATTAGAGCTTTGTTGATGACGACTCAGTGGTCACCTGTAATGAAACGATGAGTTGACTTTCTAACGTTTACGCACTAGTGCAACTTCCTATAAGTTACTGCTAGTGTAAACGTCTCTTGTGAAATAGCAACTCAAACACACTGAATCTGCAGCGTGTGGACTATACCAACGAGATTTAAATAATCCACCTAAAAACTGCCACGTCTAGGCGATGCGTGTGGTCTATAACAACGAGGTTGAAATGATCCACCTAAAAGCTGCCACGTGTGGGAGATGCGTGTGATCTATAACAACGAGATTGAAATGATCCACCTAAAAACTGCCACGTCTGGGCGATGCGTGTAGCTTCCAATAAGCTCTCACGATACCAATGCCTACTGTCTAGTGTCAAACAACGTAGAAACCTAAAATGAAAACGATGGCCGAGCACAATCACACTTAGATGGAGGTAGTGTAGCGGTGAATAAAAGAATCATCCGATTATTCATTCATTTAGATTTATTGAGCAAAACTTGCTTCGATTATAGACTAGTAAAAAAATAACTTCATAAAAAAATTAACCTAATTGCAATTCAATTTAACTATTATATATTTTTTCCAATTCTACTCAAACTTCTTAACTAGACTTATGTTACTATTTAAAATTCCTTTTTATATTTTATAACTTAATTAACGCTGAAAATAAAAATTATTGTTAACTGTCAATCGTGAATCAATTCTCATGTGGTATAAATGTGACCCGTGTGGGCACAGTTTTATACCTTGATGAATTGATTAATTGACGAAACTTTATGAACAAACAACTGAAAACTCAAGAAAATTATATTCAATAAATTTTTAGTATTTGGTGATATTATTTTGTGTAATATGTCCAATACAAATTGGCATGCAATCTTACACTTTAATACCCGTCACCTAACCAAAGATTTATATGAAAGCAAAAAAAATACCTTGAATTCACTAATGTCAAACAAAATCACGTCAAGATTGACTAACTCCCGAATTCCACTAGAAAACAAATTCTTTCCAACACAAAGGCAAAAAAAGGAAAATAAACTAAAAAATGACAGAACTACTTTAATTTTGAAGAACAACAAAAAACTGACTTTGAATGCAAATAAAAAATAAATGATGAAACCAAAAAAACTCTAAGTGAAATTACTAATGAAAAAGATAAAACAAAATATAAGTTCAAAATGGCACTGATGAAAAAATTGCAAATTTGAGGATACTATGACTGACTAGCATATGTATACTCCTTGACAATTTGTTGAAAATAGAAGACCGAATGAACAAATGGCCTCCTTTTTATAGAAAATTTCGTTCCATTTTAGCTGTCTATAAAGTGAAATATTCGAAATTTTCACTAAAAATGACAAAAGGTTGAATTTTTCTTGTTGTCAATCGATAGCAAATTTAATGATCTAAATTTTGATACCTTTGTCGTAAAAATTGATTGTCAATTTGATGATTTTAATCAATTTGTATAATTTTTGGAACATTTGCTATAAAAATGTCAATTCGTTACGTTTCATTTCGATGTAGTAAATTTTCCTGTCATTTGTAATAATTTTTTGTCTTCTTCCCACTGTGAGTCTCTTTCGCACTCATTGTGGGAAATGTATAAATAAAAAATCGCGAATATCGCGTTTCCCGTGGAAAATATCGCGAAACGAACGCGACCATTAAAATCACGGTTCGATTTTACGTGATTTTGATACGTCAAACGTCGCGGTAGTATGGAGTTTTCGTTGTTTTGACACTTTCGCGCGCGAGTGTCAAGTTTATTTTTAATGTGTTTTTTAAGTGATTTTTAGTGGTTTTTCAGGTACCCTCATCACTATGGATATTCCTTTTATAACAGGTAAGCGTATTTATAATTCACTTCGTGAATTACGGGTGTAATTTGTAAATTCTACATATTTGTGGACAAGTGTCATGGAAATATTTTCAGTGCATTTTGTACTCTATTTGTCCACAAACATTAACAATAATTGTGTTGATTGTGTGATTTGGTACGTGAATTCATGTTTTATGTAGTATTTCTTGCATCAAACATAAATTCATGTGCGATATCCTCAATTTCAACTTTGCATGGATTTTGTTGTTGTGATAGGCATATGTATACATGGTCATGATTTGACTTTGTGTACCTATGGCCTTTTTCCTTAGTTACTTAACAATAAAACATAATTGATTCCAACTAATTCATTTTCTTTATTTCATTTCAGATATCCGTGGGAACCCTGTTCTACCTGTGAATACTCCAGGTAGAGGTAATTTTTTTATGTATATTTGTCCATAGTGATGAGGGTACCTGAAAAACCACTAAAAATCACTTAAAAAACACATTAAAAATAAACTTGACACTTTCGCGCGCAAGTGTCAAGTTTATTTTTAATGTGTTTTTTAAGTGATTTTTAGTGGTTTTTCAGGTACCCTCATCACTATGGATATTCCTTTTATAACAGGTAAGCGTATTTATAATTCACTTCGTGAATTACGGGTGTAATTTGTAAATTCTACATGTTTGTGGACAAGTGTCATGTAAATATTTTCAGTGCATTTTGTACTCTATTTGTCCACAAACATTAGCAATAATTGTGTTGATTGTGTGATTTGGTACGTGAATTCATGGTTTATGTAGTATTTCTTGCATCAAACATAAATTCATGTGCGATATCCTCAATTTCAACCTTGCATGGATTTTGTTGTTGTGATAGGCATATGTATACATGGTCATGATTTGACTTTGTGTACCTATGGCCTTTTTCCTTAGTTACTTAACAATAAAACATAATTGATTCCAACTAATTCATTTTCTTTATTTCATTTCAGATATTCGTGGGAACCCTGTTCTACCTGTGAATACTCCAGGTAGAGGTAATTTTTTTATGTATATTTGTTTTTTTAAATCTTTATTGATTGTATCTCTTTCCTTTTAGGTTCGCTGAACATTTTCCCTCCCGTTGAACGATCCTGTTCAACAACCTCTTTTTAATCTTCTGGATGCCTCGTTTGCGGTAGTGGTGAAGCAATAGTGTACCATCAGCGCGAACACGTAACACTGATAGCGATCTGGTAGGTTTAGTGTTCGTTCCCTGTTTCGCCTCGTTTGGATATCCTTGAAGTTTATCCGTTTGACAACTTCGCTCGGGAGAAATATAGTGATGCCTTCACGGGTTATGAACTTCTGGAATGAGTTTTCCAACCTCAATTTAGCTTCGTTCATTGTAGTTGTGGGTAGAAGGCGTTCCAAATTATCCACTTGGCCACCATTGGCGATGATTTTCTCCTTCACTATCGGATTTGTCTGCGGCGTATCCATCAGGAACAAATCGTGGGCGTTGGATGTTGATGCTTCTGCTTTGGATGCCACTGATGTACAAGCCCTTGATGTAGATGCTTCTGCTGTGGATTCTCCTGATGCAGATGCCTGCTCTACATCTGGCTCCTTCGTCTGATCTACCAACTTTGACCATAGCTCCTCGAATTCGCTGGCGTCAAATGGTCCATCAATGGGGTCATCTGGCAGCAGGAAATTCATATTGATATCATCATAGATATCCAGGATATCCTTGTCTATGTCGTATTTTTTTGACATCTGTAAAATAAAATAATAAGTAATTTGTCTAATCAACTGGGACATTCACAAACAGATAACAAATGTGACGACACATATTCATTATTGTTATCTAATTGGTACACGACACACTTTGTTAATAGGTCTTGTGAAGATACTTCTCTGGGTTTTGATTTGCACCACTCGGACTAGACCATCGGATCCGGGGTAAATCTCATTAATGATCCCTAATGGCCACAGTGTTGGTGGTGTATTTTCACATCGCAGTAACACGATATCTCCTTTTTGCAGATTAGGTTGTTGAGTGAACCACTTAGGTCTATTTTGCAATTGGTTTAAATAATCCTTAGACCAATGATTCCAGAATTGTTGCACCATCTGCTGGACGTGCTTCCATCTGGTTGCATACGAAGTGTTTTGGCTAGTACACTCGAGCTCTGGAAGTGCGTAGAACGATTGTCCAATTAGGAAGTGTCCTGGCGTTAAGATAAACGTGTCATTCGGGTCATCTCTCAGATGACATAGTGGCCTTGAATTTAGGCAGGCCTCAACTTGAGTCAACAGCGTAGCATAGTCCTCAAATGTGAGGTTTGAGTTTCCAATAGATCTACGTAGATGGTGTTTAATGGATTTAACACCCGACTCCCATAATCCTCCAAAATGCGGAGCTGCTGGTGGATTCATATGCCATGTAATGAATTTTGAAGATAAATATTCAGCAGCCATTGGAGTTGCTTGTTTTATTGCTTGCTGTAACTCTTTCTCCAGTATTGCCTTTCCTCCAACAAAGTTTGTGCCACAATCTGAATAGAGGTCAGTGCACAGACCTCTTCTGCCTATGAACCTTTTCAAGGCTGCAATGAAGGCTTTTGCAGTTAAACTAGAGACTAATTCAATGTGCACTGCCTTAGTTGCCATGCATACAAAAATACAGAAGTAAGCCTTTTGTAGCTTTGCATTTCTGTGACTTGCTGTTTTGATGGTTATTGGTCCAGCGTAATCTATTCCAACTTTAGCAAAGGGTTTTGTTATGTTTACTCTTGCTGCAGGTAGATTACCCATCAATTGCGTTTCTGTTGCTTGACGTTGTCTAAAACATGTAATGCACTTATGTATCCTAGTTGAAATACAACGCCTTCCATCTAAGATCCAGACTGAGTTTCTGCTTGTATTCAGAACTAAAGATGTGCCACCATGTAGTGTTTCTAAATGGACCTTGTCAATGAAAATTGACGTTACATGGTGATCACGAGGTAAGATTACTGGGTGTCTTCTATTATAAGATAGTAACGCGTTATCCAATCGTCCTCCTACTCGTATCAATCCATTGTTATCAAGCATTGGATTCAACCGTAAAAGTTTGCTACCCTTAGCTACAGTGCCTTTCTGCAGCAATGCCTGGTACTCGTCTGGGAGTGTTGACAGCTGCACTAATTTGAATACAGTTTCTTGTGCATATAGGCACTCCTCACTGGTTAATGTTGTAATCCTTTTGTTATCAGGATTTTTACAATTGTGTACGACGCGCTGCAGCCTTGCAACAATACGAACTAATCGTGTGAAAGAAGAGTATCTTTCCAGAATGTCAGTTTCACAATTTATTAAAAAATTAGTGACGGTTGGTGCTCTTTGCTCAAGGATAGTTGCTTCCTTGATTTCGTTCTTGATTGGCCAATTATCTTGTGATTGTGTTAGCCATGAGGGTCCATGCCACCAGAAGTCATTGTTCAGGAGCTGAGGGATTGCGATGCCACGCGACGCCAAGTCAGCAGGATTCTGACTCGATGGAATATGCCGCCAATGTTCGAATTTTAGATTATCCTGAATTTCTACGATCCGATTGGTTACATAGATTTTCCACTTGGAAGGATGCTCCTTTATCCATTGTAGTACTATTTTGGAATCTGTCCAAGCAACTACGGGAATGTCTTCCAAGTGAATGCCTTGTACAATGGTCTTCAGTAATCTTACGAGCAGTAAGGCACCATTCAATGCAAGACGTGGTATTGTCATTGGTTTAATCGGTGCTACCTTTGTCTTTGACGTTAGCAAATGTGTAACAACTGTACCATCATCTTGTTCTACTCTTAAGTAGATTGCTGCAGCGTATGCCTTGAATGACGCATCGCAAAATCCATGTATTTCCATGCGTGCCTCTCTTGAGTAGTTAATCCATCTTGGGATTCGTAATTGTTCCAAAAGTTTTAGATTGTCAGCAAAGTTTTTCCAGGTGTGGCTAACGTTGTCTGACACTGGATCTTCCCATGATGAGCCCGTAATCCATAAACCTTGCATGAGCAGTTTTGCTTCTATGATTATCGGAGATAGCCAACCGAGAGGATCATATAAGGATGCAATCCCTGATAAAATGATGCGTTTTGTGAACACTGCATGATGCGGCAGTGGCTTGATTGTAAACGTGAAGAAATCATCCTTTGGGAAACATTTGATCCCTAATGTTTTGACTGAGTCATTCTCTGAAAACGTTAATGAGTTTTTCAGTTCGACATGATCTTCTGGTAGATCTTGTAACAATCTGCTATCGTTGCTGGTCCATTTTCTTAAATTGAACCCAGCGGAATTCATCATTTGGATGAGCTGATGCTGTAATTCCTTTGCGTCCTTTAAATTGTCGGCTCCAGACAGAAGATCGTCTACATAGAAGTTGTTGAATACCGCATTTGCTGCAAGCGGTCAGTTATGACTTTCATCCCTTGCCAATTGTTGAAGCGTCCTTATCGCCAAATATGGAGCTGAAGTTTTCCCAAAGGTTACTATCTTCAGTTGGTAATCTTGGAGTATACCCTTCTTTGGATGCCACCATACAATCCTCTGAAAAGTCCTATGATCCGGATGTATTTCAATCATGCGGTACATTTTCTCTATGTCTGCATTCATGACAGTTTTATATTTCCTCCAATTCAACAATGTCGTGAATAATGTTGGCTGAAGTGTTGGTCCCTTTAACAAATGTTGATTGAGAGACTCTCCATTTGTCGTCTTCGCTGATGCGTCAAACACCACACGTAGTTTCGTCGTTGAACTGTCCTTGAACACAGCATGATGAGGAATGTAGTAATGGTTTTCGCTTTCCTGAGGCGGGCCTACCTCCTCCATATGGCCTAACTCGATATACTCGTCCAGACATTTTTCATACTCCATTTTAAACTCACTGTTTTTCGCAAATTGTTTTTGCAAGCTTTCTAAACGTCTGATCGCTTGTTGTCTGGAATTACCCAACGCTGGCGTGGTGTTATTCACAAACGGTAACTTCACTCGATATTTTCCTGAGTCTAGACGACTGCAAGAATCGTGAAATATCCCTTCACACATTGTTTCGTCCTGTGAGGGAACAGGTTGTGTGGAAACTTCTTCGGTTTCCCAAAACTGTCTAAGGTGCTTTTCCAAAGCATCTGTGTGTGTCATGAAAGCCTTTACTGTGCTCTCATTTGTTGCATTTTCAGCTGATCCTAATAGCATGCAACCGAAGATTGTCTTCAGAGCTGTTGGTGTGTTAGGTGGACCCTGTGCAATCCCTTCTTGTATTATCTTCGCATAAACCTTGGCACCTAGTAGTGCATCTATCTTGCCAGGTTTCCAGAAGGTAGGATCTGCTAAGTCGAGTTGATCTAAATGCTTGTATTTGGCTTTAGATATTAATTTTGTTGGTAACGCGTCAGTGATCTTGTCGATTACCAAAAAATCCTCTGAGATTGTTGTCTTATCTTCTCCACAGGACTTCAGTGATAGCTTGGTTATCTTGCTCGAGTTACCTGTTAAACTTTTGTTTAACCCTATTACAGTCACTAGTGTTGGACTGCAAATAGCCTGCAATTTGTGACATGCCGACTTTGTGATAAAAGAGCATTCTGATCCCGAGTCGATAAGACAACGCAATCTTTGTGGCTTTCCGTGCTCACCTTGGGCTTTTACCAAAGCCGTAGATAATAGCGCATAAGATCGTTCTCGGTTCATGTACGTATGAGTTGTCGTTCGATCTCCTGTACCCTTATTGGTACTTGGTTTGACTTGGTCAAGACTGCTATTATCTCTGTGTTGTTGAAGTTGCCTAGGGTTTGAGTTGAAATCAACTTCAACTGATTTGGATTGCAGATTTGTAGCCTCTACTTTCCTAGGATGTAAATTATTTGCATTAGCATCCTCATGTATCGATGTATGATGCATCTGTTTGCATTTAAAGCATCGATACCTACTGGAACAATTCCTAAGTGAGTGTTTCCTTGATAGACAGTTATAGCAAAGTCCATTTGTCTTGATGAACTTTTTTCTGCCTTGTAAATCCATATTTTGGAATCTTGTGCAATTCTGAAGTAAATGGTCTCCATTACATGCTGCGCATTTCACTGACTTGATTGTGTGTAATGCTTTTGTTGTAGTTGGTTTTGAGTGACATTTGGCTTGACTTGACTTGGGTGCCAACGTGTCTGAAATGGCTTCTAATATATTCAACCTTGTATCTAAGAATGTGAATAGTTGTTCATACGTTGGCAACTCTTGTGACGCTCCTTGTGATTCTTCCCACAATCTTAATGTTGCGAAAGGCAGCTTTTGTACTATCAAATACACAAGTAATACATCCCATGACGCAGTATTAACTTGCAAAGCCTTCAATTGCTGTAGACACTCTTGTGTAGTGTCAACTAGTGATTTTAATTCTACAGCTGTTTCTGAAGTTATTTTAGGTTGATTTGTCAAAATCTTAAGCTGATGATTTACAAGAATCTTCTTATTCTCGTACCTTGCCTTCAATTTATTCCATGCGGGTAGATAATCTTCATTTGTGATGGGAGTGTGACGTAGTAATTTCTCCGCATCACCTAGTAATGAGCTTTTCAAGTAGTACAATTTCTGAACATCCTTCAAGTTTGTGTTGTTGTGTACTACGGCCGTGAATAAATCTTGGAACGAGCGCCAGCCGTCATAGTTACCATTATACTTTGGCAACATGATTTTTGGTAATATATTTTGTTGTTGTTGTTCCACACGAGTTTGTTGTGTTAACAATAATGTGGATTCTGCCAACTCTGTTGTAGGATGAATCAAATCGTATAATTCTCCTATATATATACAATATGCATTTTCCATATTACAATATGTGTCATCAGTGATATACTTTGGTTCATTTTTGGGCGGTGTTTCAATGATCAGCTCATTGATCAGCTGATCAATCTGTTCATAGTCAGCCCATGTTCGCTTGATTTCAGAGAGTTTGGCTTCATACAAACCCCTTGAATGCTTTTCTGTTATTGTCTTCTTTTCATTAGTAATTGCTTTATTCAGGCGATTCCTTAAAGCCTGTTCCTTATTTAACAAACTTTTGAGTTCTGTCATTTTAAATTAATTAAGAAATCTGAGCAGTAGACAAATATAAATTGATAATTCAAAACTAATTTTACATAGACTACAAATGAATTGCAATATCTAATTTTAATCCCTACAACTCTAACCTAAATGAATGAGTCGAATGAATTCCTGGATGGAACCACCAAATGTTAAAATGTGATGTCTTGTGCTTCACTGAAAACTAGACTGACAGCTGATGTCCTGAAAACAAGAAAATCTGAAATGCTCAATTTTCTGAACTTTACCCAATTTCGTTGTTCCTCTTATAGAATAGAAATTGTGTACGTTCATAAATTAGAGCTTTGGTGATGACGACTCAGTGGTCACCTGTAATGAAACGATGAGTTGACTTTCTAACGTTTACGCACTAGTGCAACTTCCTATAAGTTACTGCTAGTGTAAACGTCTCTTGTGAAATAGCAACTCAAACACACTGAATCTGCAGCGTGTGGACTATACCAACGAGATGTAAATAATCCACCTAAAAACTGCCATGTCTGGGCGATGCGTGTGGTCTATAACAACGAGGTTGAAATGATCCACCTAAAAGCTGCCACGTCTGGGAGATGCGTGTGATCTATAACAACGAGATTGAAACTATTATATATTTTTTCCAATTCTACTCAAACTTCTTAACTAGACTTATATTACTATTTAAAATTCCTTTTTATATTTTATAACTTAATTAACGCTGAAAATAAAAATTATTGTTAACTGTCAATCGTGAATCAATTCTCATGTGGTGTAAATGTGACCCGTGTGGGCACAGTTTTATACCTTGATGAATTGATTAATTGACGAAACTTTATGAACAAACAACTGAAAACTCAAGAAAATTATATTCAATAAATTTTTAGTATTTGGTGATATTATTTTGTGTAATATGTCCAATACAAATTGGCATGCAATCTTACACTTTAATACCCGTCACCTAACCAAAGATTTATATGAAAGCAAAAAAAATACCTTGAATTCACTAATGTCAAACAAAATCACGTTAAGATTGACTAACTCCCGAATTCCACTAGAAAACAAATTCTTTCCAACACAAAGGCAAAAAAAGGAAAATAAACTAAAAAATGACAGAACTACTTTAATTTTGAAGAACAACAAAAAACTGACTTTGAATGCAAATAAAAAATAAATGATGAAACCAAAAAAACTCTAAGTGAAATTACTAATGAAAAAGATAAAACAAAATATAAGTTCAAAATGGCACTGATGAAAAAATTGCAAATTTGAGGATACTATGACTGACTAGCATATGTATACTCCTTGACAATTTGTTGAAAATAGAAGACCGAATGAACAAATGGCCTCCTTTTTATAGAAAATTTCGTTCCACTTTCGCTGTCTATAAAGTGAAATATTCGAAATTTTCACTGAAAATGACAAAAGGTTGAATTTTTCTTGTTGTCAATCAATAGCAAATTTAATGATCTAAATTTTGATACCTTTGTCGTAAAAATTGATTGTCAATTTGATGATTTTAATCAATTTGTATAATTTTTGCAACATTTGCTATAAAAATGTCAATTCGTTACGTTTCATTTCGATGTAGTAGATTTTCCTGTCATTTGTAATAATTTTTTGTCTTCTTCCCACTGTGAGTCTCTTTCGCACTCATTGTGGGAAATGTATAAATAAAAAATCGCGAATATCGCGTTTCCCGTGGAAAATATCGCGAAACGAACGCGACCATTAAAATCACGGTTCGATTTTACGTGATTTTGATACGTCAAACCAGTGGCGTAGATAAGAATTCAGGGGCCCACCCGCGAAAATTTTTAGGGGCCCTTTTTAAATATACATTTAGACCTCAGGTATAGTCGATACTGTACTTTATAGAACGCAAGACATTCATAATTGAGAGCAAAAAGTTGTGGAAGATATAAATATTCCTAGTTAAGTATGGACATTATGCATGTATTAATACATATACATATTATACCTATATATAAATCCTCTCTGGTAAAATAATAAGTATGGTGTAAAATTTGGTATTTATTATAATAATATCCAAAAATATTATTACAAATTTTTCTTATATCTGAGGATGATACAGATGCTCAAAAGTGCAGTTAAATTAAACAGTGAATTATAAAAAGAAGAAATTACAAGAACTTACCCGACTTAATTAGAAGATGAAACACAAAAGCGTCTTTTTTTCAGAAGCATAAAGTTTTCAACTAGCTCTTCTAGATTGACGGACTTACTTTGTTCATGTTCAATACTTATAACAGCCAAAGCACTTAACCGAACTTGTTTAATAGTGCTGCGTAAATAAGTTTTAATCAATTTCAGTTTCGAAAACGATCTTTCTGCTGTTGCGGATGTTACCGGTAATGTTAAATATAATTGAAATAATGTACACAAATCTGGAAGACTAGTTGCTACACATGTATTTTCCACTATTAATAAATTTGCCAGTTCTTTAATAGATGACTTTTGTTTAATATCATTGCTGAAAACAGTCTTGAAATTAATTAACTGAATAGGTAGGTCTTCCGAAAAATCATCACCATATTTGCTCAGAACCTGCCTTCCACATTCCATTATTGCTTCATTCGTTAAACTGATAAATTTTGAAGGGTTGAGAAATGTGAAAAGCTTCACAATTTCATTTATAGAGGAAAATCTTCTAGATAGTTGGTTGATAATAATATCAAGTGATGCATTATAAACTTCAATCTGAAATTTTTTCAAGGGATTAGGAATTACGCAGCCATCCTCAAATTCATCAAAAAATTTCTTCTGGCGTTTTTCTTTCAACTTAGGCTGAATATTCCAAGACTTTGCTAGGCTATTAGCTTCTTCTTCAAGTTTATCGAAATTGTGTCGAAGTTGTGATAAGTTCTTTTGTCCAGTGTTGAGCAATTCGCAAGCTTTTTCTAAATCGCATGAGGGACTCTGTAGTAGTTTTGAAATTAAATTTACGGCTTCTAAGATTTTACTTTGAAACACGAGTATTAAAATGAACTCGTAACTGTCCATTTTATTCTGCAAAGACTTTGCTTCATTTCTATCATTTGGTTTTTTGCACAATAAGATGAAGTTTGATAAGCATTGCATCACCGATTGATAATTATATCTTATAGAGAGTAAACATTCATATCTAGAGGACCACCTTGTCAGGCAGAGTTTTTTGAGGGTGTATTTCATTTTATTTACATGTAATGATGTTTCATTTAGTGCTTGCCAACGCGGGAGACTTTCACTGAAAAAAACATAAATACTTTGTAGAAGGTCATAGAAGTTTTGAATCTCTCTAATGTTCTTAACCGAATCATTTAAAACTAAATTCAAATTGTGAGCTGAGCAATGCACATAATCAGCAGTAGCAACTCGATTCTTGATTCTTGCCTGCAAACCGCTATATTTTCCAGACATATTAGCAGCCCCATCATATCCTTGTCCCCGACACTTTTCAATTTTAATTTTAAAATTATCCAAGGCAGTAAGAACGACATTCTCAAGGTTCTGTGAATTTTGTTCGGTTAGTTCTATAAATCCAATAAATGACTCTTTTACTTCTAGTTTGTTATGTACTCCTTTATCTGCATTTGGCTTTATGCTTGCATACCGTATAACAATACTTAGTTGGTCTTTTTTGGATATATCTTGGGTACTATCAATTATAAGGGAAAAGAATGGAGCGTCATTGATACCTTCCGTTATTTTTTCTAAAACGCTTTTAGCCAGATGTGTAATTATTTCATTTTGGATGTCAGGACTCAAGTACTTATTTCGAATATTGGTATTTGACAAATGGGCTTTTAGTATGGGGTCATATCGCGATATTAAGTCATTAATATTTAAGAAATTACCACTCGTTGCTCCAATTTCGTAAGCGCTTATACTTTCTCGATGACCTCGTAAAGCCATATTGCAAATTGATAAAGTTCTTATCACATCGCAGATTCTTATTAAAACTTCTTTAATTTTTTCATTACTACTTCTTCGATTATCGATGGTTCTATTTTTCTCCCAAGTGCTGTAGGTTATACATGATTCCAAATGAGCATGACTTTCTTCGTGAATTTTAATTTTCTTACTCAAGCCTCTCCAGTCATTAATTGTTCCCTTACACCAACTTACTGCTTTTACATTATCAGAGAAAAGCCAACACGGTTGACAATAAACCCCATTCAATGCCTGAGAGTAACAAAGCCAAAAACGATCAATTTGTTGGCCAGTTCTTGTTTTAACCACATAGTAATCAGTGCTGAAGGCTCTATTGTCATTTTCATTCTTCGGAAATGGACCCATGGGTTTATTTGGACCTGCAGCAATAATTTTTCGTTTTACATCGTCCGATAGGTGTCCCGAAAATAAAGCCCTGTCTGTAACAAAATGTGTTAGATCCTCCTGATCACATTCATCTTCGTTTTCTGAGGCAGCTATATTTGATTCCTGTTCGACAATTGCAACATTTTCATCAGCTCCAATAATTTTAACTGAGGTAGACGCACTAGCTTCTGAGGCTTTTTCAAAGAAACTACTAATCTTCGGTAACTTATGTGCTTTTTCACATTTTTCTTGTCTCAATTTTCGTTTTTGTGCACCACTCATATATTTCCTTTCACTCATTTTCACACAAAAATACTTTGCACGACACTTATACGAATGTATATGAAAAATATTTGAATATTAAGTTCTATATTTTACTTATATTCTCAATTTAATAATAAAATAATATAATCTCCAATGAGAATCGAAACACTTTACATGAAGTCGTGCTATTTTGAGTATCCTTTGTATGGATATATCCCGTCGCGCATCCAAATCTAGACTGAAAAAATCTAAATACTTTTTACTTAAATACGCAGCTATCTTTCTGATTCCCAGAAAAACAATAAAATTTGCCTGTTTTAAGGCAGATTGCTCATTTTCTATAATTTCAGTAATAGGAATTCAGTTCAAAAATCAACGATGCTTCACCTGAAGTAGGGAAGGCCTCAATTTTTTTCCTAGAAATTTACTGGACATTTTTCATTCGAATTTGTATGCATTATTGGAGGCCAACAGCATTGCCTCGCTATTAGCATTGACAAACTAATAAGATACAAAGACTGCGACGATGCCTCCTCGACCTGATGTAGGGAAGACCACAATTTTTTCTTAGAGATTTACTGGAAATCTTTTCTTTGAAATTTGTACGCATTTTTGGAGGCTGACAACGACGCACAGTAAAGTATTGTATCTGAAAATAGCTCCAGTCGGCCACCAAAGTGAACAAAAGTTCTGCCGAAACATTTTCTGTAATTTTTTAAGAAGAAATTGAGGCTTTCCCTACATCACGTTGAAGCATCGTCGCAGTCTTTGTATGTATTAGTTTGTCTATGCTAATAGCCAAATATGAAAAATGTGTTGGTAATGTTGAATTCCGGATATGAGAATGGTATATAATCTATAAAAATCAGTAGTAAAATGAGCAATAAAATTGAAAATATCTGGAAAAAAAAGATATTTCTCTGAAATTTTCATGACTTTTATTATATGTATACTTTTAGAGTAAAATGTTGGAATTCTTTGAAAATTTAGTTACCAGTTTGGGGCCCCTAAATTTCCGGGGCCCCCCCGTCTGGCGGGGTTTGCGGGTGCCTTATCTACGCCACTGCGTCAAACGTCGCGGTAGTATGGAGTTTTCGTTGTTTTGACACTTTCGCGCGCGAGTGTCAAGTTTATTTTTAATGTGTTTTTTAAGTGATTTTTAGTGGTTTTTCAGGTACACTCATCACTATGGATATTCCTTTTATAACAGGTAAGCGTATTTATAATTCATTTCGTGAATTACGGGTGTAATTTGTAAATTCTACATGTTTGTGGACAAGTGTCATGTAAATATTTTCAGTGCATTTTATACTCTATTTGTCCACAAACATTAGCAATAATTGTGTTGATTGTGTGATTTGGTACGTGAATTCATGTTTTATGTAGTATTTCTTGCATCAAACATAAATTCATGTGCGATATCCTCAATTTCCACTTTGCATTTAGGATTGCATACGCCTGGGTTCACGATGCTAGATGTAGCGCCGGTGTCTATTAAAAATCTTAATTTTCGAACAACTGTGTCAATTATTATATAGGGTAGGACCGGATATTGGAGGCTATTAATTGAAAATTTTCGTTTCTATCGTGTTGATGTTCTTCGAAGTTATAATTACGTCTGTTGATTGTCGATGTGTCAACGTCCATCGGTTCTACGGTGTCGTTTCTGTTAACAGTCGTATTGTTGTTGGTTTGAGTTTGATAATTTTGTCTGTATCTGTCGGATCTAGGAAGTTCAAATCTTTGATTTGATTGATTCTGATATATCCAGTAACTATTGTTATTATTTGAATTCGAATTCTTTTTATTTCTGTCGTAATTTGAATTATCATTTCGATTGTTACTATAGTTAGTTCGATTATTTTTAATATTTGTATTTTGATTGAAGTTATTATTTCGACCTACATTAACCCTAGTGAAAGCATAGCCAGTTTCGTATAAAATTTGCATAGCGGCTTCTAAACTATCTGGTTGCCTGCAATATAACAGACCTCTCATTGGCTCTGGTAACTTGTTTTGAAAAATTCTAAGAGCTGTTTTGCAATTATTTTTTGTTTCAGTTTCGGCACTATTTTCAAATTTTGTTTTATTATTTAATCTGCGTAGCATAGCATTTATTTCATTATAAAAATCTACACAATTCGTTTTAAATGTTATGAATCTAAGTTCATCGAAAAGTTGATCGACGCTTAACCTATCACCGAAATGTTGAACAAAAAGAGTTTTCACCTCTTGCCACTTTGTAATGCCATTATTTATTTCAATTATTTCGCGAGCTTTTCCGATTAATCTACTTTTAATTATATCAAAAAATATTTTTTGGCTCAGCTCATCATACTTAGCTAATAAAGGAAAAACCCTATCTACTAAACTTGTAAAATTATAAAGGTCGTCTCTATCACCATTGAAAGTAGGCAATTGACTCAAATATTTTATTGGATCTAAGCTTACTTGTGTCATCGTGTTTATGGTGTTGGTTCCTCCTTCACGTACGTTGAGAGTTAATTGACCGGTTTTTAGTATATTGCTGCTGATTTGGGAATTAATTTTTCGTTCTTGTTGATTATTAATGATGATATTACAGCTATCGTCTGCTTGTACTTCTTCTGGTTTTACTTGGTCCTGTGAATTCTCTTCCACTGACGGCAAGGGCCTGTTGTTGTTCATTAGTCGATGTCACTTGACACTTTCGCGCGCGAGTGTCAAGTTTATTTTTAATGTGTTTTTTAAGTGATTTTTAGTGGTTTTTCAGGTACCCTCATCACTATGGATATTCCTTTTATAACAGGTAAGCGTATTTATAATTCATTTCGTGAATTACGGGTGTAATTTGTAAATTCTACATGTTTGTGGACAAGTGTCATGTAAATATTTTCAGTGCATTTTGTACTCTATTTGTCCACAAACATTAGCAATAATTGTGTTGATTGTGTGATTTGGTACGTGAATTCATGTTTTATGTAGTATTTCTTGCATCAAACATAACTTCATGTGCGATATCCTTAATTTCCACTTTGCATGGATTTTGTTGTTGTGATAGGCATATGTATACATGGTCATGATTTGACTTTGTGTACCTATGGCCTTTTTCCTTAGTTACTTAACAATAAAACATAATTGATTCCAACTAATTCATTTTCTTTATTTCATTTCAGATATTCGTGGGAACCCTGTTCTACCTGTGAATACTCCAGGTAGAGGTAATTTTTTTATGTATATTTGTTTTTTTAAATCTTTATTGATTGTACCTCTTTTCTTTTAGGTTCGCTGAACACGTACATACGCACATAACTACATTTAAATTATCGAAGAAATGTAGCAAGCATGAATACACATACCTACATTTAAATTATCAAAGAAATGTAGCAAGCATGAATATACATATCTACATTTAAATCATCAAAGAAAAAAATAGCAAGCAATGAATATACATACGTACATTTCAATTGCCAAAGAAATGCTAACAGGCATGAACAAACATATCTACATTGTTTAAGTTCATCATAATTTCACTCATCACTGAGCTACACCACTTACTTAATCGTTTGAGGAAATAAGTGAAGGTAGATCGCGAGACGTAATACCCCTGCGCGCAAGAATTCTCACACTGCAATATGATAACCTTGCTTCCGCTAACGGTAAAGCACAGGTGACCAAATTTATGGTTCACGGTTTGAGTACGTTGTAGATAATAACAAGACAAAATGAATATTTACGGATGTACGTATGACAACGATGAATGACGTGATGAAATGATAACCAGCTGCAAGCATTGAGGATAGGTGATCCTTATGTATGTACATATATAGCAAGTGCTCTGAGGTAATAGAATAAGCATTTTAGCATTACAAAATAATTATGTATACAATTAAAATTATCCGTAGCAGTTAAGTTTAAATTTTACTATAAATATTATAATGATTTAATTAAAAAGATCATTTGCAATGGTAACTCACAACACACCACAAGTTGTTTTTACTAGGAGTTAAGCTGTTCAGCTACTCCAATACACAACACTAGGAGCAAAGCTGCATTAGCTACTCCATTGCACCAAATACCTTAGGAGCAAAGCTACATTAGTAACTCCTCGACACCACATACCTTATGAGGAAAGCTACAATAGCTACTACATTCATTAACATAGGAGCAAATCTACAATAGCTTTTCCACTCACTAAACACAGGAACAAAGCTGTTTAGCTAAATCAACGTACCTACAACCAGTGTGCCGTTACGTAGAAAAGCTAGTAAGGTATCGCAGCAGTCAGATCAACAAATAAGGTGCTTGTATGAGAGTACTTGGTTATAGTTTGATAGCAAGTACTTCATAAACTCAACTCAAGTTTCCTCGCAAAGAAACTAGTAACAATTTGGCGCAGCCGGTAGGATTAAGGAATTTATTTCAACCCACAAATACTTGAAAACCTTGATCCTCGAATCTACGACTGCATACAATTATCTAACTGTTGACCTCAGAAATACCACGATAGGGCGCTTCTAACCCAGCCAACACACGAAAGAAGCCCCAAATTGCAGAACGGCTTCCTTGGATAAAATAATTGAAAATATATATATATCTAAGAAAATCTGACGCCACAGGAAAGGAAGAACGTAAACATTTTGTAAGTAAGTTTCGATAAAAAATTGTTAAAAGGAGGCAAACAGTTATTAGCGAAATCACTTTAGACTATGTTAAAGAAATATTATACTATATCTGCGGCATTTTAAAAAAGAAATTCCTGGATTCTTCTCGCCTCCATTCATTCCAAGGTATGTAGCTTTTATTAACGTGATAAAACAGGGCAGATCTCACACATTAATGCAAAGTTTCTTTGTTTTTAAAACAAAAGTCGCTAAACTACTTATTCCCTTTTCTTCCCTACTTCTCTCTCTCACACTTATTCGTTGAAACTCGAAGTTCATGCCTAAACCTGACCGAAGCTCTTCATGCTCCAATTTTGAGACGACAATGATACTTCATTGTCGTTTGATAACACAAGCCCTCAAGGGAGCCCTTCAGATATCCCACTAGTAGAGCAAAATTCCCCCCAAAGCAGAACATCCATAAACTTGTATCGCGAACATCGTTCAGGCAAACGTTTCAGAAGGCATAGTTTGATTAACTTCCTCATAAGAAACAATAGCTTAAACGACCTAATAAGAGAAAAACCGTTAAATATAAAAAAAAACAGACAAAATGCCGGTAAATTACGAAAAGGTGGTTAAATTAACAACACAAATGGTGTCCTTATTCTCTAGGGAATTTAGCACCAGCATCCTCACAGAACTGCAAATATTTGTAGACCGTTGTAAACAAGTGCAGCAGTGTCTAGAGGAGGAAGAAAAAGTAGCTTTTATGCAAATTTTCCCCACTAGATTGAGAGGAAATGCATACCAGCTAATCGCATCAAGCTCACTCACAACATTTGAAGAGGTTGAAAAAGTACTCTATCGAAATTACATACCTCGTGAGACATAACATGAACTGATCAACAGATTAATTACTTGTCGGGAATAGCCGCACAAGTCTTTTAACTTATTCACCAATAGGCTAAAAGGCCTATTTTTACAATGTAGCGAATCAGCACAGAGTAAATAAGGTGCTGAGAATTTCAACGTGGTGAAATAACTAATTGTGGATTTTACTATGGCTTCATTGAAGACTGGTGCAACTAATCCCCATCTAAGTGCATATCTACTTATCTTAAATGAAGATTCAGTAGACAAACTCATTCAAAGAGCATTAGACATGGAAAGATTGCAACAAGGAATCTTTCATATCCCACAACCCATGAACATTCCTAGTACCACAAAACTGTTTCCAATGGGCAACCTTTTAAGGCATAATCCTACAAATTATGCTAATGCTTATTGTCTCCCTATTTACGAGAGTGTTGCTCCATACCCTTACATAAATGAAATTAGGAAACCCAACATAAAAAAGGAGTTCAATATACCTCGCATACCGGAGACCCAAATAGTGCCATCAGTGTCTTTTAATACTAACACTCAAACTTGTTTTACACGAAAACCTTTCGGAAGCCCACCTCTATGCCAAAATTCGTTGTCTCGACATACAGGAGAAAAAATAGTCGACAAACAAAAACTGCTTTTGAATAAAACGGAAAAATACTCATTGCTGTGTAAACTGCAGAGTAAGGGGACATGATGCCCAACATTGCAGGCAAAATTCTAAGGCACCACTCGAACATGCAAACATTAACAACAATGCTCAATGGGGCTCGGCAAATTGGGAACAAAGAATAAACCACATACAAAATATGTGCTATTTTTGTGGCAGAAGAAGCAATACCGTGTCCACTTGTCAGCATAAACAACGATGGGAGACATCACATTCGGGACACGACACACTGTCGACCAAAAATCCCCGGCTCGACATTAAATAGAACTGTGCAAATTACTTCAGGGTTTTCTAAAGCAACAAAACAACAGACTAGATAAAATGTTCTAGTGATAAATTTACCATTGAACATAAGCAAAAACACAATCGTTCGGCTGATAGTAGACACTGGAGCTGAAGTAAGCCTAATAAAACAGGAAGCACTAAATTCACTAGAACGGATAGAAAAAGTACAAAAAGTCTCTCTGAAAACTTCATTCGGAGAGAGAATAATTGGGTAACTGCCAAGGCAACTTTTTCTTAAGCAGCTGTATCCCGTGCAATCTACAGCTTGTAGAAGATAACGCCCAAATCTCGCACGATGGGCTATTAGGTAAGGATTTTCTTACAAGAAATTGCAATATTGATTACTCTGGTTTCCTCGCAAGGAGATCAACCCGATCGGATTCACAGTACCTCTCGAAACATCCATAGAAGATGGAGAGTAAATACCCAGGGATCAAATAGAGAAGCGATCTGAATCTACTACCGTTTCACGGGCACCCTAGAACAAAAATTCTTTATTTCCAATGGAAGACATTTCAAGCACCTTGAATGAAATGAAGATAGGCAATATAAAGTAGAACTTCAGCGACCTAATAGAATAACTCTTCGATCTAAAATCGAACTGAGCATACCAGTACAATGGGATCAGGAATTGTTCTGTTTGTCCCAGGAGATTCAAGAGGGAGTATTTGTCGCAAATTGCCGAGTTAGTCCTAATAGTACGTTCATACCGTTATCTGTTCTGAACGTAAACACAGAACCAGTATTGCTAAGAAAATTAAAACTTACTCCTGTTCCAGTTAATGTTTATAACATTAGGTCTCTCCAGTTACCTTTGGACGAAATAAATTCCCAAAGTTCTCGGAAAGAAGGCGATACGCCTTCCCACGTGCACAAGACAAAATCACATATAATATTAGGTCTCTTCAGTTACCTTTGGACAAAATTATTTCCCTTAAAAAAAACACGAAAAATTTCAAATCTAATCCACATTCAATAAACGTAAACCACATCTCAAATTACAGTGGCTTTATGTAAGGAATTACTGTTGGATAGAAATCTAAATCAAGTAGAAGAAAATTCATTTCTCGAGCTATGCTATAAGTACAATTACCTTTTCTACCTAAAGGGAGACAAACTAACGTGCACAAATACAATAAAACATACCATACCCATAGTACAAAATCAACCCCCCATAAATCAAAAAATGCATAGACTCCCAGGAAGGCATCGGGCAGTCATGAATGAAGAAATCAAAGAAATGTTGGAGAATGATGTAGCGGAAACTACACGATTTATTAATTGTTGTTATTAAAAATAAAATAAAATAAAAAGACATATTTACGTCTGTCAGAGTAATATTTACGCTGACGGTGTAAGAAATAAAAATAAAAATTACATTGGTCGGATTAATAATTGCGCTGACTGTTTTAAATATTAAATTTGACGTTTGGGAAAATACTTTGAAGAACTTTTTAAAAAATTTAAACACAGACACATACTACTGTATACACTTTTAAAAAAATACAAATCAAGACTTTTTGGAATTGTAAGAAAACAAAAATTTGTGTTTGTGTCAAGGAAATAGATCAGCCTCATTTTAGACACCAGAAGGTAGTAATCTAATATAATTTTGCCTAGTCATCGCCAGAGAGCACAGATTGTGAAATAAATAATTAATTTAGCTACGGTTATATAAATAAAGAATTAGCATTATAATTCAAGAAAATGCAATTTCCTTTTTAATATATGTGTATATATATATATATATATATATATATATATATATATATATATATTCTTATTAATAAAATATTATAAAAATAAAATATAATTAAAAATAAAATTGTTTAAAATAATAATCATCAACATACTTTCTTTAAAAGTATTAATGACAAGAATATTGAAGAAATCTTAAGAATTTCGGATATGGATTTTCCCACAATTAAGAAGAGTTTCAAAAGAATTAGTTTACTTTTAACTAATTCATTTAAGAAGAATTGTAAAGAAACTGTTATATATGTATATCTATTACGTTTCAAATGACATAATTCAACTAAGCAAAGGCCCATGGAACTCTCCGTTGCTTGTAGTCCCCAAGAAAGCTGGATCAGGACGAGAAATTGACTGAGGTATTCGACCGACTTAGAGCCCATAATTTTAAACGTGTAGTTTAACAAGAGATTTTCACCGGCTGCCTCTGCTGCATATTTAGATAACTTGCTTTTTTATTTTACGTCTGCTTCACCTTTGGACAACTTCTTTTTACCTTTTGCGGGGTCCTTTGTTTTTTAGGTGATGGTTCCATCTTAATCAAATCACACTGTTACGCTGCATACAAAACAGCTAGGGTTTAGGTTTTTATAGTTTTGATCTCAGCCTTGCAAGACTGGCTACGAAAATACCCTCCAGATTGTCGATGATTTTTTTTAGATATATGATGCGGTCTAAATTAACAATTTTGTTATCATTTAAACTTAGATCGTTCGAGTCAAACTTTTTTAAAAAAGTCTTAAAGCTCAGTCCTGTGCATCAAGAATACAGAAATATACAACAATGATGTCCACAGGTTGCTGAAAACTGGCTCTGCAGTCGTTTTTTATAACTACAAAAAGAGCTTGAATTAGCTAATAAAGATTTTCGAAAAAACCTGTTGTTGGGACACTTTACAAAAGAGTCAAAGTCCTCTGCAGGGTCTTGTTTTGGGAAATAAGGGGCGACCCAATGAGTTCTGCCTTTATGTGCAGGTTCAGTGATAGGTATAACACATGAAGGTTTTTTCATTTTTTGTGATAGATAACTGCATGGAAAAACACCTCTAAAATACGTGTTTTTGTGCGGTTATTCGTTAACGCTTTTTCTAGCTCAATCTTGTTCATTCATGTTCAGTAGAAATGACGGCTTCCACGTAGATGACTTCTGTGTGAGATGTAACGTAGTTATTTATAAATTCTTTGGTTGTACAAATACGATGCTAAATTTTGATAGAGTTTTTATAAGATCTTCATCCAAACGCTTAAGCTCGAGATTGCCAAATTTAATTAATTGTTCAGTAAATTCTTTACTAGATGTAAGATACTTGAAAATTATTTCTTTCGCAAAAGAGTTATTTTGCGCAGCGAATCCAGCAAAAGAAACTCTGTTTAAGAAGCTTAAGTGACCTCCGGAGAAGTACTCCACAGCAGTAGCTCATTATAGATTACGTATTTAAGCTCAATGATGAGTTAAAGTTATATAAGGCAGGATATAGGTTTTTAGAAGCTGGTGTACACATTCTTATCTTTAGCTATATTAAAGCTGCTGTCATATTCTGCATATACAATACATGTCGCGGTTGTTTTAAGTGCTACTTTAAACATTCCTTCAATTCTAACCGTTCCTTGATTCAATAGATTTTCACATGTTGAATTATATGAGTGATCTGTTGTTAAATCAAAAGCAATTGGAAAACAACCGTTGTCAAAGAACTTTTTTGGAATTTGGTGTCCTATATCGAAATAATGTATAAAGGTTCCTTTAAAGAAAGTAATATAACCGCGAGTGCTAGCAGTATTTTCTTTTGAATAATCAAATTCTAGAGGTTGATTTGGCACCTGTACCCCGTTCACCGATATTTTAAACCTGGTGATGTTGTTGTGCTTGAAGTCGTAAGAATTTTTTGTTCATTTTCCAGTATATGCGCCGTTGTCAACCATGCCAAAGACTAGTATATTTGGCAATTGTCTTATAACCACATTGTCCAAGGATAGTGTAAATGTATTTGCGGGTATTCTATAAGTCTTAACTTCAACTCTTTTATAGGATTGAAAGTTACATTATTCATGTACATAGTTGCTTCTACTCTCTTAACTCGTTTGGAATTGTCATCATCTTTTGACCAGATGACAAATTCAGGGTTTTCGAGTCATAAAACTACCCGTAAATCAACACCGTTCATTAATAATTTATCTTGATTATACATATCGCTGTAAATCTTTCCCATTAGCTCAACAATATTACTTTTATCAAACAGCTTTTGTCTTGCCAAATAACCTTCATTTAGCTCAGGATTTTCAAATACCTCCATATTATTTTGATCGTGATACCAGCCAACCGATTCCAAATGTGTTGAAGCGGAATCTTTTCCTTAATTTAATAAATTCTCAATATATGCTCTATAGTTGTAATTGTTGTTATCAGTGGAGCAACTGGTTTTCCATTTAAGTAAATTGTACATTGACGGAAAGTGAATGGAATATGTTATTTACAAGGCCAGGGCCTTCATCACGAACAGTATCTTTGGTTTTATCCGGTTTAGTTATTTCGATATCTTCGCCTGTGTAAAGTTCTTCTTTTCCGTCCTTGATTTTAACCAGTTGTAATTTCCTAGCGATACAAATTCCAATACCGACGAGTTATCTAAAGAAGCTATAGGTTTATAAGATACTTCTTCAGTTTTTAAGATGCTGCTTTGTACAGGTGGTGTAGAGTAAAGGTCTAAATCAGATTTGCATTCGTCGTATGAAGGCATGTTGTCTTATCTTACGTTTTCCCTTAACAGATGCTCTTCTACCTGTCCTCTTTGTTCTTAAACCTCTTTTAACGGACTTTTGTGATTTTGAACGCTTTTTACGTTCAGAAGCTGGAGCGAAATGTACAGCTGCAAAGGGGTTGCGACTTTTTATAAGCATGCGACTGCTACTTCCTGCACCACCCATGCTTCCAAACAACTTATTTGTACCTTTCTATGATAGTTCTTCGGCAGCCGCTTTTCCCTGTTCTTTTAAAATATCTGCTAAATGCTTACTACCTGCTTCTTCTAAAATAGCTTTTCCAGATGTAACCAAAGGCTGTAAATATCGTAATAATCCGCTGAAAAAACTACCAATTCCTCTTCCACGCTGGTAAATAAGAGGAGATCAATATAATTCTCCAATATATACCTAACCACTGCCACTTTGGATTGAATAATATTTAGTATAATATGATTTCATTTTCGAAGTTATGCAAAATGCTATTACCTCCACATGTTCATTTTCTTTTAAAATGGAGCATTATGTCGGAATATAGCCTTGCTTGAAGTCAATTAACTCCCTCTGCTGATTAGTTATTTTTATAGAAATACTTTCGATAAACGTTTTTTCAATAGGACAGTAACCTACGTGTTAAAATCTTATTGTACTTTCACATTCTATTAAAGGTATTATACGTAATACTACCTGATTAGCTATAAATCTCGGCTGAATAATATCACTGTAGACATAAATTATATATTTTTCATAACAGTCCTTTGCTCATTGCTGAGACTCTTGCGGTAAACTTAATGCCAAGACAGTAACTGATCTTTTATTTCTGACAATATGGCGTCAGGGTCACGCCTATTTTCAGGTGTTTGGAGAAATATATCCGTAAATAAGTTCGACAGGTTGTCTATATTAGTACCAATAGGCACTGGTATAGTTAAATATTTACGAGACTTTACATTTCGTATGGAACATCCAAAATATTGCAACCTTTAATAATTTTTCGATGTTTGGGCGGCTTATCATTAATCGAATCTTTATTCAATCTATTCAAGATGTTAAAAATCGTATCCTTAATTTGAATACTCATCTTTTGTTTTTCTTGTTCACTAAGAGTTTGATCGTCAAAGTGTACATTTGATACAAAAAGCGTAATTAGATCTCTAACATTAAGATTGGATGGTAGTGTTTTTTTTTTTTTATTTTGATTGTGACTCCCAAATCTTCCAACCGCAGTTCAAATAAATCATGTACTCTTTTGCCACCAGTATTTTTTTCTGTCTCGCGAGCTCTTTTGATGTTAAGCGCTGGATGTGTGTAATTGTCTATCGAATCTTTTATAATAGCGTACTTTCTCTTCTGTCTAGGAATTTGTCCAAATACGTCCTCAAAAAGGGCTTCAACTGACTCATAGTTTTTATATTTTAAAACAACATTTTCTGAAGCCCACTTACCCTGATATATGTGTAATGTAAAATCGTCTAGATGTTGTTTGTAGCTTACTTCAGGTATAACACCATCAAAAACGGAAGCTCCTAAACGAGCCCACATCTTTTTCTTAACATCATCCATATACATGGTATACTATGATGGTGAAATAGCGTCATAGTAGGAATGCAGAAAAATTTACTTGTCCTGCTCTGTAACTAGCTTGCTTAAGATTCTCTTTAGTCCACTCGAGTTTAACGGTTTCGTTTATTTTGATGCTAAGTTATTTGATTTCTTTTCTGTGCTGCTCTCCTATTTATTTCAACGGATCAGATGCTTTACACCTTAAGGGGGGTTACCACTGAAATCTTAAAAAGCACGAAAAGTTAATACAAATTTACTGCAAATCTGTGCGTACTATCATGATAAAAATTGCACATGGTTAGAGAAAATGCGTAAACTTAGGTAATGACGTGTCAAAAATAAAGATTTCGGGGTTTTATATGTATTTAATTAGCTTTAGAAAACTCTGGAATTCATGAAATTTGCAAAGTTTAGTACATCAAAACGTAATAATGGTACATAAAATAGATACATTTGTACTTGAATATGGAAGATGTTGGGCTGGAAGAGGCAGTGACGGAAAGAAAACTAGACAAACAATTTTGGTTATTAATATATTTTAGTTTGAAAGTTGCTATTTTCCGAGACAAATAACTACCAAAATTATGATATTATTTCGAAGAAAGTTCAATTTGTAACAAAGATCGAACCTTTTTCTGTTTATTTTGATAAACTCAAATTTTTTAGTGCAATGATAAAGGAAATAAAGTCAATAATGTTAATGATGGTAACGGCAAAAATCTCTTGTTTTATTATATTTGGCATACAGTTTGGCGTTTTCAATACATTCTATCATCGTCAGATGGATTAATGTGCTTTTGGAAGGCTTTCATTTATTTTGAAAGCTCAGCGGGCTGTAGCTGTATGCTTGGAGAGTGTGTGCCGTTATTTTCTGCATTAGGTATATGTATGTGTGTAGATTTCCCGGAATATTTTAATTTTTATCATTGGTAATTTGTTCATTTTTGCTTTTGAGGCGAGAATTTTTTGCAAATTCTATTATGGTTATAGATAACGAATTGTAAGTAACTATTATTTAATCATGAGATGTATTAGTAAAATTCGGGCCAATAATAATTATGGAATAAAGAAGAGAAAACTGAATATTGTTAGGTATGTAAATCTGTGTATATGAAAAGGAAATAATCCTATAAATGTACAAATTTGTGAAATGTGAATTTGTGAAATGTGAATGATTTTGATGAAATTTTAGAGGAAGGTTGGCTAAATTATAAATAGTTATTTTTTGTGGCGTTCCATTTATGACCGCGTTTTAGTGAAGCTCTAGAAAGGACAAAATGGAACTTTTTAAAGTTTAGAAGAGTTGTTTTTCGAATATATGTATGTAATTTAGAAAACTGAACGAAAATTGATAAGGTGTAGTGAGTTGTCAGATTATATGCAGTGTGTACCAATTTTTTGACTGCAATCAATTATCTTTCTAGCGACTATAATTACTACCACTATTAATTTATGTATGAATTGTTTTCAAAATGCGATTTTCGAAGTAGAAGAATTTTTACAAATTATAAAGAACTTGTGTCGACCAATAAAAGTATCGACTTTGTACCAATGACATCTTTCTTCTGAAATTATTTTTTATACCCTAGATGAAATCTATAGGGTATACTAAGTTTGTCATTCCGTTTGTAACACCTCGAAATAATGATGGTAGAGCAAAATGGATTGGACACCGATTCATAATATTAAAAGTTATTTTGGTTAGGGTGTCATAAGAATTGGTCTTAGACCAATTCTAGCCTTTTTACTTGTTTAATTTTTTTTTTATCTAAGAGGGAATATTTACGCGATTTAATATATATTTCAGTAAAAGCAAGTTCTTTCTTATAAATGTTTTAATTGAGCTCATTGCACGAAAATTATTATACGGATTATATGGAACGCTCTCAGGTACTTGCAATGCCCATTTGATCGGGTTAATCGTCCACTTTGTATAGCGATTATACCTTTCGATTAGCTCGTTCCCTCTAAAAGTTCGAGCTGCTGTCAATGTGTGACGAATCTTTTTATCAATGCAGTATCGATATCGCCTAAATTCATTTAAAGAAAAATCCGTTCTTCTATTAGTACCGAAATAAATAGCTAATTCATCTAAAGCCTTTATAACGCGTTATACTCCCTTTAGAATGGGCTCGCTCCTTGCTTCACAGAGCTGTTTTTGGTAGATTTATTCGCCGTATTTTACGCATGCTTCACGGAGTAACTCTAGAATTTTTTCGAAATCGACTACAGTGGCTCTCACATCGAATATGGAATATGGAAATAAGAAAAAATCCCTATTAAATACTCATAAATATAACATGTTTTCATTATTTTCTGATTGGATGTACCGAAATGTATGTAAGTAAGTCATAGTATTTAGTATATAAGGGGATTAGAGCTACAGTTGACACCCCTCTAAAAAAAACGAGTGGTGTCAGTTACCTCTGCAGTCACTTTGAAATACTGCTTTACATTTATTTTTAATTTTTTTTTAAATTGAAATCGTTGCACACTCTTATCTTTTAGTGAATTCTTTTCTGCGACTCGGTGTAACCACCGCCACCGAATCTGCTACAACAACACCAGTAGGGAAGAAAAGAGCAAGAGAATGGCAGATTTGATGGCAGTGTTAACATCGAGTCACAGAAAAGAATTCACTATTTGCTATATTGCTAATCTTTCCCAGTTACAGTAACTCCGACTAGGCTAATCTGGTTGAATTGCGTTTCTTGAAACATGAAAAATTTTATGCGAACAAAATTGAGGAATTAGATAGAGATAAAATTGTATATATGTACATATATACTAAAATTAGATTAGAAAATCTACCAGACATAGCTCAACCTGAAAATTGTGTTGTTTCTAAATTCAAATCTAATTCTCTAAAGTAGTTGTTTGGATATCTAGTTAATAAAATGGTAATCTGACAACGTGTGAGCATTGCAAAAATTATATGGTAGGTATATTACAACTCAGAATTCTGGGAAGAGTTATATTTGATGACCGGCTTTAGTCAAATAAAATTGCGCAAGCAATAAATAGTGCCAGACAAATTACACGGAAAAGTGACTGATCATCACAGAGAGCATACATTTCGTTCGCTCCTTGCGTGTTCCTCAACAAAATTCTAAGAAAAATCCGACAGCCAAATTTAAAATCTCGCCATGCCTATGCAATTCTACCCACTGACTTATAAGTCAGTGATTCTACCCTACTGCTGTGCAGATGCCCGACATGCTTTAGAGTACAATACAGACGAATATCACAGCATCATATAGCTTTCCATGTACATATAGTGATTTGTTTCAATTTTAAAATTGCATACTTTTATGCGTTTATGTTCACTAAGCTTTTGAGAACAGAAATCGTGAGCTTTTTTTTGGTGGTAACCCGCCTTAACCTTTTAACATTATTCTGATTTACTTCTTCAGCGATATTTCGCTTGACTCCTCCTGCACGATATGGCAATGAAATTTCAAATAATCCAATACACATGTCATCAGTAAACTTGCATGGCCTAGGTAGTGCACCTGTAAAAGCAGATAGCGTATTTTCAGGATAAAACTGCATGAAATTGTTACTTAAAAGGCATACTAAAATTTATTATTTTTTATATCTACAAGCATTTTTAAATTCTTTCCCAACCACCGTTCGCTACACTTGAGAATTGCTGCTTATTATTATTACAGGTTTTCCCAAGTAATTACTGGAACGCTGGCACTTCTAGTTTTTGCTGCATTTTTTAGAAGATCACTTTGTCGGACAACTTTCTTAACTGGCAATGAAATCACATATTCACTCTGATTTAGCAGAGATGGCCTTAATATAGATTCATTTTTGGACGGTTTTCTACCTTTATCAACTGTAGTACCTTCCGTGTCTAATCCTTCTAATATGCTGCTTCATCTATACTCATTTCTGCAGGTACAGTGTACTGGGTTATACCATCCTCAGCCGTGATTACTTTATAATCTTTATCGCGAGACTTGGTTTCAGAAATCGTCTTTGGTATTTTTGAAGGTGGTTTCAGACTTTTCTCTATACTACTAGCTGACAAGCGACGTTTGGGAGCAGGTGACAACGGTTGCCTTAGTGGTGAGACTTCAGCAAGTTCGAAGAAATCCTCTTCCATTCTTTCAATTGTATTTTCTTTAAGGGCGATGTTTGTGTTGATATTTCATCTTTAAAAATAAATATAGTTTGAGTAGTACTGAGTAGTACTATCCCGCAAGCTTTTCTGCTTATCTTGTGGTATGTGAATATTTTGTTTTTCATCTGACACACGCAAAGCTTTCCGTATTAAGTTTGAAAACTTTATGAACTCATTTCGGTAATTATACCATTTTTTCCCATCAGATAAATTCTTATTTTTTAATATTTTATGCACAGTCTTATCGAACCTAGACTGATTCAGGGAATCCTCAATTTCGTTTTTCAATTATTCGTAAACTTCTGGTGAATGAAGTAACATTTTATTAATATTACTGTTTTTAAACATATTTCTCAATTAATGAACCAATTACACCTGACAATACACTTCCTAATAACACTGGTAAGAAGCCTCCTCGCTGTATCAGTATTTTACGTTGTCTAGGTATAGATCTTTTTGCAACAACTAATTTTCGCAAATGCATTTTATAATTACAGAGCGAATTGTACATTTTTCGACGAGGGATATGGTTTCCCTTCAAAGTATTAAGAGTAATTTCGGAAAGAGATTTTATAACTTCGGGGTCTGCATTTTTAATAATGGCCTACCTGAATAACGGTCTCGCTGTTCTAACAACATATAGCATATGCTTGTTGTTCCTTAATCGATTCATTCGTGACACCATTTTTACTGATTAAAGGTGGACAGAAATAAGTTATAAATGTCTTGTTAAAAATATCAGTACGGAATCTTAAATCCTCGTTGATAGCTTGAGTGGAATCTACCAGTATATATCCATGTGGCACCCGTGTAATTTCTTTATATATTTTTAGCAGCTCTGAACTATTTTCTGGATAAATCTGCCTCGCTAAATGAATAAACTGGCTCTTATCTCGAGGGTTCTTAAACACAACGAGGTATTTACAGTTAAGTGATATATTTCGGCAAAACTTGTCTTGGTGAAACGCATTTTGTGTTACAAGGATTGCTGAAAGATTGCGATGGTGTGATCCATTTGTAAAGAGTTCACATACTTGTCTGGTAAAAGCATTTAACATCATATCGTCCAATAAAATTAATGTACGTTCCTGTGTATAATTTACAAACTCTTCAGGAATATTATCAATAAATTCGATGCCGTATTTGAGGGCAGAACTCCATGTTCTGTATTACACCAGATAACTCTTGTTTTGTTAAAATTATATTATTGAGAAGGTTTTTTATAAATGCTGTTTTCCCACAGCCTGAACGTCCAACAACCATCATTGCAAACGGATGATTAAACTTGATCATTGCTGGTTTTAAAATATTTAAGCTACAGAGTAATGCTCTCAAGGGTATTGATGATTTGTGGCAGGCAGACTTGGTCGATATGGGTCGTACTCTTCAGAAAACCAAGGCTTTCATTTTCTTCTCGCTGTAGTTTATACGTTTTCAAAATATGCGTGGGCCTCACCAATTAAAAGTAAAATGGCATCAGAAGTTGTCAAAGCGATGCAATCTCTTTTTAATCAAGGTCGCAGTCCTAGAAATTTACAAACAAATGATGCAAAGGAGTTCTTTAGTAAACCGTTTCGACAGCTTATGAATCGCTACGATATTAACAAATTTTTCACTTACAGCGCTTTAGAAGCTTCAATTGTAGAAAGGTTTAACAGAACGTTAAAGACGGTGGCGTGGTGTTTTTGGATTTCTGAATTAATAATAAAAATTCTTCAAAATACTTTCATTCCAAAAATATTTTGTATGAAAGTATTTTTTCCGACCTTTGCTCTAAATCAGGAAAGACAAGAACTATCACAACAATAGTATGGAACACTTTCCAACGAAAACTATAGCATGCGAACAAGTCTGGGCTCCAACTATGACGTCATACAACATTGCTAGCTATTCGCCACTTACAGTGTATCTACAGTCAATATGAAATTTCGTTTAGGCTAAGGGAAGCAATTGAAAAAATGCTTCTATGGGACCTACAAACATAGCTATACCGGTAGCATGTATTAGGTTAATTTCATTAATATGATAAAATTTTTCTTATACTAAATCATCGCTACATTTCGAAGAAGAAGTTCCCATCTGTCATTACAAGTTTCTGTTTTCATGCTTGTTTTTTTGTTAATTTAGTGATTTTATCGTTAAATATTTGATGTTCGTGAGTGATATTGTATTTTAGCCATTACGTGCCATAGTGTCGTTTGTTATCATCTGCTTGTCTTGCACTCGGCTTGGTTTTAATGCACATTAGTGACTGCAGCTGTTCTGCCCGTTTTGTATGCCGGTTGAGGCTCATCGCTCGTGCTCATCTGTATTGTTTATTGCTTTTTCTCTTTTGTGAATGGGACCTTCTTCTTAATCGCTGGTATTTGTTTTTAAAGATAATTTATTTTTTATCTATATTCATTTTTCATTTGTTATTGTTTTCGATTGTATTTCCGCCCTCTATTTATGACTATTCTCGCTTTGCGGAGATAATTGTGCATTTCCGATATTCTCTCCGCGGGCTTAAACCATTCAACGGGCAAGTACATTGCGACTCAAAATTTTTCTTTATTTTTTTGATTTATTTTTTCTGTACATCCTCAATTTTTTTATTTTTTTTTTTAATTGCCGTCACTGAGAATGGCAAATTGTAAAGTCTGCTCTTTAGAGAAATCAGAGGAGGTGGTGGCTTGTGACGGTATATGTGGTAAATCTTTCCACGCTTCTTGCTTAAAACGGAGCTCCAGAGCTCCTACTCCTGGACTTACAACCTGCAGCGAGTGCTCGGATATAAAGCCCTGCCACATATTAAGGTTTTTAGAAAGCTTTACCGAACGTCTTGACTCTTTCTCTACCGTTCAGTCTCTCATTGCGGATAAATTTAATAGCTTATCTATGAACTGGACAGGTCTTGAAGTATTTTCCGATGACATTAATGTTTTAAATGGTAAAATTGATACGCTGTTGAAACTTGTGGATTGTATTGAGCATGAATTCAGACACACTCCGTGAAAAGTCTCATAACCTATCTTTGAAGGTTCAAAATTTGTCTCAAAATCTGCGTCTCAAAATTCCAACAGCACGTTACTTTTCCCAGTAATCGACGACGTTCGGCGTAGTTTAAGACGTATTGAAGGCAATATTGGGTCTTGGGTATCTGCTGCTTCCGAAAACTCGAGACTTATCAGCTCCTTGGCGACTGATGTCAAGAAATTATCTCCAGTGGATAAGGAATTGTCTGACTCTCAACCATCACCTCTCGTGCAGCAAGGAGTAGACTCTAACCGTCCGGTACCTAATACACATCGTAGTAAACCAGCCAAAAAGCAGAGGAACCACCGAAGACACCAACACAGCCCCAATGAGGCGATTCTTTCAAATCAGGACTCTGTTCACTCTACAGCAAGCGGTGTTCTGGCTCTCGTTACATCTGCTTCTATAGCTGAAGTGAGGGAGCGTTCCACAGTATCGAATGATACTTCATCTGTGTCCTCTCTAGGAAATGGTAGTGGTGCCTCTTTGAGAACGGTACCTAAACCTTCGAGTGATTTTGTCACCCGTTTCTCTCCAGAAACGATGTGCGAGGACATATTGAAGTATTTGAAGTCCAAAAATATTGCAACACATGGTATTTCTTGTCGGAAAATTAGTAAATTCTCTAAACCTGTTGCATCTTTTGTTCTAACTGTGTCCGCGGATGAGCAGGATAAGTTATTGGATCCCACATTTTGGTCCTCTGGCGCTTTTACTAAATTGTTCGTACCTTCTGGGCACCAAAATAGAAGTACAGCTAAAATAAGCAGCGATATCTCAAAAAACTCAAGTCGCTCTCCGTTTATTATCAAAACGTAAGGAGGTTTCGGACAAAAACTGCAGAAATCTTTAAATCCTCTGTTGCAAATTGTTTTGATATAGTTGCTTTCACTGAAACTTGGCTGCATCATGGTTTTCGCGATGCTGAAATCTTTGATAATTCGTATCAAATTTTTAGAAGAGATCGGTATACTGATTCTGAGGCTCGTGGCGGTGGCGTACTCCTTGCCTGTAAAAACCACTTAAATTTCAGCCAAGTTGAGCTCCCCAGTTTCTTCAACACTCTCGACATTGAACTTATAGTTCTTAAGGTGTCTCTCATAAAATAGACTTCATAAATATCGTCGACGACAAAGGTCAGAATATTTATAACCTACTCATTTTAACATCTAATTTTATCCATGGTAAGATGGAACCTCTTGACGAATTACTACTTATTGGTGATTTTAACCTACCCAATATACAATGGGTACTTAATGATTATGACGATGACTATCTTCCACTTAATAATTTGACAACAAGGGAATAACTTTTCCTTGACACTATTTCATCTCTTGGTCTCAGCCAAATCAGTAATGTTAAGAATGACATGGGTAGGCAGTTAGACCTGGTATTTTCGACTGACGCGGGTAACTTATTAGTTGAACCTAGCCCAGTTATAATGACTACTCTTGACAAATGATGAGTATGTGCAAATGATGCCTACGAACTTATTTAGTGACCCACGCATATTTTTTAAATTTATTAATATGTAGAAAAAAACTGACAACTACCCCAATACCATGAGGTACAAGGATTCTGCTAGTGATGATTCGTCTGTAATTTGCGATATATTTGCTTCATTTTTTGACAATGCCTTTGCCTCGTCAAATTTTCATCCTCAAAATAGCGACTTCAGTCATATGAACGATTCCCATAACGTTTCATTCACTATCCCTTCAATTTCAGAAGAGGATATACTCATTCATATTAATGGGCTTCCAAATGACTTCACAACTGGTCCTGATGGGATCCCTCTAGCCTTTTTTAAGTCATGCTGCCTCGCTCTGGTAGCTCCGCTGAGAATTATCTTCCAAAAATCGCTCTATAGTGGTTGCTTCCCGCAGCTTATGGAAAAACTCATTTATCATACCTATCCACAAAAGAGGTAGTAAAAATGAGATTTCTAACTATAGACCTATTGCAAAATTATCTTGCATGCCCAAATTATTCGAATCTATCATTTACTCTCAACTATCATCTTCCTGTAAGAATTTGCTCTCTTCAAACCAACATGGGTTTATTTCAGGCAGGTCTACAACCACTAATTTGTTGGAATTTGTCTCAGATACCATTTGCGGGTTTGCAATAGGCTATCAGACAGATTGTATTTATACAGACTTTAGTAAGGCGTTCGACAAGTTATCTCACTCCGTGATACTCTTTAAAATGGAAAAGTATGGGTTTCCCCCAACATTTCTAAAATGGACGGAGTCTCATTTAGATAACAGAACACATCAAATCTTATTCCGCCATTCCATCTCTAGAGTCTTGAAGGCTTCGTCTGGTGTGCCTCAAGGTAGTCACTTGGGCCTGTTGTTCTTTGTTCTATCTATTGACGACATTGTCTCTATTGTGAGGCACTGTAAAGTCTTGATATATGCTGACGACATTAAGCTTTTCGCTCAGATTAAACCTGTTAGCAATTGTGAACAGGTAGAGGCTGACCTTCACAAATTTTACGACTGGTGCAAAAGCAATAATTTGGTACTAAATATAGACAAATGTGAGGTTATGACTTTCCACAAAAATCAGAAACCAATCACTTGTGATTACGAGTTGTCGCATTCCTCGATTCGCCGTGTTAGCTCTGTCTGTGACTTGGGTGCCAAATGTGACCACAGATTGAATTTTATCTCCCATATAAACTACACAGTATCAAAGAGTAGTTCTATGCTGGGTTTTATAAAACGTTGGTCCCGAGAGTTTTCAAATCCTACCATAACATTGCGTTTGTACACTTGCTTTGTAAGACCACTTCTTGAATACGCTAGCCAGGTCTGGTCGCCATTTTACGGTATACACAGCGACCGTATCGAGTCTGTTCAGCGGAACTTCTTACGATTTGCTCTCAGGCACCTACCCTGGAATAATTCATTAATTCTTCCACCCTATGAGGATCGCTTGAAGCTTTTAAATATGCACTCGCTTGAGAAACGTCGTATGGTTGCCGATATAACGTTTGTGCATCAACTCTTAAACGAGAATATTGGATCTCCATTTTTACTTAACAAAATCTCTTTCCGTGATAGTAGGCACAATTTAAGAAGGCTACCTTTGTTGCATGTTAACTCCTCAAGGTCTAACTTTAGCATGTATGAACCTGTTAATCGCATGTGTATTACTGTTGATAATATGGCTGAGAGTTTTGTTCTCGACGTTTCTAAGCCTGTTTTAAAAAAACGTCTATATAATATTTAATCTATTTTGTTTAATGTTTGCTGCATGCAATTTCATCTGGTGTTTGGTTTATGTTTAGTGTAACATACTAGTACTAACACCGACTAAATGATGAAACGCATGTATTGTTGACCGTTTATTTATTAAACGTGTCCATGCAGCGAGCTTGTGTTAAGCTGGTTCTGACAGTAAATTTTAACAGGATGCATTTTTATTTCTGCTTCCATCAATTTCATGTCGGTAAGTCGATTAGAAAGCATGTTCGCGAGGTGGAATTGTAAATCATTGAGGGGACTTTCTCTTCTTCTGGGTAGGGGAATTCCATTTTAAAACAGAGACTTCTTATAATGTGATGGCAGTCGGGGGCAAATGAGCTTTCATGTCGGTAGTTCGCATTTTGGTTTTGGGCTGGCAAATATGTTCGCGAGGTGGAATTGTAAATCATTGGAGGACTTTGTTTTCTTCTGGGTAGGGGAATTTCATTTTAAAACAGAGACGTCTTCTAATATAATAACAAAAAGTCAGTCGGGGGCAAATGGGCTTAATAAAGTTTTCATGTTTGAACATTTCAGCAATATTTTAACGCCTGTCATGAACAATTTTGGAATTTCTCCATTTCTCCAATTGGAATGCTAATAACAGCTAGCTAGCTTCCTATTTGAACATTTCGGAAAATTTGCGGTTGCATGCAATTATATTATAATTAAATGTAAAGTGCATGAAATTTTAAATAATTTTGTTTACCAGTTTTCTTCATGTTTGGTTTCGGGGTTAAATTTTAACTTAAAAAAAAAAAGGTTCTTAAAAAATATTAAATTTCTGTAGTGCGTTAAATAGTGTAGTGCACAAGGTTTGTTAATTTTAATTTTTTTGTTCATATTGTTTTTATTTATTATGGCAGAGAGTTCTGTTTTAGGGAACTTTTCTGTAATTGACGATCTGTTGCAACGGTCTTTCGGCTCACGTTCGTTTACTAAAAAAAAACGATAATTCAAAATGGAAAACGAAATCCTATATTAAATATTTCTACAGAGAGCAGAACATGCACTAGACATTTTACTGTAAAATTTTATGATAGCGGAAATTGGCTTACCGGTTGTCAGAATAAGCAAAGTTTTTTTTTTGTTCGCCTGGCTCGTTGTTTTCATCGGAAAATAACGTATGCCGATCTTCGGGATTGAGTGACTTAAGTAATTTCCATAAAGCAATAGATAGGCATAGATAAAATCTTCAGATCACTTCAAATCAGTGCTAGCTCTCACTAAGTTTGGTTCTGGTCCAAGAATTGACCAATTAATTGATAGCAGTTTCTGATCGTCAATTATAAAACATAAGGAATTAGTTAAGAAGAACCGGGAAAGTATTAAAATCTTAATATATGTAGTTCGCCATTTGGCATGCCAGGAGCAGGATTTTTGGGGGCACAATGAAGACACAAATTCAACAAATCGAGGAAATTACGTTGAATTAATTTCGCTTTTGGCCAGATATAACCCTGAACTTAAAAATCATTTAGATACGGCAACGGTATTTTCTGGCTTATTGAACTATATAAAAAATAATTTAATAACTGCTATCTCCTGTACACTTAAAAAAAATATATTTTGAATTTCAAAACTCGGAGTATGTTACAATTATTTGCGACGAAACAACAGACAATTCATGTCGATCACTGTTTTCAACCACCCTACGGTACATTTTTCTTCCGGAGACATAAAGGAGGCTGTTATTGGTTTTAAGAATTTTTCTAACATCCCGAACGGCAAGTCATTTGCATGAATATGTGGTGAACGTCATGCATAGTTTTCAGGGCGGTAGTAAGCTAATTTTCCAGAGTTATGACGGTGCATCAGTTATGGCAGGTGAAGTAAGCGGGCTTCCAACTAGAGTAAGGGCAACGTTTCCTAATGCGCTTTTTGTGCACTGCTTCCCACATCGATTTAATTTGGTCGTGTCCAAATCATATGACAAGATTCGTGAATGCAAAGTGTTTTTCCAATCAGTCACCGCTTTTTCAACTTTTTTTCTATCATATAACTAAAAAAACAATTTCGTTTCTAAAAAGAAGACTTCCCAGAGTAGCTCCCACCCGCTGGAATTTCAATGGCAGACTTGTTTTGTCCACTCACGATAATATTGATTCTCTCAAACTTCTTTTTTAACATATTGTCGAAAATGAGGCAGATATTTGGGATAGTGAGACTGTTAACAGTGCTCGGGGTCTTTCGGTACTTTTAAACGATTTTCTGTTTATTTTTCTTCTTAAAATGTTTGCAAAAATATTTCCGCCAACAGATGTCCATTTTGATATCTTGCAAGCTAAACACAGTGATATTACCTTTTGCATTAAAATAATTAGAGACTTTCAAAATCAGCTTCTACATCTAAGAAACAATTTCACCGAAATATGGAATGAAACTTCTTTGCTGTGCGACCTACCGCGTTAACGTAAACGAGTACGTTGTATAGTTGATGGCTCCCAAAACATTGAATTAAGTTTTAAATGTATATTCGCTGAAATTATTGTTGAAAGAATTTTTATTATTACTTCCATCTTGTGTCGTCTAATTCCTCCCAGACTTATTGTTAAGAACGTTGAATCGCGTGGAGTAGCTTGTTGAAGCTCAGCTCCTATTGAAGATTTGGAGTAGCTCGTTGAAGCTCAGCTCCTATTGAAGATATGGAGTAGCTTGTTGAAGCTCCGCTCCTACTGAAGATAATCTTCGATTGATTACCACTGGTTATACTCGATTAGGAGTAGGTTGTTGAAGCTCAGCTCCTAAATAATGTACGACTGAATACCACTGAATTTACTTTTTTACTGCTCATATTTTTTACATTTTGCTCTTATTCTATACATGAATGTTCTTATTCTATACATGAAAAATGTTGTACTTACTTCCTAGTACGGAAGATGTGCAATTTACTTCCGACTATATTTTACTTCCGACTTAACACTTTGTGTACATAATTTTCACTTTGTACAAAGTGTTAAGTCAGGCATATTGCATTCTTCAATTAAACCGCGGCACTCGTCGCGTTTGTATACATTCAAATATTTTGCAAGAACTTGCTGTTTGTTATTTCGGGTTACAGTAGGCATTTGTGGCTTACTGTATTAACCGTGAACATCTTGCTTGTTACTACCTACATACATATGTTTCACCACCGCCGCAAGGTCGTCGTATTTCAATTTGACTCTTTTTGCGCGCAGGGGTATTGGGACATCTTCGCTGTTTTACATGAAGAATAGTTGACGTAGGTCAGTGATTGAAATTCTTCATGCAGCGAAAATGATGTAGTAGATAGGTATGTAGGTATAATGTTTTTAATTATGCGTTGCCAGAAATATGTTTTCTTCCTACATGATGTAGGTATATATACGCATGTGCATTAAGTATATGTATGTACATTAAATATACTTTCTTCCTACATGATGTAGGTATGCATATGTAAATATACTTTCTTCCTACATGATGTAGGTATGTATATGTATGTAACAAATCTCCCCGTTTTAAAAAAAAATGTGTTACTCTTGGAAGAGGAATAACGTATTAAAACATGATTCAAGCGTATGGTTCTTTTGGAAGCATTAGTGATTTTGTATATATACTTAACGTCGAGCGCCGGGACTGGTATGTAGTTACTGAAGGAAGCATACTTATTTATGCGTACATTAATTTGAGTTGGCTGACAATAGTTTTTTTTTGTTTGTTTTTTGAACATAGTTGGTATTTAATTAACTATACTAATGGTACATTTAGATTTCATACGTACATCTAGGTATATAAAGTTTTATCATTATAGTTTCGCAAGTAGTTTCTATTTGTTGACACTGGTTTGTTTTGCATTCCTTATTTCAGTTTTATTATACATATATTTTCCATTTGGAAATAGTGTCCATCTACAGTATGTATATGCGTACATGTTTTTTTTTTTTACTTATATAGATTTAAACTTGAGCTAAAAGTTATATAATTAGTGTCAACAGTACATGTTGTTTCTATAAGGTTTAATTATATGTTAATACATTTATAAATATGTATGCCTCTAGGTTTGCTCTTGATATAAAATTAGAAATTAGCCTGGTTATACATTTGAAAATATGCATGTGTGCAGACTTATTCTTGATATAACATTAGAGATTAGCCTGTCTATACATTTGTAATATGTATGTGTGCAGGTTTATTAAGGATATATGTATATATTTTTGAATTTACATCTTAAAGTCAGATATTTCTTGTTATTTTGTACTATCTAAAAAAAAAAAAAATTAGCTAACTCTTAAGGACAGATAATTCTAGTTATTTTGTACTATCTAGAAGGTTATATTGAGAACTTACTTAGAGACAGGTAATTCTAGTTATTTTGTATTATTTGCAATTTGTATTGAAAACTTAGTTAAACCACCTGTACATGGCGGGTGCGTGACATTGACTCGGGCTCTGCACGGCTTAAAGAAGGCGGAAGTGGTGGTGGGGGGTGGTATTGGCAAATTTTGCCGGCTAATTGCCTGTGGAGGTTCGGCAGATCGTTGTTGGATTGCGTCCTTTAGTGCCGAACGATTACTTTGATAGATAGCTCTTCCTTTGTTTGTTGTTGCTACTTCTTGGGTAGGGGGTAGTGAGATAATTCGGGGTTTGCTAGGTTTCGTGATTTCTGATTGGAAATTTTGGGTAATTTGTTTGACTCTGTTTGTCGACACCATCTCCTGTGGTGTGGTAAAATTATGAGATTTAACATCTACTACGGGCTTATGACTCAGAGTTTCCGTAGTTTCTATACAGAGTTGGTGGTGTGTCTCATTGTCTAACTGGACTTTTTTGTTATTTATGGTTACTACTTTGGGTGTTTTGATTATAACATTCCTTTTCTTTTTCCTTATAAACTTACATAGTTTTAGTATCCTTATTAGGCTGAGTAATAATATCACCATGGAATCGGCACGAGGGGGCAGGCGCATCAAATTACGTAGAGAGTTACATTATTTTAAAATGAGGGCTAATCTTGCCTCAACCGGAGAGGAAAAGAAGAAATTTGAGAGGCTGGCATCGGACAAGTTAAGGCATATAAATGCCTATAAGAGGAAAAAAAATTCAAATGATATGGTTTAATGTGATATATTATTAAATTTACTGAATAAAAATCCAATTATCAGATTTCTTTTTTTTTTGTTAAATGAATCTTCCCCTTTTTTTTTGTGTGTTCTTACTGAATGGGCATGTTGGGTTGCCTTTTATTCTTGAAGAATTGTTGCCTCGTTTTTCCGTCTCTTTTTGTTTTTTCTTTTTAAATTTAGCCGTTATTTGTGAAATGGCTTCAGCCTGTTATTCTGTACTGTTACTCTTCGTTTACCGATTTGAATAACAGTATTAACAGAGTTAAAAACTCGTACCACGAGATATGGACCTAGCCATATCTGGGAAAGTTTGTGTTTTTTTGCTGGATTTTTTAATAGGACTTTATCTCCTGGTCTGAATGTTATTGGACGCGCATGCTTATCATAGTGTTGTTTTGATTTTTCCTTGGCGTTAAGTAGATTTCTTTCGGGCGATAGCATATGTTTTCTGTAATTTGTATTTCAGAAGGTGATAGTAACTTTTGTGATTGTATATTGGCTCTGGCTCTCTTCTTAGATTTGTGGGTACATCCGCTATAAATCCAAACATACAGTCCATTGGGGTGAGCTTAGTGCCTTCATGTGGACTATTATTATATACGAAAGTCGCGGTTCTCAGGAATCGATCCCAAGCCATTGGATTTGCGGATACAATGGCTCTTAGATACTCCATAAGTGGTCTGTGGGTTCGTTCAAGTGCACCGTTGGATTGTGGGTGATAAGCGGATGGTTGTAGTTTTTTAATTTTTAATAGCTTACAAACTCGTTTGAAGAGATCAATATCAGTACAGTATGTATATTTGTTATATTGTATAACGGAATTGGTGATAGGTTCATTATAACTGTAATTGGTTCTATGAAATGGTACTTGCAGCAAATGACGTGGTCTTATAAGCCTTTCTGGAACATATCAATTAATCATTGAGAGGAGCTCCGGTGATTTAATACGATAACATATAATATCTCTTATAAACGTTGTACAAGCAACTTCTCTTCTGAAGTTCAGTTTGGATAAGCCTAACAGCGAGCAGCGTATATCATACGAAGGCATGTTATGCCTCCAATAAGGGTGTTTACCTAGCGCCAGTCTTGTGAATGACTTTTGTATTGCTTCAATACGGTTTATATGTACTTTATAGGATGGACACCAAATAATGGGGGCGTATTCCACTATGGATCTTACCAACGAATAAAAAAGAGCTATCAAGGAGTGAGGATCCTTTAATTCCTTTGTGTTACGTCTTATAAAGCCTAACATCATAAAAGATTTAGAAATAATATATTCAATATGACTAATGAAAGATAACTTAGAATCGAAAATGACACCTAGATCTTTAGTTTCCGCTACTCTGGGAACAGATGAAGCTCCAATTTTATAATCGAAGACTATTGGCGTTGATTTTCGGTAAAAGGACATTACTTTACATTTAGAAACATTTAGCGACAAGTTATTCTCCGAGCACCATCTACCAAGGGCATTTAGATCGTTTTGAAGAAATATGCAATCGGTGATAGAATTTATTTTTACAAATAATTTCAAGTCATCTGCAAACAATAAACATTCCGCAAAGCAGAAAATGTTAACAATGTCGTTGATAAATAGCAAAAATAGAAGCGGACCAAGGTGACTACCCTGAGGAACGCCCGAATTTACCTCGATGGCCTTTGATAATTTATTGCTCATTTTAACATATTGCCTACGATTTGTTAAAAATGAGGAAATCCATGTGAGAATGTTATAATTAAAGCCAAGACGCATAAGCTTATTAATTAAAAGCATAATATCAACACGATCAAAAGCTTTCGAAAAGTCGGTATATATTGAATCAACCTGAGCGTGCTCTTCGATAGAATTAATAGCATAGTTTGAAAAAATTGCAAGGTTTGTACTTGTTGACCTACCTGAGATAAATCCATGCTGATTCGAGGAAATAAATTCCTTTACTATAAATGAAATTTTAGAGTTGACTATAAAATCTAGCAATTTTGGAATATTATTCATAATAGATACAGCCCGATAGTTTATTACCAAATTTTTTGATCCAGATTTGTGGATAGAAGTTATATAAGATGTCTTCCATGAATCCAAAAAGCATCCGGAACTAACTGACGAATTAAATAAGACTGAAAGAGGATAAGAAAGAGATGATAAACAATTTTTAAGTAAATTAGTACATATGTTATCCATATCAGGCTTTGTACTAGAGCCTAAATTATTTATAGATGACTGAACATCCTCTATATCTATCGAAATATCGCCAACGTCAATTGGGGTGTTAGTGCAAAAATCAAATGTTGGAAAGTAACCATCACTATGATTCACAAAATAAACTGTTTCAAAGTAATCTGCGAACATGTTACGGCTAGATGTAATATCATGAGATTTTGAATTGTTATATTCCAGTACTTTACGAAATCCGGTTGACTTACTGCTTGTACAAAAACCTATGAAGAAACTCAAATTCCTTTCTCAAACGCCTAAAATTATTTAAATCATCGGAGCTACCTGATAGTTTAAGTCTTTTATGCGCCTTAGTTTTAGCATTTTTCAAGTTTAAAAGTGTTCTATTAAACCACTTTGGATGATTTTTCTGCAGTTTTCGAAATTTTGGTACAAAGCTGTCCAGTCCATCATGCACAACTTTTAAAAAACCATTAAACATTTGCTGCTGTTACCTTGTAGTATTTTCGACCAATCTACACCTGAATAAAAAATATAAAAATATCTAAACTAATGTAATCTGCCTTGGTAAAGTCAAAACACATAGTACTCAAATCATTATCTAAAGCATATTCATAAAGAGTCAAGTTCAATTCAATAGCTTTATGATGCATATCCGTATTCACTAAAGGTAATTCAACTTCATCAACTCTACATAAAACGTCACTATTAACAAAAGCAAGATCGAGAAATCTGCCGTACATGTTACACAATTTATTTCTTTGCATTAAGTCTATACTGCTTAAAGTATCAACTACAAATTGTTCAATTTCAGTTGAAACATTAGAAGGAATTAAAAAATCATTTTCTTCTCTTAAAATCCAATTTACACCACTTAAATTAAAGTCGCCTAGATAGCACATGAATTCATTATCATTTTGATTTAAAACTAATGAATAGACATTCAAAATGTGATCCTTATATATATCTAATTCTGAGCGAGGAGCGATATAACTAACACAAATACTAAGAATTTCCTGAGAGTTACCTAATTTAAGTTTTACACATAATTGTTCAATCTTATCATCATTGTTGTGAAGAGAAATTCGTTCCGTAAAAAAATGCGATTTAACAGCAATCAATACTCCTCCACCGCGCTCCATGCCCGTCGAAACGGGACATCTATCCGTTCTAAAAACAGTATAAAGATTGTCGTCAAACAATTCAGAAGACAGAGTATCCTTATTTAGCCATGTTTCAGTGATAACAATTATATCATAATTATTGTCCAGTACAGCCAATGAAACGTTATTTACCTTTGTTCTCAATCCATGGGCATTCTGATAGAATATGCTTAAAGAACATGACAAGTTCTGAAGGCTCCGAGAATTATTATAATTTAAAGAATTAAGAAGTGACAAGTCTTCATATGCAGGCTGCAAATAACCAATTATTTCGGTATCTTCGTTGCATTTTCCGATATCAAGTTTTTTTGCAAATTGGAAAAATTACGTATAACAATACCTGCAGGCCAAAAATCAGCTACCTGTACTTTGGAGATCAAATGCTCAGGCACACCTAGCTTTGAAGTGATGAACCTTAACCCCGATCTATCAGCAAATGCCTGCATAAGAGTAAATCATGCGATATGTTCCCTTTGGAAGCTACGAATTTGACAAGGGCCTCTTCGGAGGTTTCAGGATGAAGGCGAGAGACATGCAACCATTTAAATTTATTAACCACTGACAACTCACTTGAAGGTGCTGCAGTGCCAACAATTCTGTGGCCTCTTTTCTTACTGCGAAATACAGTCCACTCAGCATTGACCTTATCAGATACCACATCAGTTACACTCTGGACGGATTTTCCTGTAGTTGGTGTTGATACTAGGGGAAGACTCAAAGAAGCAGTATGGGTATCCGTCATAAGACTAGAGCATCCAACGGCAGGTGCTGGAGCCATTGCATCTAAATGCGATGAATGCGATGAACATGAATTACTTGACTGGTTAGAACTTTTTTCTGCACTTTTGTTCCGCATATTTGATGATTCACTATAACATGATGAAATCTGATCGTGCTCAGGAATGCAGATAACGGATGAATCTGCTCTTTGATTAATTTTTGATTTATAGTTTGCAAACTCATCCCTGAGACTAGAAATTTCGTCTGCAAGTTTTGAGACTTTATCGATCAGAGCATCTATGGGTAGAACACAGCAGGTGGAGCATTTCCACAGTATGTTTTGATTGGTTTCTAACACTTTCAGGCATTGATCATCTAACCTTGCACATCGTTTATGAAAAACACGATTACAAAATCCACAATTGACTTTTATTTTGTCCGTATTCACTGCATCACATTTACCACAATTAGTTGAAGTCATTTTAATTACAGATCACTAAATAACTGTTGCGACAGATTTATAAATAAAGAGCAACTTAGAAAACGTCTGTACACGACCGATATCAACGAACGATTTAGTACATTTTCGGATATATTTCCTGGGAACTGAGTATATTTCTCCACTCATATTTTCTCTTTATTCTTTTGTAAGTTTTAATAACTCCTTGGTGACCACCGAATGCAGAGTGATGGTAGTCCCTTAAAATTATTTGAATTTCGTCAGGGTCGGAAATAATTTCAGGTAATTTATTTTGGGAATTCATTGAATGATTATTCGAAGGTAAGTTGCCTAGCTCAGATGTACTGTTTTCAGACTGGCTGCTTTTAGATGAGTCGATTTCAACTGAGTTGTTTTTGGAGTGCTGCAATTGCTTTCGAATTCTTTGAGGAGTGTTTTGGCATTCAATTACTTCTTCCAACTTATTTTCTGCCTCTCTTGTTTGAGCTCTTGTGACAACATGGCAATGTGCTGGTTTGGAATTTGATGGGGACGGGGAGCTACAATCGTCTATGTCAGAATCGGCTCGGTGGTGTACCTGAGCTTCCACAATGAACGAATTGGGGTTTGCTTGGTTTAATTTGGTAGGTATTCGACTAAGTGCGTCTGCATTAGCGTTATATTTTCCAGGCATGTATTCAATTTTGTAGTCAAACTCTGAGAGTTTATGGTGAAACCTGACTAATCTTGTAGTTGGGTCTTTCACATTGAATACGCCTTTCAGGGGCTTATGGTCTGTGCAGACCGTGAACGTTCTGCCCTGTAAATAACGCCTGAAGTTCCTGGTGGCCCATACAATAGCGAGTAATTCTTTTTCTATTGTGGAGTATCTTTGTTCCGCCTTATTTAAACTTCTACTTGCATAAGCTATTGGCTTGTCTTTGCCTATTTCCCCTTGTGATAAGACAGCTCCCAATGCTTGTTGTTAAATTACAGGGTTCAGTAAAATCAGGATATGTGAGAAGAGGAGGATTTATCAGTGACTTTTTAATTTCCTCCAAAGAGTCTTGGCACTTTCGTGTCCAAGTGAATTTAACATCTTTGCGTAACAGATTTGTTATTGGTCTGACTATTTTTGAAAAGTTCGGAATGAACTTGCGGTAGTAGTTAGCCAACCCAAGGAACGATTGAGTTTGTCTAACAGTTCGGGGTTGAGGAAAATTTTGGACACAACTTGTTTTGCTGGGATCTGGAAGTGCTCCTTCGTTTGAACATTTGTGTCCGAGGTAAATCACTTCTTTGAGAAGGAACTGGCACTTTTCGGGTTGTAGTTTAAGGTTATGGGCTCTAAGCCTGTCGAATACTTTAGCCAATTTCTCGTTGTGATCTTGTAAGTTTGTTCCGTATATTACAATATCATCGAGATATACAAAGCATTCTAAGCCCTGGAGACCTGTTAGAATGTAATTCATTAATCGCTGGAAGGTCGCAGGCTCGCCTTTCAGCCCAAATGGCATTCTCTTGAATTCATAGTGCCCATATGCGGTACTGAACGCAGTTTTGGGTCTATCCTTCGGATCAACAAGTACTTGGTGATACCCGCTTGCTAGATCGAGTGTAGTAAAATATCTGGAGTGTCCGAGTTGGTCCAATATATCCTCTATTCTAGGTAATGGAAAAGCATCCCCTATAGACTTCTCATTTATTTGACGAAAATCTACTACTACTCGCCAACGTTTATTGCCGTCAGGTCCAGCTTTCTTGGGAACTACTAGTAAAGGGGAATTCCATGGGCTTTTACTTAATTGGATTATGTCATTTTCTAACATTTCCTTGATTTGTTCATTAATGACTGCCCGATGCGTTTCTGGGAGTCTATACATTTTCTGGTTTATGGGTGGTTGATTATGTAATGTGGCAATGGTATGTTTTATACTGTTAGTATACGTTAGCTTGTCCCTATTTAGATAGAAAAGGTCGTTATAATCATAACATAGTTCCAGAATTGATTTTCTCTCTTCGTGGTTTAAGTTTTTATCCAACAGTAATTCTTCACGTAAAGCCGCATGTCTGTTTTGATTATAATATTTAATGCAGTTCACGTTTATTAAATGTGGATTGGAATCGAATTTTGACTTGTCGTTTTTGACGTTGTGTGTGCTTTTGTTTTGTGCACGAAGGAAAGGTGGGCCACCTTTTTTATGAGAACCTTGGGTATTTATGTCGTCCAAGGGTAAATGGAGATACTGTACGTTATAAGAGTTAATTGGAACTAGAGCAAGCGTTAAGCTTCCTATGAATACTGGCTCCGTGTTTACGTTCAGAACTGATAATGGTATGAAACTTCTATGAGGACTAACTAGACAATTTGCGACAAATACTCCTTCTTGAATCTCCTGAGACAAACAGATCATTTCTTGGTCTATTTGTAACGGTATGCTTAATACCATTTGAGATCGAGGGGGTATTCTATTAGATCGCTGAATTTCTACTTCATATTGCCTACTTTCATCTTCACTCTTGTTTCTCAAGTTGCTCAAAGTTTCTTCCACTGGTGTTAAGGCATGCTTGCTATCTGGTGCCCGTGATTTAAGCTGCTCCTCCATTTGATCGCTTGGTATTTCCTCTCCATCGTCTAGGGATGTTTCGAGAGGTACCGTGAAATCAATAGGGTTGGTTTCCGTGCGAGGAAACCCGAGTAATTTATTAGGTCCTTCGATATGTCATTGCCTAACAGCCCATCGTGAGAAATTTGGGCGTCACTTTCTACGACCTGGAGTTTACACGGGATACTGCGGCTTAGTAAAAAGTTGCCTTGACAGTTACCCAATGTTTCTCCTTCTCCAAATGGGGTTTTCAGAGTCACCTTTTGACTTTGTTCTATCCGTTCTGGTGTATTCAGTGCTTTCTGTTTGATCAAGCTTACTTCTGCTCCAGTGTCTACTATCAGCCGCACGGCTGTGTTTTTACTTATATCTATTGGTAACTCTACCATTGAAACGTTTTCCCTTATATGCGTTTTTTTCTGTTAGAGAGCACCCTGACGTATTTTGAGAGATTTTATTTAATGTCGAGCCGTGGATTTTTCGGTCGACAGTGTGCCGTTTCCCGAATGTGTGGCCTCCCATCGGCGCTTCTGTTGACATGTGGACACGGTATGCCCTCTTCTACCACAAAAGTAGCACATATTTTGTATATGGTTAATTCTTGGTTCCCGATTTGCAGGTCTCCACTGAGCATTTTGTTATTGTTTGCATGTTCGGGTGGTGCTTTAGCATTTTGCCTACAATATTGGGCATCATGGCCCTTTGTTCTGCAGTTAATACAAAAGGGAGTATTCTTGCGTTTTAGGCATTCGTCGTACGTGTGCCCTTTGTAACTGCAGTAGCTGCAGGTGATCTTATTTAAAAGTACTTTTTGTTTGTCGTACTTTCTTTCCTCCTGCTGGTAAGAAGAGTTCTGATATGGAGGTGGACTTGCTGAAGATTTCCTTGTCATACTGGCTTGGTTAGAACGCCACTTATTTTCAGAGTTTCCGTCGATATTAAAAGATACTGAAGGTACTCTTGATGGCTCAGGTATGGGAGGTATACTAAATTCAGTTTTTATGTTACGCTTCTCCAGTTCATTTGCGTAAGGGTAAGGAGAAAAATGTACACTATTATGTATAGGGTGACCATAGACATTTGAAAGATTTGTGCTATTTGGTCGACATAGGTGATCCATTTGGAACGGGTGTGTCGGGAGGGGAATATAATTTGTGGGTTGTGGTAAGAAAAGGAGTCCTTGTTGCAGCCTTTCCATATCTAATGCCTTTTGAATGCGATTTTCTAAAGAATTTTCATTCATAGTAAGTAAATAGGTGCTTAGATGGGGATTAGTTGCACCACTCTTTATGGAAGCCAGTACTGCGAATAATGCCAAAAATTTCGATAAAACCGGTGCTCTGGGGAATATAGTTGCTAGTGACCTGACAGAACTCGAATCACGCCTTCTTAGTAGATTTGAAGATTTGCTGAACCAGCTCGAAACTAAAATCGAACTACCACTTTTAAACAAATTTGAGTGTATGATGTCTTATCTTGAAACAAAACTTTCCAAAAAAATTGAAGATGCGACCATAAGTCTCAATATAAGGCTTAGTGCCTGCGATGTGGGACTCGTGACTTGCAGAATAAGTTTGACAAGCTTCATAATCTGAAATATGAAGCTATAACGGATGAAACGGAGGACATTTTTCCACTTTTTGAGAGCCTCCGATATAGTAATTTGAGGAATCCCCGTAATTGATAAGGAGATTCCTATCGATATCGCAGAGGTAATAAATCATCAATGTTCTCCGTTCGTTGCTGCCTTTGGCCTTGGTCTGAGTTCAAGTTCAAACAACTGTCCTATCATTTTTAAATTTTCATATCCAGCCGAACGAAATTCATTTTTTTTCTGCTTTAAAATGTCGCGGTAGTCTGAAACTAAAACATTTGTCTGGCTTTGCTTCTGAAGCTGATGTATACATCAACGATAGTCTAACACCACGTAATTCCACGTTATTGCGCGCTGCATTGGCGCTAAGATCTGCTGGCACGGTTGATACAGTAATTACTCGGCATGGATTTGATTTCGTCAGCTGGAGAGCGGGAGACAAGTTATGCAGAATCACTAACACTGAAAAACTGATAACAGACGCGTAATCTCACCAAAGCCTCTGGGAGTGCAATGAACTTTGTTTATTTGAATCTAATTACGTAACTAGTTTGTTGAAATATTTTTTTTTCTGTGCTTTTGTTTTGAATTTTTTTATATGTGGTTTAGGTTTTTAGACTTTTTATTTTATCCTTTTATTTTTACATTTGATACTTTATTTCTCAGTTAATTAAGACTTCTTTACTTTTTTGTGTAGATTTCCGTCTTTTGAATTGTTCTAATATTTCAAATGAATTTTACTTACCTCAGTTTCATAATTATACTTGTTATATGGATGAATACGGATCTCGGCAATCTTTATCGTTGCGGAGGTATTGTCGTCATTTTTGTGCGGTGGCAAGCTTTCGATTGTTGGTGAACGGATGACTGATGTGAGTAATCTGAACACTATAGGAACCATTATTAATGTTTTTTGTGGCCGCACTGTTGGTCTAAATGTATGCTGTTTCAATGCTCGTAGTATTCGGCCGAAAATTAATGAAATCAAGGAAATGTTACTCCGCTTTAAATTGCACTCAATATTTGTTACTGAGTTATGGTTACGCGAGGATATTCCACCGTCCCTGGTAGCTATTCCAGATTTTAATGTTTTCCGAATAGATCGTAGGAATAGAGTGGGTGGTGGTGTGGGGGTATTTGTAAGAGATAGCTTTAAGGATAGAGTGGTTGCGCATTCTAGTTCCGGGACCCTTGAATTTCTCTGTGCTGAGGTAAACACAGGTGCCGAAAAGTGTATCCTGGGTACAGTATGTTGTCCGCCTGGTTTTTTAGTGTTGACACCTCTGAGGAATTTTTCAGTGCCATCTCATATTTGGTACAACACTATTCTAAAGTTATCATTGGAGGTGACTTTAATGTTAATTTGCTTAGAAACGGTGCTCAAACGGAGTTACTTCAGTCTCCCCACCTAAACGTAGTCAAAACTCAACTCGCATTTTTCAGTATTCTTAAGCTGTCATTGCTAGACCTTTTCCTCATATCTGATAACTCTTCTACTTTATTTTTCAATCAACCAAGCCCTAGTATACTGTATCATGGCCCGTTATTCCTGTCCTTCAACGTATTTATCAATGAATATAACCCCTTAAAATCTATTACCTTTGGTGACTATTCTCGTCTTGATATTGGGGCTCCGTTGGTAGAGTATCGATTGTTGCATTGGGAAGATATCTATAGTATTACAAGAGTAGACCGATAAGTCGAGCTTTTTAGTTCCTTCCTTCATAATCTCTTTGGCAGATATGTGCCTCTGCGCCATAGAGTAATTAAGTCCAAGAGCTGCCCCTGGTTTACCCCTGAAATAAGGTCTCTCATCGTTGTACGGGAATATCTGTATTCAAGATATCGTCGATGCAGAATCAGGCAGTTCCGGAGGCTGTATGTAACAATCAGGAATAAAGTTAATACCAAGATACGGGCTCCTAAAAAATCTTACTATCGTAAAAAGTTTGATTGTAACTTATGGCAAAATCTGCGTAATGCGGGGGTTCATGTGGGTGATGCTAAAAGTGTTGAGTTTAATCCCAATGTTCTTAATAACTACTTTGTAGCTCATTATGTACCTGGTAATGATAATCTTCAATCATGGTCGTCTCGTCATTTGATTGATTCTGAGAACCCTGATTGTTTCAGTTTTCGTTGTGTGGAGGGCGTAGATGTCACAAATCTAATTCATCTGGTCATGATCAACTATCGCCGAAATTTCTCAAAATAATCCTGCCAATAATTATAAGGCCCCTTCAGCATGTCCTTAATGCGTGTCTAGCATCGTCCTCTTTTCCAACGACTTAGAAAATAGCCAAAGATTTATTCCTAAACGCGCCACACCTGCATCCCCAGCCGACTTTAAACCAATTATTCTATTATGCTTCCTCTCTAATATAATGGAGAAATTAATGTACTGGCAAATTCAGGAATACTTGTGTACAAACAATCTAATCAGCTCGTGTCAGTCAGGCTTTCGCTCGCATCAGAGCTGCGAAACAGCTCTAATCAAGGTAACTACTGACATTCGCACCTCTCTTGAAAAAATGGGATATCCATCTTCCTTTTATTAGATTTTATTAAAGTATTTGATAGTCTTTGTCACAAGAGTATCTTGATGAAACTGTCTTCGCAATTTGGTTTCTCCCATTCTGCCATTCTTTTAATTAAACATTTTCTCTTCGGTAGATACCAACGTGTCTTATTGAATAATAGTCTTTCCTCAGATATTTTGCCCCTTTCTTGTGGTGTGCCCCAGGGGTCTATTCTTGGCCCGTTATTATTCAGTTTATACATAAATGACCTCCCAGAGGTGACAGATGACTTGAAAGTTCACCTATATGCAGATGATGTCCAACTTTATTTGAGTCGTCCCATAGGTCTTATCGAAGATTGTGTGCATTAACTCTGACCTCAAAATAATTTACTGCTGGTCAATCGGAAATGTTCCTAGTCTTAACCTTAATAAATCCCAATGCATTGCATTCTATCCACAAAGAATTGATCTGTCTGCATTGCCAGAAATTCTACTTAATATCATCCATATCACATATTTTATTAGGACTCGAAATCTTTGAATGTACCTTAATTGCCGGATGAGCTGCTATGATCACATAAGTGCCATACTATTTAAAATCTATGGTCTTGGTCGTCTTTGGCTATATGCTAGTATCCTGCCACTAAGCTTACGTATGATTTTGTTCAAAGTACTCCTGTTCTCTTATTTCACTAATGGATGCCTTATTTTCCCAGCCTTAGGTTCTGTGTGTTCTAGAAAGCATAAAGTGGCATTCAATGATTGTATTAGGTTTATTTACGGGCTGCGCAGATATGATCATGTATCGTATTACAGTCTATTATTGCTGGGGTGTTCTCTAGAGACACATATGGAACGTAGGAACCTGGTTTTTCTTTACAGGATATTGCAATTTGGCCAGCCTCCTTATATAGCTGAATTTCTACAACCGTTACATTCCACCAGGTGTCGCAAGATGCTGCTGGAACATTGTCGTACTACTAATCTCACTGGCTCTTATTTTGTTCAAGTTATTCGCCTCTCAAACGGTTTACCTTCCCGGGTTCAATGGGCGTGCTCGGTCGGCACTTTCAATCGACTTCTTCTCAATTGTGCGATTTAGCTGCTCTCCATTTAAGCCCGAGATCTGTATTCATTCATTTTCAAGTAATTTTTCTTAATTTTCCTTACTTTATTTTAATACATATATTCTTTTAATATCTTTTTCTTCCATTTGTAGGTTTTCTTTGTTCCTATTAGGCATATATTTTTTTTTCAACTTTTCTTAATGTTATAAAATTTAACTTTGCAATTTTCATATACACATATTTTTTTCTCTTAATTTAGTTCTAATTATTTTAAGGTAGTCAATAAGTTTTCTAGTTACGTTATTATACTTTATTTTTTATATTATTAAAAGATTTTAATCTTATTGTATCTTGAGCCGTAATAAATAATAATTGAATTGAATTGAACCATTCTAAATATCACAAGGGGGACGCCGCTTGCTCCTGCAAAGTGAATCTATTTAACAATTCACCATATAGAAAATGTGAAATGGAAAACAACTCAGACTAAATTTAACTGAATAATCCAAACTAATGGATTTTCGCAGTCGAAGAACCTACCACTGCAAATGCCTGGTGTAACGACGAAACCATCCCCCTGACTTTAAGAGGTTCTGGTCTTTTAAAGATGGTACCAGAATGTGTCATCAAGCATTACTTACTGTAAAACCCTCGAGAATAATTCACAAGCCATGAAACAGACTCCATCCCTACCAGATGCGAGGCCCAATGGAGTCCTTACATTCTAAAATATTTGCAGTGTTCTTATGTAAAACTGACAAAAATTTGATTTGAATAGCTCCTCCGCCCTAAAATACTATTCATACAGAAAAATGGTCTTCCGGTAATCTTAAGACTGCTTTCTTATCTTCCGAACCGTAATAAAATTTTCATACCTTTCCTAACAAAATTATTTAAAAACAAGTAGAAAAGCTAGAATTGGCCTGAGACCAATCTTTATGATACCCTAGATGAATGCTCGTATGAAAATTCGTATTGTCATCCTTCTGTGCATGTTTGATTTTGGAAGTGGTTTTTCGCATATATTTCTAGAACGGTTTGTCGCACAGAAAAATGATTATAACCAATTTTATAGGATTTCGTATTCTGAAGAAGTTTTTTAATACAATAAAAATGTATTGGTCTGATCGTTTTCACAGTATACGTAAAAACCGTAAGTTTTTATATGGCATCCCCCCACGAAGCAGTTGCCCGATTTGTCTCATTTTTGAACTAAATTTTACTTCTTTTTTTGAAGCCCATGTACAAACTTTCAGCTCTCTAGGTATACGCGTTCTCGAGTAATCGTGCGTACAGACGGACGGATGGACGGACATGCAAAAATCAAAATAACTTTCAATATTATGCGTGGGTGTCCAATCCATTTTGCTCTACCATCATTATTTCGAGGTGTTACAAACGGAACGACAAACTTAGTATACCCTATAGATTTTATCTGGGGTATAAAAATTATCTTAACCAAATGAATACGATTTCTCAAACAAAAATTCTCAGCTGAGTAATTATGGTAATGTCGCTGTGCCGTCATGGGATGCCGTGGGTTGATGATATCGAATATAGCTGCCTACAAATTTGGACTCCGGCTGCACATACACACATGCAATTATCACTCACCTGAGAGGTATTGAGCCTAAAATGGAACGGTTACTTTGTAATCAAAACTATTTTATTATTTTGTTAAGTAAGGTATATAGGAAGTGTAGCCTTTGGGAAGGTAAGGAACCAAGTTTTAAATTACTAGAAGTCTATTTTCGTGTATGGATAGGTGTTTAGGCTCTACTGAAAATATAAAGTCAATGTTTGGCACTTTTCCATAAGTATCAGTATATAAAATTTTAGAAAACGGACTCACAACGCACTCATATAGCTCCCTGTTTCATGGTTATTGAATACCTTACACTCGGACTAGTTGCACTCCTCATCACCATCCTGATATTGAAGAATCGAGATGATTCTAAGCGAAAATCGAAACGGCCTAAGGTCGCACCCAGGAAATCTATAGAAGTCGACTTTAGTATCATCAACGTCGAGTCATTTGAATCTTCATATTCATGATAGATTAATCTTAATTTTATCTTAATTCATAATTATATATGTAGGTCGAGCATGAATAAAGGTTCATGTTATCGTTGTTATATAAAACGTTCATTCACCTGGCACTAGATTCCTTCACCTCGGTTCATGCAAAATGAATTCTTAGTCATTATAATGTAAAGAAAGTTGACACTCAGCAATAACTGAAGAACTCATTTTGCATGAAACTCGCAATTTCGCTCGATAACCAGTATTGGAAATCCTTAATTCATTATTTGATTTCTTTTGTTTTTTGGTAGAATAAGTAGTAATATTAGCAAAATTTGGATATAAATTCACGGCGTTTAATAAGTAATTGATCAGTTGTTATTCAAAATTAGAGCGTTTTAATTCGTATCGCGTAACTTTTCTAGTTTTCAGCCTTTTGGTATTCGATTAAGTGTCTTTTATACAACCATCAATACCAGCTAGAAAACCAAGCAACTGTATTAGCATCGGTATATCTTCGTTTAAGGCTAAGAAAATTTAGGCAAGAAAAAAGAGCTTTCAAATTTTGCAAAAAAATCATAAAATTTTGTTCATTCAATGATTTTTTTGCAAAATTTGATTGAATGATTTTTTGCAAAATTTGAATGAATGATTTTTTTGCAAAATTAGATTTATATTCTGTTTGCAAAATTGGATAATTTTTTTTGCAAAATTTGATAGTTTTTTGCAAAATTTGAAAATTTGATAAGTTTTTGCAAAATTTGATGATTTTTGTTACAAAATTTGATTGAATGATTTTTGCAAAATTTGATAGAAATTCAATAACATTCTTTCAAATTAATTATTACAGCCTTTGGGCATTAATTCTAGACGTTGTATTTGCTATAGTAATATGTTGCCTGAACCAAAGTTCTACAAGTTTGATCATTATAGTAGCGACGTTTTGCTCGAAAGACCAAAGAATGTTTAGGTAACAACACTGAGTTAACTTTTCTAAAAACATTTATAACGACATTAAAAAATTAACTGTTACAAATAATTATCGATTGACCATATTTATGAATAAAAATTGCTTACAAATAATAAAAATAAACTGAAAAATTTTACATAATACAGAGTTCATTCAACCATTAATTTTGCTGACACATAACATTTGTCATTGTTGTAATGAATGAACTTTGCATTGAGCAAATGAAATGTGTTGACAAATTAGAAATTGGTGGCATTGTCCCTTTGTATATAATTAAAATATGCAAATTATAAATAGAGAAAAATAGTGATTATATGTACTCTCAACAATAGCTATATGCTGCGATCTAGTCAAAGTGGAAACACTGGGCATGATTCATATTATTATAGCACATAGCAGGAACAATCATGCTTACGAGACGTTCCTATATTCGACTATACTTAATTTAACTGGAATAACATTTTCCATTGCGCTTAAACAAATTACGCAATTTGAAAACCAGAGCGATTTACATTAAACGTGTTCATCCTAAAGAAAGAGCGTTCCTTCACCACTGTTCTAGGTAGACCTACGAAATCAGATGGAATGACATATGAATCTATTAGTGATGCAAGAGAACTATTACCAGGATGATGCTGATGTTGATGAGGATGATAAAAGTATTAACAGTAGTTACATTATGCGGATTCTGCGACACCCTTTTAGCTTCCAGGATTTAGCCGCAGATGGCGCCACCGTCGCTGGGTGGTTCGAGCCCACGCTATATGTGGGTTTGTGTCTTGGATACACAATTTCGCCTTGGATACACCATGGGGTCTTGGGTGCACCATTGAGTCTTGACTGCTCCCTAGCGTGATTAACCGGTACTACCGGGATATGCCATTTGGTCTTGACTGCACCCTAGCGGCATTAGCCGGTACTACCAGCATGCTCCCGTACTACGGTTTTCTTCGATAGATATGTGGTGCACTTAAATATAGGCTTTTTTATTATGATTTTTCTTGAGCGCCAGCGACATCTGTTGAGGCTCAAACGCCATTACTTGAGTAAGGTACCCTACCGGCCCTAGTCGGAACTACCAGCATGCCTTGGTTTTGTTTTTTTTTTTTTTATTAACGGGAGAGTTCTAGATATCGGCATGACGTCATCATGGTTTTGCTGCACCTAAATAAGTTTTCTTAGCTGGGAAGTTATAGATATCAGCATCATTCGAATTTTACAACATGACATCACCATGAACAGAATCTAGAAAATGTCAGTGAGGGTTCTGGCGCATGTATGTATTGAAAAGTCTTTTGTTTTATAAAGATTTGTTTTTATTTCTTATAAAATTTCTTATTATAAAAGTATTTCTTACAGCACGTTGTCCAATATGAACTTGGCAAGATGGCGCATTTGCTAAACAGTCGACTGGCTGATATAACGGATGAATCTGGTGACCAGCTGCCGTTGAGTAGTATCCTGCATACATTTACATTTAGCGATACGTAGTTTTTCAATGTTGCCGCAATCCCAAGATTTCCTGTACGGTCGATTTCCACCGCATTCAATTCATAGCGTATTTCCTCAAAAAGAAATGGTATAGCGTTGTTAGCTAATTTTGCGTTTGCTGAAACGGTTCCATCCAGTTTTGTTAGCGACCTTTCAATGTAAAGAAAACTCCAGCTGGGTAGAAGATTCAAATCCTGATGTTGTACAGATATACGGACTTCATCGCTGTTTTAAAATGATGTTAGAAAAGGTGAATAGGAGTGATGTTCAAATTTAGTAACACTGTTATCAAAGCGAGCGTCTGGTGCAATATCCAGTATTCCTTTATTCATTGTTTCAGCGTTAAGCCTATCGATTGTAAAGGTGCTGTATTTGCAGGTGTTAATGTAAGTCTTGACCACTTCAAGGTTGTCCGCTGACTAGTGATCTTGTTTGCTCCGAACTCGTATTTATCATTATTGTATATCAACATGCTGTGGCTTCAAATGTAACCTGATGGTTATAGTCTCTCCTCTGAAGTTGATTAAGTCACCGTCTTGGTCAAGTAGCTTCAATGTTAGAGAACTTATACGTTTGGTGTTCACAGGTAAATAGATTACATTTTTGGGTACCTCTACTAATTTATACCCAGGTCCAACGTTCGGGGAAAACTCGTGGAGAGTGTGTACTTGTGTGTTGTTGAAGAATGATCCTGATATAATATTACATTCGATGCGTATAGTATTTACTTTAATGATGTTGACTGGCAACTCTTATATATGCACTGTTTTAGCAGTCAAGTTTCTTTAACTGAATCCTAGCAGAGGAGCTATGGATCTCTGTTTTTCAAAATGTATTTCTTCAGTGGCCTTAACTTCACTCTTCAATGTATTATTGTTAGCCTTTATCGCAACCTTTATCCTTCTCCGTACTTTATCCAAGTATTCTTGTACATATTTTGATATATCATCAATCTCATAGGATCCCACAGGTATCTCAACAACCTCATTCCCTATATGAACCAGATTATTGCTCACATCAGTATTTGTTATAGAGTTGTATGTTTGAAAATCAATTAATCCACAAACATAATCCGTTGCTAGCTGCAGCGGAGGAAAGTACTCAGCAGTGAGTAGAGATGAATTTCCCGTGAGAGTAAGTGTTAATGACACGGTGGTTGATGATGAACTGTTACAATTTCAATATAGATACATTTATTTATAGATAATAATTAATGGCTATAACAATTATATAAAAACTCCAAACATAAGTGACCGCAAATTACTGCATCATAGTTCTGATAAGAACTGTAGTTGTACATAATATTACTACCCAAGTAGTTTACGAGCTCCCGTGGTGGTTGTAGATTGCCAAAGATATCAAAGTATTCGATGTTATCACCTTTCAGGTAGTACGATACCCAGTGTGTACATGCTCCAGTTGATATGTCCAAGTTAACAATACCGCTTTCTCGCTTCCATGGCTTTTTAGGTAGATTATCACGCATAAATACTCCTCTGAAGTGCGGCAAGTGTGTGGTATACTTGTGAAGATCCAACTCGTTCAGCGGTCGTTTGGGTAGCGTTTTTAATAGATTTTTGGTTGAGGTTGTAGATAGAATCCAAGTCCTTTTCTATACGGCTTCAAGGACAGCCCGTTTCCATCTTTACCGACCGCTATAGTTTCCATTGCTTGTTTATGACGTTTGCTTTCTTCCAATTTTGCCTTTGCCGCTCTGGTGTCATTTACTGTTTTAGCTATACCTGCTGCACCTCCCGATAGTGCTCCCAATGCTGAAATCCCAGCAAACAACGGGATGAGGAACGGAAGTACTCCGCCAACCTTTGGTACAGGTATCACTCGCGGAGTTTTAATTGATTTCTTCTTTCTTTTCACAATATTTTTAGCTGCACTAAGACCTATTTTTGTAGCTTTCATCAAGTCTTTTGATTTTTTGATTTTTAAAATCTTACGTGCATTTCATACTGCTTCTCGGAATGTGGGTTGGCGTTTATTTTTAGCCTTAAGTCCCATACCTAGCTTAATTTTAGCCTTAATTGCGTTTGTTATAAGCCAAGCGTTGGCACGTTCACTCAAATTTGCGTCCGTAGATTTTGCACGCTGCCAGGCGTTTTCACCTAATATTTTATCAGCTATATGTCGATCGCTAGCATCTTTATGTCGCGAGTATTCTATATCGTGTTCCTTGCAGTCTGCATCCAATGGATTAATGCCTAGATCTCCTCTCGCCAATCTTTGTTGTAACTTTGTTCCTGGTCCACAGTACTGGTATCCCGGTAGATATAATTCTACAAGTAATTTGTTGATGATTGAATTTAATAGTCTTCTACCCCCTTTCAAAGATTTTCTGGAGCGCTTCGATTTTTGATCCGGCAACTTATAAGGTTCCGATGATACTGCTGAAATGTAATATAAACAGGTGTACTTATAGGAATCCCGTTAGTCTTCAACATGCGGTTCATTAAACCACAACAAGCTTTTCCTGTTCGAAATGCTTATGTATCTGTTATGAAGAGGAAAAAGAAGCATGGTCCCCTATTGCCTAATAGTATAAGGTGCATCATTGTTGGACCATCGAATTGTGGGAAAACTAATATTATGATAAGTTTGCTGGAACATCCCAATGGCCTGAGATATGAAAATATTTACATATATTCCACAGCTTTGCATTAACCAAAGTATGAGTACTTGAAGCGAGTGATGACTCCCATATCAAGATTGAGGTATTATACATTCTCAAACAACTGCGACGTTCTACCTGCAGGGGAAGCCAAATAACATTAAGTGTTTATTTTTGATGATGTAGCATGTGAAAAGCAAAATAATGTGCTATCCTATTTTTGCATGGGTCGTCACGAAGATATAGACAGCTTCTATCTCTGTCAAACATATACGCATATACCAAAGCACATAATACGTGACAATGCTAATTTAATCATCTTATTCAAGCAAGATGACTTGAATTTGAAACATATCTATAATGATCATCTGAATACAGACATGTAGTTTGATAAATTTCGAAGAGCCTGTGCTGAGAGTTGGAAGGATGAATATGGTTTCTTGATGATTGATAAGGATAGCTGATTAAACAAGGAGCGCTACCGTAAAGGATTTGATACCTTCATTGTACTATAAAAGGATGAAACTTGCGAAATGTTCATAAGTCGAAGCTGTAACTCAGACGAAAGCACACCGAATCCTGTGGACCAGCTGAGTAGACTAAAGCTGGTCACCTATTATCAGACCAGTTCGAAAAGCTGTTAAGCTGTTATCAGAGCTGTTTGGAAAGCTGTTAAGCTGTTATCAGAGCTGTTTGGAAAGCTGTTAAGCTGTTAGCAGAGCTGCTTGGAAAGCTGTTATCGGAGCTGTTTGAAAAGCTGTTAATCTGTTATCCGAGCTGTTTAAAAGCTGTTAAGATGTTATCAGAGCAGCTTGGAAAGCTGTTATTGAGTTAATAACGAAGATGAATGAAAATCTATTAAAAGAAATTATCAAGACTAGGAATGCAGTGCGAAGGAAATTAAAAGCCCTCAGAATGGGAAAAATTGAAGTAGAAGCTCAACTTGAAGAAACCTTTAAGCCAATCACTAAACCCGTAAAGGAGTTTGTTAGAACAGTAAAATACGAGCCGAAGGATATAGTCAAATTTGACACAAAAGATGTAAAAGAAGAAGAAGAAGCAGAGGAAGAATCCAATGAGGTTGTGGAACCTTTTACCCCTCCAAAACGAAAATAATTTTAAATGAAGGCTAGTAGCACACCTATAAATTATGGAGATTATACCTTAACATTTGGAAAAGTATTCGCAACACCTGAACATTCAAGAACATTGACAGGAAGCTCTCCTGTCACCTCCTCCGATACGTCTGGATACATAATTTCAAACTATTTAAAGCTATTCACTTATAATAGCCCTAAAATTGATCCAACCTATGGAGTTTACTATGATGATAACGCGTGGAGAATCGGTAATTCAACATTTGATATTGGTGATGTAGGAAATGTTGTTATCAAGGGGAAGAGCTATAAAACAACTTTGGGGTTTTGTGAGCTGCTATTTATGAAAGATCCTGTTAAAGTCTATATACTAAAGAGGATTTAACTAATTATGGATCTATTTTGAAAGATACCAATGCATATAAACGTGACTATGCCGAAGATGGACAAATAAAAGGAACTAGAGCGGCTAAGTATAAAGCTATAATCAGTAAATTTATACAGCATAAAGGCATGGGGCTAATGCGTCTGCCTAAAGAAAACATTGATCACATTTATTGGAATGATCCAAATGAATTAGTGGATAGGCTGCGCCTTCTAATGCCATCAAGGCAGGCTGGACACAAGTCACAATAATGAAATTGTATCTATACGGGAAGAGTTGCGAGGAGCAGATATTATAGTTTAAATACTACCCCATTGCCATACTTCTACACAATCTACAGATGAGATTTGACAAGTTTGGACGTTTCTCTACGCGTGGATATCTTGGGAAAGCAAGTGAACGTGGACCAACAGGAGCTCAGGGATCAGCCAGTAAGGAAGGAGTTCAAGGACCAGCTGGTAAACAAGGAGCACAGGGTCCAGCTGGTGAACAAGGAGAGAGGGGTATTGGATTTAATTTAATGATAAACGGAGACTACGATCTAAACTCAAAGTGTATAAAACGACTTGGTAAACCCCTTGAAAATGATGATGCTACTACCAAAGAATATGTTGACAAGAAAATTCAAATAAGCGTTGAAGAAACAAAAAAAAAACTATTAATATAGAGGTAGAAAATTTAAAGCTATATATAAATGATGTAATCACGAAGATTGAAAACTATCTGTCTACTTCAGTAATAAATAAGAAAAACTTGGCACGGAAAGATGGTGTATATGAGTAAAAACTCTTGAGAAATCGGTTTCATTTATAATTACGATGAGTAAGAGACAAGTGGTAAATGAGCTGCATAAACCAGCGAGAAAAAATTTCAAACGGCGTCGTGTGATCATCAAAGGACTAGATGAATTGCTGCAGGCTGACTTGGTTGAAATGAATCCCTACAAGTAGGTGAACAAGGGTTACCGCTATCTACTGCCAGTAATTGATACCTTCTCCAAATATGCATGGGCAATTCCAATTAAAAGAAAAACTAGTGCAGAAGTAAGGGATGCCATGCAATCTATATTAAGCGAGGGACGAATACCTAAAAACCTGCACACTGATGATGCAAAGGATTTCTACAACAGCCTCTTTAAAAATCTAATGATGAAGCATGCAATTAATCATTATTCTACGTATAGTTTCCTCAAAGCATCAATAGTGGAACGATTTAACCGAACTCTGAAGGATATGATGTGGAAGGAATTCAGCTTTAATGGAACTAATCAGTGGATTGGTATGGTAAAGAAACTGCTCACTGAATACAACTCAAGAATACATCGAACAAAAAAATGAGACCACGTGATATCAACACCTCCAATGAGAAACAACTGCTTTCAACTCTATACAATCATATAAAAATTATTCTCTATACAATCATATAAAAATTGTTGTTCCTGCAAAGTATAAAGTTGGGGATTTTGTACGCATCAGCAAATACAAGCATATATTTGAGAAAGGCTATACACCAAACTGGAAAGCTCAGATTTTTAAAATTATTAATGTTCAAAACACAAACCCCATCACATATCGTCTTGAAGATTATCAAGGAAATCAAATCACAGTAGACTTTTAAGAACTGGAGCTGCTGAAAATTAAACACCCAAATCAATTCAGGTAGAGAAAATCTTAAAGAAGAGCGGAGATAAAACTTACGTTAAATGGCTCGGATTTTCATCAAAACAAAATTCTTGGATTAATAACAAAGATGTTTTATAATTTCTTGAAAAAAACATTTAACAATTTAAAATAAATTTATAATTATATTACTTTAATTACTTTAATAAATGTAACTAAAACTATAATACATAATTTATTTACACTAGACTTAGATTCTTTCAGCGGTGGCCACTTGTTGAAATAGAGTAATGCCCCCATGGTAGAGTATCCGTCGTTCCGCTCAAAATATGATAAGCCATACACATTCTACACAAGCCTTGGTACAGGTAACGTAGCCCAATCCAACACACACATACAATCCTAGTCATAGTATCAGATATTGCCACTATAGCTCTCAGCCAACCTCCAGTACCCAGCCACAGGAGCGTCAAATCGTAGGATCCAAAACCAGATCAAACTTAACCAGCAATCTCCGCCAATAAAGCTTCGCACCCCTTCAAAAATATTTAGAGCTACGATCTCCGAGATAAAAAATAAGCGAACTCCACAAACAAAATGGAAATCGTATGCTATTTCCCTATGCTGGAGAGTGCAGAAAGTGATCTCGTATCTTCAAAGTGATCTCGTATCCCCAAAACTCGAGATGAAAAATAAGCGAACGCTATTTCCATATGCTGGAGAGTACTAAAAGTGGTCTCGTATCCCCAAGCTGGAGATGAACAACATATGTAGTACCGGTTAATGCCACCAAGGGACCTTGCACAAGAAATGGTGTTTGCACTCGAAAGAGCAAAACTATTTAGGCGCAGCACTTGAAAACAGCAAAAACAAGATTACGTCATTCTGATATCTACAACTACCCACTAATAAATCGTCAAGCAAGAAAACAGGGTGGTAGTACCTGCTAATGCCGCTAGGGAATCTTACATTCCTTCGAGGTGAACAACATATGAAGTACCGGCTAATGCTGCTAGGGAAGCGGTGTTTGCACTCGAAAGAGCAACTGTGACTTTGCTGCGAAAACATCAAGCCAAGGTGAATTCATGTTGTGAAATTCGAATGTTGCTGATATCTACAACTTCCCTGCTAAGAACACTTACAGCATTTGAAAACAGCAAAACCATGATGACGTCATACGTGATATTTACAACTTCCCCGCTAATAGAAGAAAAAAAACATCCTAGGCGCAACATTTAATTTTTGACATCCAGAGCCCTCACTGACATCTTCTAGAATCTGTTCATGGTGATGTCATGTTGTGAAATTCGAATGATGCTAATATCTACAACTTCCCTGCTAATGAGAATTACGCATCACACCACATTACTTATTGCCAATTAGCTAATGACCAACCAAGCCGCTAATTGCCAATTATCTAATAACCAATTAGTAATTATATAATTGCCAAATAGCTAATTGTTTGAACAAATGTCGCTAATATCTCGAAAACCAAAGCCCGTAGAGGATTTCTGATGAAAATTTCATTGCCCCCCTCCCTAACTTTATTATCCCCCCCCCCCACATACCACCCATCGAGAATCCATTGACATGAACAACAATTTCCTACTATTAACTTTCATTATTACTAATATTAAACAATAATATCGCATGGTATTGTTCTGGAACTGTCGGTTGTTTTGCTGATTAGCCCAACAGCTAGCTGCGATGAGCGCTTAGTGGAACAATCGACGATTACGATAATAATTTACCTCGCATGGTAATTATTATGTAAGGCGATTGTTTACAACTAAGCAGCTCAGGTGCTGCAACCGGTAGAACAAACGACAAGGTTGTTGTTGTTTGTTTACATCCGCGTTGCGAGTACAAGCTTACTTCCGAATATTGGGGCAATAAAAGACCAATGACTGGTCTGGCGAGCGCCGTTAAGCGATCAGTCAATTTCTAACTGCTTTTGGAGCGCATCAAGTTTCGTGTGTCGGTTCAGATTACCTAAGCGCCAGGTAGTCTACTTAACGTGTTCTAAAAATAAATTACATAAATAAAGAATTGTTCTAGTATAATTCGAGAAGTGTTTTTTTAATTAATTCGATAATTTCTTTGGTTGGGAGACGACAATTGCCGCAGCCGGTAAACTTTGGTAAGAAATTTGAGAATTTCTTGCTGCTGTGTTGTTTTTTTTTTCATGATTAATTCTGTTTTTTTAAATTCTTTTAAGATTGTCGAAATTTTTTTTTTGATAAATTTATTTTTCAGAGATTACAATAAATTAATTAATTAATAAATTAATACTTTTCAGGCTTAATTTAAGAAGTGCTAGATTAAGTGTTGAGTGTGATTTTCATTTTATGATAATACTGAGCTGAGTGTGAGTTTTTATATGAAGGGTTGATCATTATAGGCGTTTAAAAATTTTCAGTGTGCTCTAGGTGCAAAAAGTTAGGTATGAGTAGTTGAATAATCGGGGGCTTTCAGAATTTTGTTGGGTTTTATTGTTTTTATGTGATCAATTTTGAATTTTTTTTTTAGATGAGCTGTGGGTACATTATTTTTACTTGGCGAGGTGAATTAAGGAAAATTATCGAAATTTCAGCAGAGTATAATTAAATTTTCTACGTCTTGTTTTCGTGGAGGTGATAATCGTAACCGCGGGTATACCGGGTAAGGTCTTAATTCAGGCACACTAACACACACACCAGGAGCAAAGCTATATTAGCTACTCCAGCACACACTAGGAGCAAAGCTATATTAGCTACTGCAAATACATACACTGGGAGCAAAGCTAATTTAGCTACTCCAAAAACACACACACGGGGAGCAAAGCTAATTTAGCTACTCCAAATATACACACTCTGGGAGCAAAGCTATATTAGCTACTCCAATCATCGGTTATACATACACGTACATATAACAAAAGTGCCGTGCCCTGAACTATCTTCAAGTAAGGTGCTCATAGGAGAGTACTCGTTACACGGTAAAAGTTCAAAAATTCAAATGTTTTGCGATTCGTGTTTAAAGTAATTGGGTTAGTTTGCGAGAAGTGATAGTATATTAGGAAATCGTGTGATTCATTAGTGTAGATGTCAATAGGGAGAAGCAAAGTCCTGACGAAAGAGGAACTTTTGCGATTTCGAGAACAGGAGGAAAAATTTCAAAATAAGTCACAAAAGTTGAAAGAGTGCCAAGATAAATTAAAAGGGTATGAACAAGACTGGCAATATATCGGAGAACGCCTAACAACTGAACTTAAGAAGCGATTGCCAAGTGAGGAATTAGAGGCTGTACTTGAAGAACTAAATAATTGCACCCGGACAAGTACTAAGGGGGAGGCACTTGATTTATTGAACTACTTTCGACATTATCCACAAAGGAGAGAAGGCGTTGCAACAAGCAGTAGAAGAGAGAACTTAACAGAGGAATTAGAGAAGGAAGTAGAAAAGGAAAAAGGCGCTGAGTCACAGAAAAGTTGTGGACGAAGAAAGCTGTTATTCTGGGAGGCAAAACAAAGTGGAAGTGTTAAAACAGCTAAAAGCCAGTGTTCAACACCCAAGTCAGTTGCAGACCAAAGGCCGTATAAGAACATAGAGAGTCGTAAATCACGCAGACAACAAGACAACATGGTTGATGTACATGAAAAAATCATGGATATGGTGTCCAAATATGACCCAATGTTTTCAGGAGAAAGGTCGCCAAAGCTAGCAAAGGAAGCGCACCGCTTCCTAAACTGCTGCGAAGATCTTTACGATCGTCTTAAGGCCGAAGAGCAAGATATCTTCATGAAATGTGTAAGATATCGGTTGATGGACGATGCATACTATCTGGTGAGTTCAGAGGATCCAAAGGATTTTGCGGAATTGCAGCAGACCATTAAAACTGCTTATTTGCCTAAAAAGTCCTACAGCGAATTAAGAACCGAAATGATAGCGTGCAGACAACGACCCGGAGACGACATTAGGGAATATGCGGACAGATTGAAGGATTTGTTGAATCAAATTAAAACGGCAGTTTCAGTTAAGTATCCAGGTAAGGACGGGGGTCTGATTTCAGAGTTGGAGGCTGATGCAGTAGCCACATTTTAAGCAGGCGTGATGAATCGGACTACGCAAGTATACCTAACAGGCTGAAAATTCCAATCTTTTTACGAGGCACATGAGGAGGCAGATTACTTCGAGAGAGACGCCAGACAACTACAGGTGAGAGAACCAGGAATGCTTAAATATATCGGGGAAGGCATTATAAGAAATCCACCGAACAGTTGGAGTACGGGTAGAATTGACAAAGACGAGAGCAAGCGGACAGAAACCCCACCAAGACAAGGGCCAGCTTCGTCAGGGATGTTCAGGAACCCCTCTGCCCAGCTAAAGCAACCCAGAAATATCAAGTGCTTCCAGTGCGAGAGGCAGGGGCATATGGCGAAGGAATGTACAGAGAGAAGGCCGTCCCCTTATTGTATGAGATGTCGAATATATGGACACGAAGCGACAGAGTGTGGGAAACAACAGGGAAGGTTTATGGATACACATGTTAACAGCCCGGGGGTAAGTCAGGCAGAGGCTGTAGTTCTCTATTGCCAATTTTGTAAAACCTCTGATCATTACACAGAGATTTGTGTGAAAAAATACATTGCCGATCAGGAAACGGGGATCGGCAGCTGGTGAATTTTACCGCAGCTGCCTTCAACTAACAAAAGTAGAGACCACGAAAGTCCCACAGGAAGTAGCCACTGAAATAGAACTAAGCCTATTTAATAATTGTATAATTACTGTAGAACCGGATATAGGCATAATGGGTATATTGGTGTTATTTGTTGACACAGGGGCAACGTGCAATGTGATTAAGGTAAATCGTATCAAGGGAACAACGCCTATACAAACGTTACAAAAAATCAAAATAGGAGGGTTGTTTGGGGCACAAAGGAGCTCAATCGGAACATGTATAGCCAAGCTACGAATGGGTGAAGTTGAACAGACTTGCGAATTTAACGCCATATATGACACGGACTCAATCGGAGCTGATGGAATACTGGGTATTGAATTTCTCAGAGATAGAGCTGTCATTGACTGTATAAATAAGAGATTGTCAATACGAGCTATAGAAAAGAACAAGTACCGAGAACCGCTCTTTGGTTCCATCACAGGGAAAGAAAAATTCGAAGTCATAGGGCTAAAATGGTGTACCCAAGGAAGCCCAGGTAAACCTAATTGGGAAGAAGGGCTGAACCCAAGTGATATTAAGATTTCGCTTAAAGACGTTGTTGCTAAAATAAGTTAAGTGTCAAATAGCATACATGTACTTGACTGAGGTAGGTAATAATAAAGGAAGAGAGATACCCGAACTAGAGAATCCGCAAACGAAGGAGTAGCTCAGGAAAACAATTCTCCTCTTTCAGAAACCTGAGTGAGGTTTCCAGATGATATGTGGGGCAAGAAGCTAGTACGGGATAAATAGAAAGAGTCAAGATGTCCTCGCACGGAAATCGGGCTCGAAACTTTCCAAACCACGGCCTATGCAGAAGTCTTAAACATCGAGGATAGCCAGCATCTAAAACGGTAGAGGATAGCTTTATCTCCAAGAGCCGGAGAACTCAAGGGATCCATAATACGAATGGAGCCGAGGACGGAGCAGCTGATAAGCATCCAAGTTACAAGCGAGGATGAGATGGTGTGTATGGCAGAAGAAATAAGTCCCGACGTGTACTGTAGCAATACCCTAATCAGGCCCAGGAATGGACAGGCATTGGTTGGAATCGTCAACGCTAGAACTGAGGCATTTGAAATAAGAATTTCAGATCTAAGCTGGAGAATCTAAGTAATTACTCCGTGCAGCCTCTAGGAGAAGGTAGACTGAAGTATAATCTCAGTCAGCAACGGTTTAAACTAATGAAAAAATCACTAATACTCGGAGAAGACCTAAATTCAGAGGAAACAGAGTCCGTGACTCAAATTTGTTACGAATATAGTGATATTTTTCATTTGTCAGGAGACAAATTGACCTACACTCCGACGAAAACGTTCAAACTACCCTTAATCGCTAATACAGGGCCCATTCATAGGAAGCAGTAACGCATGCCGGAAGCCCATAAAGAAGAATGTAAGAAGCAACTTGAAAAACTATTAGAGGAGGATATCATAGAGCCTAGTGATAGTCCGTTTAACTTTCCAGTACTGCTGATTCCCAAGAAGGGAACTGACGAATCTGGTAACCCCAAGTATAGGTTGTGCGTGGATTTTCGGGAGCTAAACAAGGTTTGCATCCCATTTTCGTATCCACTTCCGCGAATTGAAGACATTTTGGATCGGCTGGGTCATACCAGGTACTTTTCCACGTTAGATTTAGCTAACGGGTATGATCAATTATTAATTGATCCAGAAGATGGGGAAAAAACATCTTTTAGCACTAATTTCAATCATTTTTAGTATAAACGATTGCCGTTTGGGCTAAAAACTGCTCCTCCGTTTTTCAGTCGCTCATTAGTGTAGATGTCAATAGGGAGAAGCAAAGTCCTGACGAAAGAGGAACTTTTGCGATTTCGAGAACAGGAGGAAAAATTTCAAAATAAGTCACAAAAGTTGAAAGAGTGCCAAGATAAATTAAAAGGGTATGAACAAGACTGGCAATATATCGGAGAACGCCTAACAACTGAACTTAAGAAGCGATTGCCAAGTGAGGAATTAGAGGCTGTACTTGAAGAACTAAATAATTGCACCCGGACAAGTACTAAGGGGGAGGCACTTGATTTATTGACCTACTTTCGACATTATCCACAAAGGAGAGAAGGCGTTGCAACAAGCAGTAGAAGAGAGAACTTAACAGAGGAATTAGAGAAGGAAGTAGAAAAGGAAAAAGGCGCTGAGTCACAGAAAAGTTGTGGACGAAGAAAGCTGTTATTCTGGGAGGCAAAACAAAGTGGAAGTGTTAAAACAGCTAAAAGCCAGTGTTCAACACCCAAGTCAGTTGCAGACCAAAGGCCGTATAAGAACATAGAGAGTCGGAAATCACGCAGACAACAAGACAACATGGTTGATGTACATGAAAAAATCATGGATATGGTGTCCAAATATGACCCAATGTTTTCAGGAGAAAGGTCGCCAAAGCTAGCAAAGGAAGCGCACCGCTTCCTAAACTGCTGCGAAGATCTTTACGATCGTCTTAAGGCCGAAGAGCAAGATATCTTCATGAAATGTGTAAGATATCGGTTGATGGACGATGCATACTATCTGGTGAGTTCAGAGGATCCAAAGGATTTTGCGGAATTGCAGCAGACCATTAAAACTGCTTATTTGCCTAAAAAGTCCTACAGCGAATTAAGAACCGAAATGATAGCGTGCAGACAACGACCCGGAGACGACATTAGGGAATATGCGGACAGATTGAAGGATTTGTTGAATCAAATTAAAACGGCAGTTTCAGTTAAGTATCCAGGTAAGGACGGGGGTCTGATTTCAGAGTTGGAGGCTGATGCAGTAGCCACATTTTAAGCAGGCGTGATGAATCGGACTACGCAAGTATACCTAACAGGCTGAAAATTCCAATCTTTTTACGAGGCACATGAGGAGGCAGATTACTTCGAGAGAGACGCCAGACAACTACAGGTGAGAGAACCAGGAATGCTTAAATATATCGGGGAAGGCATTATAAGAAATCCACCGAACAGTTGGAGTACGGGTAGAATTGACAAAGACGAGAGCAAGCGGACAGAAACCCCACCAAGACAAGGGCCAGCTTCGTCAGGGATGTTCAGGAACCCCTCTGCCCAGCTAAAGCAACCCAGAAATATCAAGTGCTTCCAGTGCGAGAGGCAGGGGCATATGGCGAAGGAATGTACAGAGAGAAGGCCGTCCCCTTATTGTATGAGATGTCGAATATATGGACACGAAGCGACAGAGTGTGGGAAACAACAGGGAAGGTTTATGGATACACATGTTAACAGCCCGGGGGTAAGTCAGGCAGAGGCTGTAGTTCTCTATTGCCAATTTTGTAAAACCTCTGATCATTACACAGAGATTTGTGTGAAAAAATACATTGCCGATCAGGAAACGGGGATCGGCAGCTGGTGAATTTTACCGCAGCTGCCTTCAACTAACAAAAGTAGAGACCACGAAAGTCCCACAGGAAGTAGCCACTGAAATAGAACTAAGCCTATTTAATAATTGTATAATTACTGTAGAACCGGATATAGGCATAATGGGTATATTGGTGTTATTTGTTGACACAGGGGCAACGTGCAATGTGATTAAGGTAAATCGTATCAAGGGAACAACGCCTATACAAACGTTACAAAAAATCAAAATAGGAGGGTTGTTTGGGGCACAAAGGAGCTCAATCGGAACATGTACAGCCAAGCTACGAATGGGTGAAGTTGAACAGACTTGCGAATTTAACGCCATATATGACACGGACTCAATCGGAGCTGATGGAATACTGGGTATTGAATTTCTCAGAGATAGAGCTGTCATTGACTGTATAAATAAGAGATTGTCAATACGAGCTATAGAAAAGAACAAGTACCGAGAACCGCTCTTTGGTTCCATCACAGGGAAAGAAAAATTCGAAGTCATAGGGCTAAAATGGTGTACCCAAGGAAGCCCAGGTAAACCTAATTGGGAAGAAGGGCTGAACCCAAGTGATATTAAGATTTCGCTTAAAGACGTTGTTGCTAAAATAAGTTAAGTGTCAAATAGCATACATGTACTTGACTGAGGTAGGTAATAATAAAGGAAGAGAGATACCCGAACTAGAGAATCCGCAAACGAAGGAGTAGCTCAGGAAAACAATTCTCCTCTTTCAGAAACCTGAGTGAGGTTTCCAGATGATATGTGGGGCAAGAAGCTAGTACGGGATAAATAGAAAGAGTCAAGATGTCCTCGCACGGAAATCGGGCTCGAAACTTTCCAAACCACGGCCTATGCAGAAGTCTTAAACATCGAGGATAGCCAGCATCTAAAACGGTAGAGGATAGCTTTATCTCCAAGAGCCGGAGAACTCAAGGGATCCATAATACGAATGGAGCCGAGGACGGAGCAGCTGATAAGCATCCAAGTTACAAGCGAGGATGAGATGGTGTGTATGGCAGAAGAAATAAGTCCCGACGTGTACCCTAATCAGGCCCAGGAATGGACAGGCATTGGTTGGAATCGTCAACGCTAGAACTGAGGCATTTGAAATAAGAATTTCAGATCTAAGCTGGAGAATCTAAGTAATTACTCCGTGCAGCCTCTAGGAGAAGGTAGACTGAAGTATAATCTCAGTCAGCAATGGCTTAAACTAATGAAAAAATCACTAATACTCGGAGAAGACCTAAATTCAGAGGAAACAGAGTCCGTGACTCAAATTTGTTACGAATATAGTGATATTTTTCATTTGTCAGGAGACAAATTGACCTACACTCCGACGAAAACGTTCAAACTACCTTTAATCGCTAATACAGGGCCCATTCATAGGAAGCAGTAACGCATGCCGGAAGCCCATAAAGAAGAATGTAAGAAGCAACTTGAAAAACTATTAGAGGAGGATATCATAGAGCCTAGTGATAGTCCGTTTAACTTTCCAGTACTGCTGATTCCCAAGAAGGGAACTGACGAATCTGGTAACCCCAAGTATAGGTTGTGCGTGGATTTTCGGGAGCTAAACAAGGTTTGCATCCCATTTTCGTATCCACTTCCGCGAATTGAAGACATTTTGGATCGGCTGGGTCATACCAGGTACTTTTCCACGTTAGATTTAGCTAACGGGTATGATCAATTATTAATTGATCCAGAAGATGGGGAAAAAACATCTTTTAGCACTAATTTCAATCATTTTTAGTATAAACGATTGCCGTTTGGGCTAAAAACTGCTCCTCCGTTTTTCAGTCGCTCCAAAACGGAATATTAACAGGGTTACAGGGAATAAAATGTTTCGTGTACTTCGACGATGTCGTTATATTTGCAAAACACTTAGATGAACACAACAATAAGTTGAAGCAAGTATTTCAACGTTTTCGGGGTCATAATTTAAAGCTGCAACCCCCTAAATGCCAGTTTCTGAAAAAAGAAGTTGTATATCTGGGCCATGTATGCTAGGAGCAAGGAGTAAAGCCAGATCAACGTTTGGTGGAAGTCGTACAAAGCTTTCCACGACCAATGACGGTGAGACAGGTTCAATCTTTCCTAGGGTTAGCTAATTATTACCGGAAATTCGTTTCTAGCTTCTCGGAAATCATGGCTACAATTAATAATTTATTGAGAAAAAAATGAAGTTTAATTGGGGACCCAAGTGTGATGAGTCATTCACCCTGATTAAAAAGGCTCTCACTACACCTCCCTTGCTATTTTATCTGCATTTTACGAAGGAATTTACATTAATTACGGATGTCAGTGGGGAATCTCTAGGAGCTGTGTTAGAACAGGAAGGTAAACCTGTTGACTACGCCAGTCGCACGCTAAATCAAGCGGAAAGAAATTACTCGACCACAGAACGCGAAATGTTGGCTATAGTGTGGGCTGTACGCAATTACAAATGCTATCTCTTGGGTAGATATTTTAAAATTAAAACGGACCACCAGCCACTCAGAGGGGTATTCACGGTAAGGGATACAACATCACGCATGGTAAGGTTCCATCATAAACTGTCGGAATACGATTTTGAAATTGTTTACCAAAAAGGAAAGGAGAATGGTAATGCGGACGCCCTGAGTAGAATACCCCAAGAGAAAGCGAAAATAGAAACTAATGGAAGTAAAGAATACCCTTGTTTAGCAGTCAGTCGTTTACAAGCTCAGAAGAAAAAAATTGATGAATTGGGGGATCTGCCAGAGTCTGACGAGGGCTGGGAGTATATTGATGAAACTCCGATTACGTCAAGAAGGCTGCATGGCACTCAGACACCACAATACGTTACTGATCCCGAAGATATAAAGGTGATATTAAAAGATTATCATGACTCTCGATTCGGGGGGCATTTCGAAAGGAATAAGACCTTGGAAAGGATAAAACGCATCTACCGGTGGAAGGGAATGAAGGCTGATATTGCCACCTATATCAGCCGATGCTCGAAATGACAGAAGAATAAAAAATGTAAGGCTATTAAAATGCCACTAGTCGTAATGGAAGTCTCCGAGAAGCCGTTCGATAAGATCTACGTAGACTTGGTAGGACCATTGCCTGTAAGCCACTCTGGTAACATTTTGTAAATGATGGATGACTTAACTAGGTTTGTTGATTTCGTAGCGATACCTGATGAGGAATCGAATACGGTAGCAGGGGCGTTATTTGAGCAAATACTTAGCCGATATACGTTGCCGAAGCAATTAGTTACTGATCAAGGAGCCAACTTTACTGGGGAAGTAATAAAATCTCTGTGCAAAATGCTAAAGATTGAAAAGTTGCAGACTACTGCCTATCACCCACAATCAAATGCGGTGGAGCGACAGCATTCCACCTGAGCTAATTATTTGAGGAGCTTCGTTGACGAGGACCCGAGAAATTGGGATGGATTTCTACGCACAGTACACATGCGTACAATAACACTGTGCATTCGGGGACCAAAGTTACGCCAATGGAAACCCTGTTTGGGTTCATATCAGAAGTTCCGAGCAGCCTACAACGCAAACCTGAACCAATATACAACGCTGATAGATATCACGCAGTATTACGTTTCAAAAATGCGTTCAAGTTGGCAAGAGAAAATTTGCTCATAGGTAAGTCTGTAGCCAAGAAACATTATGATAAATCGGCAAGGGCGGTGGTAATTCATGCCGGCGAAAAGTATTGCTTCGAGATGCAGCTCGTGCGGAAAAGTTGTCGTCTATTTTTAACCCTGGAATACTAACCCATTTAAATATTCACTTATTGGTAACCCTGAGTAAATATTACTCATGCACAAAAAAATTATAAACAAAAGATTTGAAATAGTTTAGTTGTTTATTTAACGCAATACAATCACACAAAAATGAAAAAATAACAAGATTCAATTAACAAAGTAAGGATAATTAGACATGAAAGTAATCACATTCAGAGATTCATTAAAAAAAAATTATTAGAGATTCATTAAACCACAATATGATGTCCATGATTTACCAAAATTAATTGGAATTCTTGGGTTCAGGAAAACTACAATTAGGACAAATTTTGTATTGATGTTCACCACAAATTGGATTGAAGCACTTCATACAGTAAGTCTTTGTATATCTCCTCTGTGAATAGTGACAGTAATTACAATATTTTCTCGGGCCATCTGGCTGTCGAGGAAGAATACTACTGGTAGATTGCTGAATTTGAAGCACATTGTCAATCTCAGCCTTACACTGTCTGGAAATAGGTTTTTCACGTCTGATTCGCTGCCACGGCTCGGTAAGTTCTTCGTGTAACTTTAACATGTATTCCTGTCGTGAAAAACTCTTTCTTTGAAGTCTTATGCTGTTGTGACTAAAAATGATGTAGCTATTAATTGCAGCTATGTTGAGCATATCGTAAAATACACACATCGGCCATCTTTTCGTTTTTCTACCACAGTTCATTCCTGTACACATTTGGTCGAAAGTATCTACGGCGCCTTTCGTAGAATTGTAGGTCTCAATAATTGTAGGCTTATTTGTTTTTTTATTTATTGTGCCAAATGAATCCATGCTTGATATCAAAGTTACTATTTTATTTTGTTTTGGTTTGTACGATACCAAACTAGCTTTTTCATCATAAGCAAACATCGACGTATTCACTCTGCGGTTTTTGTTTATTTCAATAAGCTGCCCAGGAATCTCACGCTTATTTTTTCGTATAGTACCAACTACGGTAAGCTTATATGACAGTTCCAATAATTTTGTGACCAGTGGATAACTGGTGAACCAATTGTCCATTGTAATATTTCTATTGGTTCCATGAACAGTACATGTGAGTTTAGTGACATAATAATCCGCTAGGCTTTGTCCTTCTGTATTAGTACTCTTTCCTAAATATGGCTCAGCGTTGATCATATACTTCGATGCTACGTCGCACAACATAACAATTTTCAAGCCATATTTGGCCGGCTTATTAGGAATATACATCCTGAAAGAGCACCTGCCTCCGAAGCTAACAAGCTGCTCGTCTATACATACGTAAGAACTAGGTTTGTAGTTAGTTTTGCAGCTCTCAATCAATATGTTCCATATTTTAGAAATTGGTGCAAAACGAGTTTCTTTCACACGCTCTGATCTCGTCTCTTTCTCGTCAAATCTCAGGCAGTTAAACAAAAATTAAACCGATCCTTGCTCATAGTGGCATGATATCTACTTCCACTGTAAGTTGTATCGAAGAGAACATCGGAAGACATGTGATTGTTCTTCTAAGCAGCCGCTAAAATCAAAATTCCAAACAGTGCTTTTAGCTCTTCAACGCTAACTTCAGAGACAGTTGGGCTATGGTACTTGTAGTTGGCCCTTTGCCTGATAATGTCTTCATTCGTGTGTAGAAGAATTTCGTTTATTATATCATCGGTAAAAAATAGTTGAAAAGCCTCTAAAAAAGTTGTTGCATTTTTGCTAACCCAATGGGGCCTGGTGTAATATGTACCAGGTTTCTCGATGCAGTTTTTGACTGCTCCTGATGAGGGTTTGTTCTCCACTGGTGTCTATTCTTTCCTAGAAGATAGGTTTCATTTGGAATAATGATGTTATCGTCACGGGACATATAGATGTTTTCAGATAGATTTGGCACATCACTAATACCATGCTGGAAATCAGAAATTTCCCTTCTGATCCTCTTGGGCTTGGTAGGGTGTGAACTACCAGGTACGTCTTTAGGCATCCATAGACGTATTAATGTTTCCTCAAAGGCTTCTTCCTATATGTCAGGCTGCCAGGATGGGTCGTCAAAAATATTATCGCCAGAAAAATCACTTCTGGTATCGTCCGTACTTAGAACAATATCCTCTTCTTTGATATCACTGAAAACGTCCTCTTCATTGATTAGCCGCTCGATTGATGCTTCAGAAATTGCAGCCATGATGTATAACTATGTCCAATAAAAAAAAACATAATATATTTCTTATCATGAGTTAAAATCACTTCCAAAAATTTATCTTCTAATACTAACAATGAGTAAAAATTACTCCCAAAATTTTATCTTCTAATACTAATAATGAGTAAATTTTACTCACCGACTTTTATGTACACAGCGCACAAGCTCAAAGTTTGAACTTTACCTTCCAACGATCAGAACAGAACTAACAATCATCCTTCAGGCAATGCACTTACGAAGCGGAATGCTCTGGTCATATATCTTGAAGAGTGGTGCAGCCGTCAAGTAAATAGTGAATAAAATTTACTCATGGGTAGCATTCCAGAGTTAAGGGGCCCTATGAAGTAATATATGTTCTTAGTCCTGAAAACGTGACCATACTTCAAGGGAACAGACTCAAGCGGGTACATACAAACCGTTTGAGGAAGTTCGAAGAATAATGCGTCCATACCAATATGGTGATAATAACTGACCTCTTTTCATATTGCAGACAATCTAAAATTCGGAATACCATCCAGCAAGGGAAGGTCAGGGCTTGAGGACCAATAGTAAAAAACCTGTTCTACAAGGTTGAGGAATCTAAGAGACGGAACGAGAGAAGAGGAGTAACAGGTATAAAAAAAATGTATTAATGTTTTTCCTTTTCAGCCGTAGTTAAGACACTAGGGGAATTAGAATATAGCAATAAAGAATAAAGAAATAAGGGAATTATTGTTTGTTCATAGTATATGGAAAGAACAAATTAAAGATATTTGTCCAATTAAGTAGTTCAAGGCAATAAAGAAGTTGAGAAGAAAATAAGTTTTCAAAAAAAAAAAAAAAAAACTAAGTATATTAATTAACAAAATAGGATTAATCGTAGCAACTCTACTAACATCATTATCACAGTATCTGGAGTGCTGTTTGAAAACCTGGTTAAAGCCAACTTCTACACAAAGCACTATACCATACTATCACAGCTGCAGGTACCGGACTTCTCGCAGTTTTGCAAATAATTGTAGCAGCCTAGTTACACAGCTCTGCGAGAACATCCATACGGACATCAAAACTAGATGTACGATAGCTGTTAAGGAGATTTAAAACTGGACATCAAATATCGAGCGTCGAAATGAAGAATTGTCGCATCACACCCATTCAGAACCATCGCAGCGAGTAAGGCGATCATTTTTCGACGGAATAGGCTCACTATCGAAAACTCTTTTTGGAACGATGGACCATACAGACTCAGAGAACATCTACGCGGAACTGGATGAGCTCAACAGAAAGGAGAATCGTACCTTCACGTTACTCCAAAAACAGGCTACGGTTATTAAATCCACTTTCGAACTTAGCAACGCATCACGAGTTAGAGCCGCAGCAGAGCGCGAAGAACTGAGACAAAATATGGCAGCTATTGTTACTGCACAAAATAATCAAGTGGGGGAAATAGCATTGCAGCACCAAGGGGTGGAGATAAATGAGATGCTGACACTACTGACTCTACAATTGCGGGAGATAAGCGATGTACAAGAAACGTATGCAAGCATTCTGCTCTCATTGAGCGTGGGAAGGCTACACCCATTAATAATCCACGCTCGAGAGATGACAGATATTATAAGAAACGCTACACGACAATTTGATTTGGCTGAAGATTTCCTGAATTTTCAACTACTCGCTCAGATTGCCAAGGTGAAATCAATTCAAAGGCGACAGAATATTCTAGTTCGAATAGATATTCCCCAGCCACAAAGAATAGACTTTGATATTTATAAGGTATATACAATTCCTACAGCAGTAGATGATGAAGATTACCGTATTTATGATCTGGGTTCTGAGTTTGTGGCAGCTAATAACCACGAACGTCAGTACATCCTGTTAGACGAGAAACAATTTGGAAACGGCAAGCGGTTGACAACCCTCGAGGATAATTCACGCCTTCTATGTCCACAATTAGGGCCAACTGTTAGAGCCATTGGTGACAGCTGTGTGCTGAATCTTTTCCGCAGCTTCAACGTTAACGCCAAGGCTTGCAAAGAAAGGGATATTCCAAAATGGAACAGCCTAGTCCGGATGCTGACCAGAAATCATTGGTTGTTCATGATGTCTGGAACCACCAAATTGGAAGTAAATTATCTTGATTCTCCTACATCCATCGGCGAGTTGTCGTCTACAGTAGTATTAGCGCTAGAGGAGTACTCTCATCTACAGATGGTGGATCTTCTAATTACATCTGATGACGACGCCCAACGTAACATAACTCTTTGGCAGCCAACCCATTCAGAATTACCATCTTCGGACAGCTTCAAAGCGGAACCAGTATCTCGAAAGGCAGAAGTGACAATAGGGAACCAGCAACAGGTACAACTTCTAGCTGCAGATGACTTCAACCAGGCCTGGAGGGACCATGAAAAAGAGATTCAAAAGATGCAGGGCTCTGTCAAAGAAGAGGACATCATCCTCATGTAATGTACATGGCCGCCACATCGCCAGCCTAACACTAGCAGTAGGAGTGCTGATCTACCTTAAACGCTGGAAGAGGAGGCAAGTAGCAGCACGACCCAATCATTTGTCGATAATACCTCTCACCCGGAGACAAATCCAAGCAGTCCACACCCCGAGCAAGCAGTCCAGACCCAAAAGCAAACAGTCCAGACCCCGAAGGAAAAACAACCCAGGGAAGATTCAGAGGATATACAGCTGATAGTGCCAACAACAGCATCCATGCCGACTGTATACGTACCCACGATCGTAGGGAAACAGCTGGTGCAGCTGGAATTACTAAGTTAACCACTGTCGGATTAGTTCTTGTATTATGTATGTATAATTAATATGTATTTCTTTTTGACAACAAGTTAAAGTAGAGCTTACTAGTTTTTTTTCTTCCCAACGTAGTATTATGCAGTTAGCGTTTTCTTAAGTTAATGGTATTTTTGTACATGAATAAAATAAAATTTGTAAACTAAAACTGTAAATAAATATGTAGGTAAAGCTTGTTATTAAATAGGATTTTTTTTAAATAATTAATTGAGTATGGAAAGTTAAAAAAAAAATATGTATATCAGAAGTGTAAATTGTATTTTGTTATAGTGAATTTAAAACTGTACCAAAAAAGGGGAGAAATGTGTAACGGCATAAGAAAATAAGACAGTAAAAGTTTTTTGGAAAAACGCAAAGTTAATGTTAAAAGAAATGATATGAAGATATGAAATGATAAAAGAAATTGTAGTAGAGATAAGAAAATAAGAAAATTAAAGTAGAAAGTAATAAAAATGTACTACCAAAGAGTATAATAAAATAATGTAAAATGAATAACAAGTGTAAGAAGTAATATATATAGAAATATTTTTTGTGACAATGGAAAAAGAAAAGATAATGTTTAAGGAAAATGTTAAGTAGAAAAGAAAGGAATAAAATAAGTATAACAAATATAACAAAATTAAAACAGGAACAAATGTAAAATTTAATAGAAAAGCGTATTCTGAATCGAACGTAGATTAAAAAATGTTTTTAATTACGACTGTTGCACTCTCCAGATCTAGTTCCTTGCGGAAACTAGTTTTTCCAAGGGGGGAGGGATGTGATGGCCCAATATACGGAAGATTCATCCAACAGCCAAGGGCATTACAGCGAAATAATCAGCAATTGCTAACCAATAACGTCGCATGGTATTGCTCTGCAACTGTCGGTTGTTTTGCTGATTATCCCAACAGCTGGCTGCGATGAGCGCTTAGTGGAGCAATCGACGATTACGATAATAATTTACCTCGCATGGTAATTATAATTTAAGGCGATTGTTTACAACTAAGCAACTCAGGTGCTGCAACCGGTAGAACAAACGACAAGCTTGTTGTCATTTGTTTACATCCGCGTTGCGAGTACAAGCTTACTTCCGAATATTGGGGCAAAAAAGACCAATGACTGGTCTGGCGAGCGCCGTTAAGCGATCAGTCAAGTTCTGACTGCTTTTGGAGCGCATCAAGTTGCGTGTGTCGGTTCAGATTACATAAACGCTAGGTAGTCTACTTAACGTGTTCTAAAAATAAATTACATAAATAAAGAATTGTTCTAGTATAATTCGAGAAGTGTTTTTTTAATTAATTCGATAATTTCATAGGTTGATTGCTAGTGGGACACGACATTGGCTAATGTCACTAGGCTTTTCAATACACATACCCCAGAGCCCAAACTGACATCTTCTAGAATCTGTTCATGGTGATCTCATGCTGTGAAATTCAAATGATGCTGATATCTACAACTTCACTGCTAAGAAAACTTATGTAGGTGCAGCAAAACCATGGACGTCATGCCGATACACTAAAAAAAAAACTTGGTAAAATCAACTAAAATCCTTAGTTAATTCCGAGTTAACTAAGGAAGTTGGTATAATTAACCAATTTAAAATTGAGCTTTTACAAGGAAAAACTTTTACAGTACAATATTTTTGATAAATTAACAATTCCATGGTAGATCTACCATGAATATTGTTCAGATAAAATAAAATCGAAAAATAACGAGAAAAATGTTCAGTTGACACGAATATTGTATAATAACCATTATTTCGTACGTAATTAACAATATTTATTGCAAGTAGTCCTTTATTTTGTTACTCAACAATTTTTCTTGTGACGGAACAGTTGTCTTGTTTGATGTAACTATGTAACTTTAGAGGTATCAAAATTATTGTTATACATACTGCTACATGATAATATACTGAGGACAAAATAAATTATTCAAAATTACTTAAGAAAAAGGCTTCACTGGAGACATAATATATTTTATGTATACTTATACAGATATGAATATATAATTCCATTTTTAATTTAGTTAAGGAGCAACTTACAATCTAGTTTTAATAACACCTTTATATTTAGAAATATTTTGCTCTAAAGTAAATTTTTCCATTATGTAACGTGTGGACATGAATTGGTGGCTCACTAAATTCATTTATGTTGTACATAAAATATTTTTTACTTTCTAATTTATGCACCTCAAAAGACTGGAAGTGTTTACTAAAACATTTAACTCCATATTGTTCGCCTACTATATAAACACTTTTATTTGGCTCAGTATTAACAGCGATGTCAACGATCAAGTACAAGTTAACATTATTATCCTTTTTTTTAATTAAGTAGAAATTTCTCTTATATTCAACATTTCTATAAGTCACGCTATTTATCGTGCATAATTTTTAATAATGATGAGGTGAAATACGGACGCGATTTTCTATGAAATTATATTGTAAGCTAAGCTTAAATAAATTTTCTTTAAGATATTTAGGATATCTTAATTCTTCTGAGCATGTTTGTTTCAATAGTTTATCTGAAAAGTCTAGGCAACATTTTCTGCCCAAAGTTTTCTCTGGATTTAGTGTTATTACAACAAATTTTTAATATTTTGTGTTTTGATTCAAAACGCAAGCACCATATTTCAGAGGTCCTATTTTTTCAATAATTGACGGGTAGTGTATTAGAAAATGGTGCTTCGGTTTCAACGATTCAGAAAACAATTTTTTATAAAGAAAGTGATGAGTTTTAATTTTGTTTTTCAAGATTAATAATATAGCCTTGTCAAAGCAAGACGTTAGGAGTATATCAATTATTTCTATCAACAAGCATAATAGTTTCCACCTATCGCTTGACATCCTGCTTTGAAATTTGAGTAAACATATTTCAGAGGTCCTATTTTTTCAATAATTGACGGGTAGTGTATTAGAAAATGGTGCTTCGGTTTCAACGATTCAGAAAACAATTTTTTATAAAGAAAGTGATGAGTTTTAATTTTGTTTTTCAAGATTAATAATATAGCCTTCTCAAAGCAAGACGTTAGGAGTATATCAATTATTTCTATCAACAAGCATAATAGTTTCCACCTATCGCTTGACATCCTGCTTTGAAATTTGAGTAAACAAGCCGTCGGCGTCTGTTAATCTCGTTGGAATTTCATCTACAAATGATCTTGATAAATTTGGTTTAGAATATAGCTTACATAGTAGGGAAGATTGATACAGAATATCATTTGTGATATTTTCAGTATTTTGGTAGCTTGTTATTTTTCCACAATTAACTTTTTATTGATCGTTGACGTAACTAATTTTTATATAAGCTTCTTGATTAGAAGGTTTTCTGTTACATTTGAAATGTCTTTTAAAACTACTAAGAGATTGGTAAGTTTGCTTACATACTAAACATTTGTAAGGTTTCAGAGAATGAAAATATTTATAATGAAGTATAATTGCATCAATATCAGGAAATGATATTTGCGCTGAACAGATAAAACAAGTAATCATTTTTGAAAACCAGTATAAACCAATAAATAAAAAGTTACTAGTTCATTAATGGAAATTGATTATAATAAGTATGCTAGATAAATCGTATAAATTTCAATGGTTTGAATTTTTCAAGTTATTAATTAAACAAAGAACCTTAGGGCAAAATTTGTCGTATTGTTTGAAATGAATGTCAAAAAAGTATTTTTGGATAAATTGCCAAGAAGATTTTGCAGATTCCGAATATTCAAGATTTAATAAACTGAATATTTTAAAACATATATCAAAGGCAGGTAGAAAATAGTAAAATTTGTAGCAAGTTTCATTAAAATGTACAAAAAACATACTGGAATCTTTACAAAAAACCAACAGTGGCTGTAATGCTTGATTTTTCCTTTAGCGTTTTTGATAAGCTGCTTAGTGTAGAGTCAAAATTATTGCAGGTTTCTATTTCTTGAAAGAATGAGTCCTCTGAGTCTTTAATGGTGCTTTTTGTGATTTTTCTTTTTCTGCCTCATTCTCGCTTAGTTATTTAAACACTCGGTGGTAGTAAAGCGTGCAGTAGTAGTGCAATCCCGATATCTTCACGTTCTAAAAATTAAAAATATTGTCAGAAAAAAATTATTCTAATTTACCATACACCTTTACTAAAATTACCAGTAAGGACATCTTTTTTGTTAAGTTTCGTAAGCAAATGTAAATTCTGTTTGTCTTTAACTTTTTGATTTAGAACAGGTAAAATATCTTGTCGAAAGGATTCCCATCCACGCAGTAAGTTTCCTTCTTTGTTTGGAAACAAAATTTAAAATAAAGTTCAATCTATAATGAAATTAGTGGTAGTTATATGTGTGAAAGCTACTTAGAGGCGCACCATACTAAATCCATGTGAATGTTCATACAAAGGCCATTTTTGCAATACAGTATCTAGGCTTCCTTGACTAATTTTTATAGATAAAATATCTCTTATTCTTTCTGGGTATGTTATAGTCCACTTGTTCTTGACATCACTCCAAGTCTCAGAATAGGATAGGCAATATCCACAGAAAAATCTAAAATAAATACATATATAGAAAAACAATAACTAATTAATAATTAGATTACTACCCTTTGGAAGTTGGCCTTCATCTAATAAATATAATTCTTCTTCGGGAGTGCTTTCACGTTGTGAGGAAGTAGAAGTTTCGTTATCGAAAAGACCAATTTTTCTGTATCCTTTTTTTTTTTGTATTATAATATTTGGTATATAGCTTTCCACTCGGATTTTCTTTAGAACCAGTAGAAGTAGCACAATAATAAATTTCCTACAAACGTATAATGCTTAGTTAAAAGTGATATCTATAGTTAAGGCAAAATTAACACACCTTGCTATCATTAAAATAGCGTTCAATATTTGAAGCAACTTCTTGAAAAGCTTCTCTGCTAATACTTCTTTTATTCTGTATATATCAGGATATAGTTGAATCAATTATTATATTTCTAGATATATCCGTTATTGCTTTAATATCCTCGAACTCTTTAAGAACGAAGTTCCCATTAGGGTGTAACTTAATTGCTTCAATAAGGTTCTATAAATTTTGAATACAACTTAAATGGTTATGTTTAGTTAAAAATGTGACATTCAATTCTTACAAAGTTGTCACTCGATGCTATAGTGGATGTGGACGGAGATGATACCCCAGGTTGATTCAAATTTCTTGCTAACCATTCGTGAACAATTGACTGCAATTCCTTTCCAGGAAATATTGGTATTGGAATATTCTGTAAAACAGCAATAACAGTGGTGCTTTATTAATTTTTTAAAATAGGTATACGTTATTTGGCCTCCAGGTATTTAATTTAAATCGGAATTCAAATTTAGTTCCTAATTTATTAAACGAAAATAGCTCATCAATGTTTCTATCATCTAGAATTTTTAGAGTTTCAATGGTAATGTTTTGCTCTGAGAAAATGAAAATGCAAATATTTATGTTTTTATTTGTTGAATATTGTATTACCAAGAAATCCATCGTACAGATCAGAAAATCCCCATTCGGTTAAAAGAGATAGAAGATTAGCGTCAGAAATTTGTTGATTTTCAGTTAGTCTGAACCAACTAACAGTGAGACTACCACCAAAATTTTAAGCTTCACTGTTGCACTGATTTGTCGCGGAGGACATGGGCTGTTAAGTAGTTGCAAAGAATTAATCTCGTTTACTTGCTCACAGGCAGAACTAGAATTGGTATATAGAAAACTCTCTACCGCTCTTATAAAGCTGCTACCCATTTTATTGAAATATTTTTTTGTTTCAAAAAATAAAATTATCGTAGAGATTTTAGCCCTAAAAAACAAATTTCATGTTAAATTATATTAACGGAAAACTTTCTAAATTTTACGATTTAAAATTTTTCGAAACCGGCATATATTTAAAAAAACAATGTTTAAATTTATATTATTTCTGACAAGGTATTTACTTACCGAAGAAAATTGTAGAAACTTTTACTTCAAAAGCACGAAAAACACTTTTAATTATAAATATTTTCCACTATGCACTTTTTTATTAATATTTAAAATACTGCCACTGTTCACTTAGAGAAGTTTTACTACCTGATGCGCAACTGAAAGTAAAAATCTCGATACATGTTATCAACTCACACAATGAAGTCACAATGTAGTCAAAAAATTACATTTATGAAAAATAACTGTTTATGACCAATTCTATTGAAAATATTGTAAAAGAACTACACTGTAAAGTAAAATGTTGTAATGTAACAACGAGAGTGGTTAAACTACAACGTGTTGTGCAAGTTTAGTAGTTCTTTAACAACGGACATATAGGAATAAATGGTAACAAAATAACGCATTTTATTATACTGTATATAGTATATTTATATGGAATTAAAAGCAGTGTGTTTGTTAAAATAAAATCTATCTACTCTTTTGTTTCTTCTAATAGAGGGACAAAACAGTTATGGTTATGTTTGATTCGTTTATAACTTCGAGTGGTTAAACGACAACGAGAAAATGTAAAAGTACAATTTCGCCTTGGTTTAACTAACTACAAGATCGTTGATCAAATTAACTACATGCTTAGTTAATATTAAAATGTTAGCATAATTGTTCACTAACAATTTTTTGTAGTTGAATTTACCAATGATTTTATTCTGAGTGTATCTACAACTCTCCCGCTAATAAAAGAAAACAGCAAAACCAAGGCATGCTTGTAGTTCTAGCTAAGGTCGCTAGGGTACCTTACTCGAGAAATGGCGTTTGCACCCCAACAGATGTCGCTAATATGTCGAAAACCAAAGTCCGTAGAGGATTTCTGATGAAAACTCCCACCCCACACCGCCAAGAATCCATTTCCATGAGCAAAAATAACTTGAATTATTAATACGCTAATATCTCGAAAACCAGAGCCCATAGAGGATTTCTGATGAAAATTTCATTACCCACCCTCCCTATCTTTATTATCCCTCCACATACCACCCAACTATTAACTTTAATTATCAGTTCCAAATCAAAAGCCTACATTTAGGCGCTCAAGAAAAATTATAATAAAAAAGCCTATATTTATGTGCACCACATATCTATCTAAGAAAACCGTAGTACGGGAGCCATTGAATAAATAACTAAGTTTAAGCATTTTAATGACAGTGTGACCTATGGTCGGGGGGGGGGGGGCAGAAATGACAAGAGGGCGTCGTCGCTATTTTGTGTCAGTTCAACTTTCTGACATTTCATATTATTTGAAAATGAGTTTCGGATTTGAATTCGCGATATTGTGAAAAATAATTAATTAGACGTGATTTTAATGAATAGTAGTGTGAAATAAGTGCGGAATATTTCTTTTGTGAACGATTATTTATGTAATAGAGACTCCGGAGTCTTAAAACACCGTAATGAAGTACGCTGTGCTGTGCTGCAGGAATGAACGGAGTTATTGTCGTGGGAAAGCATTCTTCAAGTAAGCTTAATAGCTTTACTTATTAATTATATTGTTTTAAACAAAATAAAAGTGAAATATCTATAAAAATAAAGAGCCATGGCAAAAGATTTAACATTTTACCAATGCCGGTTTATTTGTTTACAATTGAGTTGTCAGTTGGTGCCTAAATTATCCCCGTCATACAAAGGCAACGCCAAGAAATATTATCTGAAAATAAGGGGGAGCAAAAAATTTGTTTATTTTACATAGGAATTTGGATTATGAAAAATGTGCCCTTTCAAGAATGTCAGAATGACGACACGAATACAAACAGAGCACACTAATATATTTCACCGAGATTCTTACGTTCTCACCCGATATGCCGTCTCCTTAGTTATTTATTCAATGACGGGAGCATGCTGGTAGTACCGGCTAATGCCACTAGGGTGCAGTCAAGACCAAATGACACATCCCGGTAGTACCGGTTAATCCCGCTAAGGAGCAATCGAGAGTCAATGGTGCACCCAAGACACAATGGTGTATCCAAGGCGCAATGGTGTATCCAAGACGCAAACCAATACAGCCAAGACACAAACCAATATATAGCATTGGCTCAAATCGCCTAGCAAGGGTGGCGCCATCTGTGGTGAAATCCTGGAAGCTAAAAGGGTGTCGCAGAATCCGCATAGTGTAACTACTAATAACAGATATCATTTCTGCTTGATTAAAAATCTTTCACGGCTTGTATCGAAACAAACTATATATGCGATAGGTGTTTGTTTTATTTTTATTCTGTGGTCAATGTAAGATCTCGTGTTTCTAAATGTAAGAAGCAAGAAATTGAAATCGAATTAAGGAAAACCTACCATAGAATTAAATGTTAATAACACAAGGAACACTATACCATGGGAGTATTACTCTATTCCATCAGAGCAACAAGTAGCAGCCGCAGAAAATTTAGTCTCACTCTATGTATTGTATATAAAAAATGTATTATATTTATAGTTCCATTTATTGAAGTAATTTGTATTATAGTTATAGATTTATTGAATTAAATTGTTCTTCATGCAATTATAAATTGCCTTTTTTTATTAATACAATAACTGGGTTATGATGAAAATCCAAGCCATTTAATGTAAGCGTTATTGATTGACACCGATATCTAAAAATAGATCATGCAAAACTGCTTAGAACATGGTAATATTGAGATGGGCACTATACTTTCTTACTAGGAAAGCTGAAGTTTGCGGTATGATATTAATCTAATATGATATGTTGACTTGGGGTTGTCTCAGACGAGTAGTGGAAATTTTACGGGAGCTATGAGTAAGCAGTAAAAGTCTATTAACAAATTTTTGTGTTTTAGATTAAGCAACAGGCAGTATGCATAGAAATTTTTGTTTAATGGGTATATATATCACAACTGGTATCCATGGAAAGTAGAAGAAAATTGTTAAGGAGCTGCTAACTGTATATTCCGTACAAAATTTAATAGGCAGAAGAAAACTTTATAAGAATCCGGTAAGAAACCGGTAAAAGTATGTTTCATACAAAATCTAACAGACAGAAGAGATTTCTTTTAGAATCTGGTAACAGCATGATCCAAACCATAGCGAAGATTCTATGCTTTTCCTGTTGTGGAACCTTTATGTAATTCCACATGTTCTATATAAAAAAATCGGGGTATGAATTCCTATTAAAAATTTAATTAGGCTATATAGTGATTTTAAAAATTCGTATCTCCAAAACGAAGCGGAGAACCATTTCTCAAATCTGTTCTAGAATATTTGATAACAGTATATTCTATCCAAAATCTGCCAGGTAGGGGGAAATTTTGTAAGTATCTGGTATACTCTACAAGAAACAAGCACAGAAATTGTAGAAATCTAGCCTATTATTATGAACAAAAAATGTACTGCAGTTATAATTTCGTTTATTATTCAGTGTTTAACTTTCAGCAGCTCCAATTCGTAAAAGCCTCCTGTGATTGGATTTCCCTTATAATTTGCCGGCCGATATGTGATGGAATTTGTGTTTTGAACTTGATAATTTTAAAAATTTCAACTGTCCAGTTTGGTGTATAGCCTATCTCACATAAATGCTTGTATTTGCTGATACGTACAAAATCTACAACTTTTTATGTGAGTGTATGCAGTTGAAAGCAGTTGTTTATCATTGGAGGAGATGATATCACGTGGTCTCAGTTTTTTAGTTCGATTTGTTCTTCAGTTGTATTCAGTGATCAGTTTTTTTACCATACCAATTCACTCATAAGTTGCATTAAAGCTGAATTCCTTCCACATCATATACTTCAGAGTTCGGTTAAATCGTTCCACTTTTGATGCTTTGAAGAAACTGTACGTAGAGTAATAATTAACTGCATGCTTCGTCATCAGCTTTTTAAAGAAATTGTTGTAGAATTCCTTTCCATCATCAGTTTGCAGGTTTTAAGGTATTCGTGCCTCACTTAATATAGATTGCGTGGGATCTCTTACTTCTACACCAGTTTTTCTTCTAATAATAATTGCCCATGCGTATTTGGAGCAATGACTGGCAGTAGATGGTGGTAACCCTTGTTCATATATTTGTGCATATCCATTTCAACCGAGTCTGCCTACCACAAGTCATCTAGTCCTTTGATAATCACAGCACGCTGTTTAAAATTTTTTCTCGCTGGTTTATGCAGCTCATTTACTACTTGTCTTTTACTCATCATAATTATAAATGAAGCATTTCCCAAGAGCTTTTACTGATATAGGCCATAGTTTGGTGTTAAGTCCTTCTTATTTAGTACTGAAGTAAATAGATAGTTTTCAAACTTCGTGATTTCATCATTGATATATAGCGCTAAACTTGTCACCTCTTTAATAATATTTTTTCTTATTTCTTCAACACTTATTTTAATTTTCTTGTCAACATAGTCTTTGATAGTAGCATCATCGTTTTCAAGGGGTTCACCAAGTCGTTTTATACACTTTGAGTTTAGATCGTAGTCTCCGTTTATCGTTAAATTAAATCCAATACCCCCTCTCTCTGTTCACCAGCTGACCCTGAGCTCCTTGTTTGCCAGCTGGTCCTTGAGTTCCATGTTTACCGGCTGGCCTCTGAGCTCCTATTGGTCCACATTCACCTGCTTTCCCACGATATCCTCGCTTAGAGAAATGTCCAAACTTGTCAACGGTCATCTATATATTGTGTAGAAGTATGGTAATAGAGTAGTATTTAAACTATAATATCTGCTTCTCGCAGCTCCTCCAGGATATACACAATTTCCTTGTTGTTACTGGTGATACCAACCTGTTTTGATGCCATTAGATGGCGCAGCCTATCCACTAATTCATTTGGGTCATCCCAGTAAATGTTATCAAAGTTTTCCTAAGGCAGACTTATTAGTCCCATCCATTTATGCTGTATCAGTTTACTGATTATAGCTTTTTACTTAGCCACTCTAGTGGCTTTTATTTGCCCAGCTTCGGCAAAGTCACGTTTATATGCGTTGGTATCTCTCAAAATAGATCCATAATTAGTTAAATCTTCCTCAGTATATAGACTTCTGCTGGATCTTTTATAAATAGCAGCTCACATAACCCCACAAGTCAAGGGCGGCTCCTCATTGGAAGCAAAGGAAGCACTGCTTCCCTTGACAAAATGGAAAAATTCTAATATAAAATTCAAATCATTTTGCCTTAAAATTTTCTTAGAATAATTAACAAAATTATAAAATTCAAACAAGTTTACTACACTGGCATCATTAGATAAAACCTGAAAAATTTTATGAGTAACGCCCAATTTTCTCCTACAAACTAAGAACGTACCACCCAACCCAATGTCATTATATCGCTACTAACATATTGTATGGTACGCTGACCACAAAGTAGCGTATGACACACCCAACTTCATTCCACCCAACACCAGATCTGGCTCAATTCGTCTTGTAACGCAAGCTACATAATATTCGCGTGGTATGGATGGAACCGCAGTAGAATCAAACACCGTTGCCACTGACATCGTAGTGATGTTGAAATTCCTACAGCGTGTTTACAACAACAAAGCCGATGTTAAAAGTTAAATACATTTAACTTTTGGAACTCATCATCACTCAGGAGTTTGCATACGTGCTATGGTACGCTGAGCCCAGCGTCGCGTTTGGCAATTGAATCCCACCCCCTGATACTAACTTTTATTGATAAATTCTGAATTATATGCTTGTGTCGGGTGGGTGTCGCGTCGGTCTGCTCTCTATTTAGAATAGTTTTAGAATAATAAACGTGGACGGATTTACATGGGATTTTTTGTTTTAGAATTAGTCAGCGGGCTTAATTTTTTTTTTTACGTTTTTTGTGGGTTTTGGGGGGAGGGTGGCAACTACTTCCTTGGAGTTGTCCAATGTTGGCAGTGTGTAATACCAAGCTTTTGCTAAGATTTATTAAATGGTATGTTTCCTTTTGTTCACCCGAGTATCATTAAAATGCGTGATTTTCTAATTTGCGTACAAAGGAGGTGTAAGTTCTTGTGGGTGTCTGAGTTTTCTTTTAAGCGCTTCAGCATAATGTTATATATATTTCATGTAAACATTTAAATTTTACATGTTTAACCGATGGGTTTTGATGTGAAATAAGTTTTTCATGTAAAATATTTTTACACGGTAGTACTTACATTAAAGTGCGAAAATCTCCTAAACTATATTTACCGTAGAGGAAAAAAATTACATCACAACATTCGAAAGGGAACATAGATGCGAGTTAATTTGCATATATTATATAGATTATGTACTGGTATATGAGTTATTAACGAAAATGTAATGATTAGAAAATAAAACATATTAAAAAGACTTTTAAATATATATATATAATACATATATAGGTACTTGGTAAAAACTAATTTTTTCTTTCACCCAAGAAAAGTTTCATTCCAAAACTGAATCTACCAAATAGAAATATGTTAAAATTATATTATCTCGTTTGACTTTAAATGTTTGAATGTTTTTTTTTTTATTTGAAAAGTTTTTTTAATATATTTTAGTCATATTATGCAAAAATAAAATAATGACTAGTTATAATATTATGTATGTTTCTGTTTAATTGTGAGTTAATGTAGAATTCTTGCATTTATTTGTGGATTCTGGCGGATGAGTATACCTATGTACAATAATAATTGACATTTTAAATTGATAAAAAACTCTTGTTTTATTTCACAAAAGATCTGGTTTATTCAATTACTTTCTGAGAATATCCTAACGAGTTTCGACCCCTTAGAGGACTCTGAAGATGACCTAAGGGGTCGAAACGCGTTAGGATTTTTTTTTTTTTTTATTATTAGAACCAGCTTAACACAAGCTCGCTGCAGTACCACGTTTGATAGATAAACGGTCAACAATACATGCTTTTCATCATTTAGTCGATGTTAGTATTAGTAGATATGTTAAACTAAACATAAACCGAACACCGGATAAAATGACATGCAACATAACAACAAAAATTAAAAAAAAAAATTAAATATAACAAAAACTTAAATATTATATAGATGTTTTTTTAAAACATGTTTAGAAACGTCAATAACAAAATTCTCAGCCATATTATTAATAGTAATGCGCACGCGAGTAACAGGTTCATACTTGCTAAAGTTAAACCTTGAGGGGTTAACGTGCAACAGAGGTAGCCTTCTCAAATTGTGCCTACTATCGCAAAAAGAGACTCTGTTAAGTAACAGAGGAGAGTATATGTTCCCGTTTAAGAGTTGGTGTACAAAAGTTACATCGGCAACCATGCGACGTTTCACAAGCGAGTGTGTATGGCTAGCGTATTCAAGCAGTGGCCTCACAAAGCAAGTGTACAAACGCAGAGTTATAGTAGGATTCGAAAACTCTCGGGACCAATGTTTTATAAAACCCAGCATAGAACTACTCCTTGATACCATTTAGTTTATATGGGATATAAAATTCAATGTTTGATCACATTTGACACCCAAGTCACAGACAGAGCCAACACGGCGAATCGAGGAATGCGAGAACTCGTAATCATAAGTGATTGGTTTCTGATTTCCGTGGAAAGTCATAACCTCACATTTGTCTATATTGAGTACCAAATTATTACTTTTGCACCAGTCGTAAAATTTGTGAAGGTCAGCCTGTACCTGTTCATAATCGCTAACAGATTTAATCTGATTGAAAAGCTTAAAAACGTCAGCATATATCAAGACTTTACAGTGCCTCACAATAGAGACAATGCCGTCAAGTGACTACCTTGAGGCACGCCAGACGAAGCCATCAAGATTTTAGAGATAGAATGGCGGAATAAGATTTGGTATGTTCTGTTATCTAAATAAGACTCCGTCCATTTTAGAAATGTTGGGGGAAACCCGTACTTTCCCATTTTAAAGAGTATCACGGAGTGAGTATCTTGTCGAACGCTTTACTAAAGTCTGTATAAATACAGTCCCTCTGGTATCCTTTTGCAAGTCCGCCAATGATATCCGAGACAAATTCCAACAAGTTAGTGGTTGTAGATCTGCCCGAAATGAACCCATGTTGGTTAGAAGAAAGCAAATTCTTGCAGGAAATTGATAGCTGAGAGTAAATGATGGATTCGAATAATTTAGGCATACAAGATAATTTTGCAATAGGCCTATAGTTAGAAATGTCATTTTTACTACCTTTTTTGTGGATAGGTATGATAAAGGAGTTTTTCCATAGCTGCGGGAAACAACCGGTATCGAGCAATTTTTGGAAAATAGTTCTTAGCGGAGCTGCCAGGGCAAGGCAGCAAGACTTAAAAATGGTTGGAGGGATCCCATCTGGACCCGTTGTGAAGTCCTTAGGAAGCTCATAAATATGATCGAGTATATCCTCATGTGAAATGGAAGGGACAGTGAATGAAACGTTATGGGAGTCGTCCATATGATTGAAGTTGCTAATTAGAGATTGAAAATTTGACGAGGCAAATGCGTTGTCAAAAAATGAAACAAACATATTACAAATTTCAGACGAATCATCGCTAGCAGTATCTTTGTACTTCATGATATTGGGGTAGTTGTCGGTTTTTTTCTTCATATTAATAAACTTAAAAAAGATGCGTCGGTCAATGAATAATTTCGTTCGCATGCTTTGGACGTACTCAACATAAAGTGTAGAAGAAAGTTCTTTGAACTCATTATAGGATGCGAGAAAGTTGTTATGACTTATAATATCTTTGTCCCTCATATAACTTTTCCATAGTTTATTCTTCCTATTTTTAAGACGTTTCAGTTCTCTATTGAACCAGGGCAGTGATGTTTTATGCAACCGCTGGCGCTCGCGGGGAACATGAAAATTGAATAGATCAAAAAGAATTATGTAAAACTTAGAAACATCTTCATCGACACTATCACAAGATAGTAATGTGTTGAAATCAATAGCGGTAAGTTTACTAGAGAGTTCCGGGAAGTCAGCTTTTCTAAAATTCAAAAAGTATTGTGTTTCGTCACAATTTGTCAAGTTTTCGGTTTCATAGGAATACGTAATTAGTATAGGGTGGTGGTATTTGTCAAGAGTAGAAATTAAAACGGGGCTAGCTTCAACTAATAAGTTATCCGCGTCAGTAGAAAATACCAGGTCTAACTGCCAATCCATGTCATTCTTAACATTACTGGTTTGGCTGAGACCAAGAGATGAGACAGTGTCAAGGAAAAGTGATTCTCTTGCTGTCAAGTTGTTAAGAGGAAGATAGTCATCGTCTTCTTCATTAAGTACCCATTGTATATTAGGTAAGTTAAAATGACCAATTAGTAGTAATTCGTCAAGAGGTTCTATCTTACCATGGATAAAGTTGGATGTTGAAAGGAGCAGTTCGTAAATATTCTGCCCTTTGTCATCTATATTATTTATGGAGTCTGGAGAAATATAGCAACGAAGTATGTATAAGTCATATTTTAAGACAGACAACTTAAGAGCTATAAGTTCAAGAGTGTTGGAGAAACTGGGAAGCTGAATTTGGCTGCAATTGAAGTGGTTTTTACAAGCGAGGAGTACGCCACTGCCACGTTCTTCAGAATCAGTATATCTATCTCTTCTAAAAATTTGATATGAATTGTCAAAATTTCGGCATCGCGGAAACCACGATGCAGCCTTGTTTCAGTGAAAACAACTATATCGAAATCAGTTGCAACAGAGGATTTGAAGATTTGTGAAGTTTTCGTACGAATCCCCCTTAAATTTTGGTAGTAGAGGGAAATAGATTTGAGTTTGTTGGAATATCGCTGCTTATTTTAGCTGTATTACGACCTTGGCGCCAGAGGGCCAAAATGTTTGATCCAATAACTTGTCCTGCAGATTCGCTGAGACAATTAAAATAAAGGACGCAGCCGTAGGTTTTGGTACCGTTCTCAAAGAGGCGCCAGTATCAATTCCCACAGCCGAAGTATCATTGGTGGGGGCACTATCCACAGCCGAAACAGACCGTAATACACCGACATCCGAAACGAAAACTCCGTCCCCCCGTCAGATGACCTATCCACTAACGCAGATAACACATTATCTCCACCCGTAGACAAAACGCTGCCAATGGGTTCTCCATTAGTAACCAGAGAAACCCCATGTCGTCTTGAGGCAGTCGGAATGTTATTTGGGCGGTTTCATTGGTTCCTTTGTCTCTGGCGACGGCCTAACTTCTCTGACGAAATGTTCACAGAAGAGGGAGGAGTTGAAACCTACGAGTCTTGCTGAGTATGAGAAAACTGTTGGGGGTTCAGGCAGTAGATTTTCAGATCTGCAAGACACTTTTAAAGCTAAGTTACCAATGTCATGAGCCAAAGAACCCAAAAGCGCAGAATTCTTCAAGACGGCTGAAAAACAGGAACCAATATCGCCCTTGACCTGCTTAATAGAGCGCCTAATATCCTCAATGATAGGTGTAAATAGCCCACTATTAGCACTTGACGTTAAAGGCGCGTCACATGTTATTACTACAGAGTGAAGATCATCTAAGCTGCTCGATACAAGAGAAATTTTAGATGAAATGTCATGAGTCTTTTCAAGTATCGCAACCGTTTTAGAATTTAACATGCCAGTCAGGCTGAGAAGATTATCCATCTTACAGTTCAGGATATGTACATCGTCATAAAGTTGTTGAAATTTCGAAATACCAGCAGAGAACCGACTGATTTTATTAAGCATAAGAGACTGGTCCCCAGAGATTGCTTCCGAAGAAGCTTTCATAAGTCTTAAGACGTGACAAGGCTTGATATCAGAGCATTCACTACAGGTGGTGTGACCAGAAGACGAAGAATTTCGTTTCAAGCATGTAGCATGGAAAGTATTGCCGCAAACTCCGTCACAATCTACCACTTTGCCACTGATATTAGTGGAGCAGATTCTGCAAAGTGCCATTACATACAAATTAAATTAATATAATCTAACTGGCAGTAAAATTGGAAACAATTTATGTTATGATGCTACAGAAAGTATTTGAATAAACAAGATATTTTATGAAATAAAACAAGTGTTTTTTAGCAATTTAAGATGTTAATTTAAAAATTGTGTGAAATTTTTTTATTTGCTTAATTAAAGGGCAGGCAGTACTTGCTGTGAATGGATTAAATGAAAGATATTGTCACAAAACCAAACATTTGGACTAAATTTCATCGGCACATTGAATGCAAATTTTTCCTGGCCATCCATCCGTGCTTTCAATTTTCACCCTTGCAAATTCCATCCGCCATTCCTGCAAGAAGTGGCGGAACACATTTTTTTTGTTTTTTTTTTCAGTTAAAGCAACTCGACATAGTTTATTTTGAACGGAAAACGTAAGTAAAAAAAATTGCAGCTCAAATGTAAATTCTTCAAAGTACACAAATGTCACAATGGCACCGAAGAAAACTCTTGACATTTCAGTCAGCTGATTGGTCAGAGATAGACAATGAACCATAGTGAAATCAAGAACCCTTCATTACAAGTTCGCTCGACACCTGGTCCTCACAAATAGACCACGCCGTCCGATTGTTTAAAAGACGAACCCAGACGTGGCCGCACGGAGCCGAAGTATTTTGCTGGACTTCTACTTAGACATATAATCGCCGAAGGTTGCAGGATAATATTCCGTCATCTTTCAATCAGAAAATTAATATTGCTCACCTAAAAATGTTAATAACTTTGAGATGAAAACTTTCGACATTTCATTTGACATAAAATTAAATGCCAAAAGAAGTTTGACATTTAACATAAATTGAAATTATAGCAAAAGAAATCTGACATTTAACATAAACTGAAATTACTTAGTAGAGAATTAAATGCAAAACAAGTTTGACATTTAACATAAACTGATATTAGATAAAAACTTTCGAAACTAGTAGAAAATCAAATGCAAAAGAAGTGAATTGAAATTGAATAAGAACTATGACACGTAGTAGAAAGCTAAAAGTAAAAGAAATTTGGCATGTATTAAGAACTGAAGCTATAGACTTAGAAACTGTTAAACTTCAATGTCAGAGAAATTTGATTGAAGTAAATAAAAGAAATTGGACTTCTAAAGGTAAATGTGAAAGAAATTAAACATTGAGTAAAAAGTTAAGCAAATAAAATCAAAGCTGGAGATGTATAATTAAAGAAGAAATAGCTTGAAAAACTGAAATGTAAAAAATAGATGGCAGGACAAGCAAATTTTGTAGAAGATTGTAAGAGATTTGAAGAATAGCGTAGATCACGTAGGCCCGCGAAAAAATTTGGAAGCGGCCATTGTGCAAGTGTAGTCTGAGCTGTTAAAATCTTGTGCGATTTATCAAAAGTTATATTTTGTTTTAAATAAAAAGTCAGACCGAAACCCAAAAATTTTAGTGGTTTTCTTTGAAAACAGAAACCCAAAAGGAACCGTAATTACACAGGAAGGGAGAAAATTAACGCGGAATAAACTAGGCCGAGATATCTCCCTAGCCAAACGCCAAGAAATCCCGGGCTCCGTTTTATGAGCCCCGTCGAAAATTCCAGATACGAAGTTTTTCTTACTTAGAATTCTTGTGCAGAACGCAGCCGCATCATCCGAATCTGACCATAACTACTAGAGACCGCTCGGCCAGGGGGTCACAATGCTTTAAAGATAAATTGAAAGCAACGAACGGTAGCAATTGGTGTCAAGTGTTGGGTTCTACTTTAGTCCCGTAAAGGGGCCCCCACGAATTCTCAACCTGTCGAGCTCATAACGAGATTTGAAAGTCGAAGTTACACTAAGTTGCGGTAATATACAAGCGGTACAACGGCAGCCCTAACAACAACCAGAGTTCATCGACAACAGCATACCGAACAGATTGACCGTAATTAAATTGTGTTAGTTCGAGACTAACTATAATTAATTTTTCACTCTCTTAAATAAATTTTTATTATTTATTTAATATATTCCTATTAAATATGTTTCTATCACACAATAATATGAGATACAACTTTCTCTACTACGTGCAACGTAGTTCCATAAAGTGATTAAAATTATTAATAAATACACTAGTTCGCATATCTAGATCAATTATAGAATTTTCTCTTACAGGCTATCTAATCTAAATGAATTGCAATTACTACTAACTAAAGTACTTAACTACAATATTTTAAGCACCTATTACGGTAACAATTGGTGTCAATTGAGTTGATTAAAAGTATTACTAGATGCAATATTCTAAGCATTTATAACGTTTGAAAGATATGGATTACGAAATTTGTGAGCGGGAGCGACTTTGGGACCACAACACACACCTTCTACGTAAGTGATGTCTTTGAAGACTGCATCTTCGGGATGGATTTTCTTGCAGGTAACATGTGCTCAATCAACTTAGCAAAGCACACTATTCAGATAGCCCAGGAAATCGTTCCGATAATCGAAGAGAAGGGCACTGACATTTTTGTTAAAACAATACGGGACTGTACAATACCACCTGATACCTCCTGCTTCGTAGCACTTTTCAACCCGCTAGTTTGTGAATAGAAAACCGTATTGATATCTCGAAGGAATATCCCATTTTCCCTTTGGATGGCACCAGCGGTCTGTCAGTCCAAGAAAGAAAATCTGATAGTGCGTGTGACAAACTTAGCAGATAACCCAATCGAACGCAAGGCTAACACCTCTCTCGCCGACGTAAGCTGATGCAGACATTGTCAGTTCTTCGGAAGAAGTAACATTGAACTTCAACAATCTATCACCCGAATTATGCTTATTGTTGGAAGCCACAACTGTACAACTGGATGAAGAACAGAAAATGTTACTGGAAAAGCTACTGGTGGATAAACGAGATGTCTTTGCGCGAGTAAAGCTTGACCTTGGCCGAACCGCTATAATGCGACGTTAGATCGACGTAGGCAGCAACAAAACCAATAAACAGCCTCAATGGCGGCTTCCATTAGCCAAACGTCAAGAAGCGGAAAATGTAGTGCACGAGATCAAAGCCCAGGGCGTTATCAATCCATCAAACAGCCCTTGGACTTCTTCAGTCGCGCTGGTGAAGAAAAGGGAAGTCTCGACTAGGTTTTGCATCGACTACAGGGGCTAAACTAGGTCATCAAAAAATATTCATATCCGCTGCCACGTATTGATCTAACTCTTGAAGCACTCGCCAGTTCAACTTGGCTTTTGACATTAGATTTGCATTCGGACTACTGGGCAGTAGAAATAGAAGAAGAAGACCGCGAAAACACCGCGTTCACTAGAGGCAGTGGATTGTGGGAGTTAACAGTCATACCATTTAGACTAACTAAGACTACCAAATCAAAAGGTTTCACCGAAAAAGTGTCAGTTGTGTCAGGGAAAGGTGAAGAATTGACCTCGACCACAAACACGAAGAGATATACAGTCATTTCTTGGGCTGTGTGCTTATTACTGGCGAAGCGTTGAACATTTCCCAAAGCAACTAACAGAGCTCAGGGAAAAAAGTCGAAAGTTTCTCTTGTCTGATGTTTTTCAGGAAGCATCCGAAGAATTGAGAGACCGCATAAAAACTGCGCCTATGCTTACACAGTCTGATGAAAACCGGCCTTCTATCCTGGACACAGAACCTAGCCAACATGCTTGGGGAGCTATAATCTCCCAAGTTAAAGACGGGATGGAACACGTGGTGGAGTATCACAGCAAAACTTTCAGTCGGCCTGAGCACAACTACTGTGTCCCCAAGAACGAATTGGTTGCTATAGTCAAAGCCTGTCCACATTTTCAGCCCTAATTACTGGGAAAAATGTTTTAACAACCCATGCATCTTTGAGATAGTTGATGAACGTTAGGTATCCCGAGGGACAAGTAGCAAGAAGGGTAGAACGCATGCAGACTTATGATTTTGAAGCTGTGCATCGTCCGGTTAAAAGTCACAGTAACGCAGATGCCATGTCTTGCCGCCTTTGTTCAACAATTCATTGTCAATATTGTCAACGGCTCGCAGAGAAAGACACAATCATAATTCGCCTAGTCACCACCCAATAGGATGTAGCTCAGCAGCAGGAGGATGACCTCACCTTACGCTGCATTCGAAGTTGGCTGACTACAGGTCAGCGCTCAGATAAAGTCAGCATCAGAAGCTTCAGCCCCAAAATTGAGGCGTTTGGGTCGAGGTGGTCTCTTCTAAAACTGGATGATAACATCGCTGTCCGCACAATCCGTCAAGGAGCAGAAACTATTAAGCAAATCTTGGCCCCGAAATCTCTTCGAAAGCTAGTTCTCCAGCAGGTACACGGTCCTGTAAACGGCGGACACTTCGGCGTTGGTAAGACGTTAGGTAAACTTCGACAGAAGTATTATTTGATTGGTAGTAGTACTGACGTAAAGGACTGGTATGCTGGATGTCTACTATGTCAAGAACGTAAATGGTCGCGGCCAAGACAGAGATCTCCTCTCCAAGTTTGTAACATTGGCGCACCTTTCGAAAGAATTGCTGTAGGCATATTGTGACAACTTCCAAGGACAAATAACGGTAACCGCTACTTAATAGTCTGTATGGACTATTTGACGAAGTGGCCCGGAGCGATTCCCGTTCCGAATCAGACAGCCGAGACTATACCAGTTGCACTCATCTCAGCCGTATTCAGCCGACATTGAGCCCCACTACAGCTCCATTCAGATCAAGGCAGACTGACGTTGATAATCGTACCTATTATTATGCAATTCCACGTAAAATTAGCAAAATTAATGAAATTATGCATCATATAAACGGGAATATCTCAAAAACGGTTGCATTTAGGCAGGTGCATGTGCTTAGTCAAATTAAAGGTAACAAACACTCCGGGGTTTCTAAATCATGTAATAAAACTGTATAGTTATTATGCATTTTGGCGGGAAAATCGTTAAAAATTGAAAAAATTAGGATTTTTTTCCCAATTTTTTTACTTTGACGTCCTACTACTTCCGACGAAATGTGACAGGAAGGCTGGTTGGGCATTCACTGAAAAGCTTAGACGGTTTGCTATCACGAGATGAATCCCACCTTAATAGGGTGTATATCAAGAAAGTTACAGGGTGTAAAGTGGAAGAAGTACTAAAAATCTTAAACACCCCCTACCGCCGAAACGACGCGTCTTACCACCCCTTCACCTTATAATTTTTTGCTTGTCTCCACCTCAGCTATCAAACCCTTGAGTTTGGTGCAACAATTATGAAACACCCTGTATACTATATGTATAATATAATTTTTATAACTTGTACATAGTAATTGTATCTGACTTGTGCATTGCACAAACTTAGATGTATAATATTTATAATAAATTAAATCTCCTTGAATTATACTTATGTATATGTAGACAGTCCAAACATAACTTTTCTTTTTATTATTATCAATGTGTCAAGGATGAGAGCTCGTGATTTATAATTTCGCTCTTCAAATTATATGCTGATGCTGATTAATTTCCTCCAATTTGTAATCAGCTTTTCTATTGGTTGATTTGGTTTGCTTCACTTACTTCCGCTCGTGAAAATAAGCACAATTCCTACTAGAGATTAAATGGTTCCAACTCCAAAGAACTTTAAGTTGTAGGCACCTTTATAAAACAACCAATCAACTTAACTTGAATTTTATTTTGCAACTTTTCAACTAGAAGTCGCTGGTAGGAATGTAAAATTTATGACAGTTTTTATTTAACAAACAAAAACGAGTACAAAGATTGCTGCGGTTACTAATAAAAATAAAGTATGGAATTATTCTATCTAGCAAGAGAAGTTGAGAAGTTCGGATATTTTTATGAATTTGACATCATAAACTCATCTGACAATATGTACATAAATACAACGAATTCATTAACTGAAAAAACTGTTATGATGTAGATGGGTGTAAAGCCTGAAAATCCTCCGGCCGTTAAGAATTATGGTTCTTAACTGTGAAATAAAGAAGGCAATTAGTTCATCTGAATTGCAAGCTAACGCTAATTGATGTAGATCATTTAGATATTTTCGTCCACCAACAAAATTAGTGCCATTGTCGCTGTAAATGTCTTTCGGGACACCCCGATGGAACACAAATCGACTCAAGGCTGCAACAAACGTTTCACTGCTCAGACTGCCTACCAATTCTAAATGTAGAGCCTTGGTTGCGAAACAATCAAAAAGTGTAATATATCCCTTAATAGTTTTCGACCCTCGTCCAGTTCTAGTACTTAATGTAATGGGACCTGCATAGTCTATGCCCACTTGGGAGAAAGGACGTGATATGGTGACACGAGCCTTAGGCAAACTTCCCATCAATTGAGGCGTCATTGTGGCGCGTTGCCTAAAACAAATTACGCATTCTCGGAATATCTTTCGTCCAATATTCCGGATTCCTGGTATCCAATAATTTCGCCCGAATATCTCTTACAAGTAAAACTGTCATCCTGTGATCCATTGGCAAGATGATTGTATGACGAGCATTGAAATCGCAGTCTGCATTCTAAAGTCGTCCACTAACTCGAAAAATTCCTTCATTATCTAGAAAAGGATTTAGATTTTTCAATGAGCTGCTAACAGATATTGGATGATTTGATTTTAATTTCTCAATTTCCTTTGCGAAGGACTCTTTTTGGATCCATTTAAAGAATATTACTCTTGAACGATTCACTTCATTTGCGACTAAAAGATCGAGCCGTCTTTCTTTAACTAGCTTTCTTGTGTTAGAAATTAACCTTAGGCAGTACGCCATTATACGTACCATCCTGTGATATGAAGAAAATCGTTAGACCTAAAACTATGTTTTGCTCACAAAAGTTGTTTAATAGTACTTTCACTCCAATTTAGGTATTCCTCTCATATATGGACGCGTGACATCTTGGTTGGGATGAATATTGTCCACTGATCTTTGCATAAGAGTACCTTGTTAGCTTCCTCGAAAATAATCCCAGGTTTGTTTAGGGGAGTCCATGTAAATCGAACTTCTGCTCCGGCAGTAAAGAGCTATCCAGGAACAATAATGGCTATTCCGTTCATATTAATAGGGGAAGATATAAATTTAATAAAATAACAAACAGGCGGGTAATGATATAATGTAGGTATTTTAACTAAAAAAAAGACAACAAATAATAATAATCAAATTTAAGCGTGGGATTTCTTTAATCTGTTTTAATGAACTACTTTCACCTTTCGAACAATCTGAATTTTCAAATTCACATGGGAGGTTACTTCCTTTACTTCATATGGTCCGATCAAAATAGGTGATAACTTATTATTTTTGCCTTCGATTTTTAAAAGGACCAAGTCACCAGTTTTGATTATCTCTTGCCGAAGGGTTCTGTCATAATATTTTTTCGTTATTTCCTTGCTTTTTATTAAATTTTTCTTGGCAATATTATGGGTTTGTTGGATTTTATTTCCTAAGATATAAGAATAATTTTTATGATCATAAATTGGTTCTGGTTTGCGTTTAACGTTCGTGGGCAGGTCAGTTGCAAAACCAAAAAGGCAATCCATGGGAGTCAGACGTGTTGAAGGGTGTTTTGTGTTATTATGTACATCGACGGCTTTCCTTGACCATTCATCCCAAGAGGGTTCACTTTCACGAAATTTCGCAAGTATTACATTAGTGGTCGATGGGAACTTTCCAGGGCGCCATTCGATTGTGGATGGTACGCCGTAGTATTAATTTTCTGTATGTGTAGTAATTTACACAAACGTTTGAATAGTTCACTCATAAAATTCCTGCCTGGATCTGTGATCAGTTTTTTCGTTATTCTGTACCGTATAATAATATCTTCGTAGAAACTTTTTGCAACCGCAGCTGCTTCGCAATCTGGGAGAGCATAAGCATCCATGAGGCGGGTTAGATCATCTTCGAATGTTAGGATATACCTGTTTCCAAGGGTCGTGACTAGGAGTAGTCCCACTATATCCAGGTTCACTTTGTCGAAGGCCTTTTTCGCTGTATCAGGCAGTGCCATTGGCTTCCGTATTAGTTTGGCAATTAGGACAAGATTTAATGAATTTGTTTATATCCTTTAATATGTTCTTCCACCTGTACTTCCTACGAATTCGGTGATAGGATTTTGCAATCCCTTGGTAGCCCCTGTTGTGGCCCAATATAAGGAAGATTCTTCCAGCAGCCAAGGGCGCATTTTAGTGAAATAATTAGCAATTGCTAAACAGTAACCACGCATGGTATTGATCTGGAACTGTCGGTTATTTCGCTGATTAGCCCAACAGCTGGCTGCGATGAGCGCTTAGTGGAGCAATCGACGATTACGATAATAATTAACCTCGCATGGTAATTATTATGTAAAGCGATTGTTGTTGTGCATCAAGTTTCAGTCCGTTTCGGAGTAGTTGCTGTATGTTAAGAAGTACATATGTTAAAGTAATCTGAGCGTGTGTTAATTATTTTCGCTATTTCATTGCATTGAGTCACGACATTTTGGCGCAGCCGGTAAAAAAGGGGTTATGCTTTTTAGCTACTCCATTTTTATAATTTTTGGGAGTTATGCTTTTTAGCTACTCCATTTTTATTATTTTTGGGAGTTATGCTTTTTATCTACTCCATTTGTATTATTTTTTTTTACTCCGTTTTTTTCTATTATTTTCTACTTTTATTATTAGTACGTTTTAGATATAAAGAGAGAAATTTTTTTGTGCGGTGACATAGGAAACAAAAAGTGTTGTTGTGGTTATGATTTATTAGGTATTCTAAATGTTAGGTTGTTGGAAGGGGTTAAATTTTTACTATTTATTGATGGTGTGCTTTGAAGTGAAAATTGTGAAAAAATGAGCTGTATTGTGTAGAGATGGAGTTTTGAAGAAAAAGAAACGAGAGTTAAAAGAGTAAGAAAAAGTAGAAATTGTGTTATTTCAAGGTAAATTTTGGTGAGAGGCGTATGATAGCTAAATTTCATGAATACTAGAAGGAAGTAATAATTTCAAGACGTTTCATTTGAACAGTGTTTGTGTTCCCCCAAATGTATTGTGTTACTCGTATTGAAATCTAAACGGTTTAAAAAATGGGTATAAACGATGCACATTTTTTATACTTTCGATCTTATTAGTTCTACGAATCCAATTGTTCATATAAAAACTTATAAATATACGGATATCGGCATCTCTAATACCAAAAACGTCTCATTTCTTATCCGAATTTAGATCAAAAACATAATTCAAACAACCAAAAGATAAATTGTTTTCATTTAAATATAAGGATCAAATACGTTCAGTATAAAACAAATACATTAACTAGATATTTGTGAGCCTGATACTATTTTGGTATGAAATCCATCCTTTCAGTAATATTAAAACCAGCCAGTCACGCAAAATTTAATAATTTTACATGATGCAAGTGTCTTAAAATAGATGTGTGCTAGCTAGGTGAGAGTGAGAGTCTAGTTGACCGAATATAGATTTGTGGAGTTTGTTTTCGTTTTTTTTTCTGCTCTCATTAATACATAGTAAAGGTATTTAACCGACATGTTCCCCGGGTTTCATGGGCTCGAATAGGGTTATGTTAAGTTAAGTTTTTAAATATCGGGAATAATCTTGGTAAGAATGTGAATCTGGTCGGGTCGTCGCATGAATATTTAACATAGATAAGAGCTGTAGGAGACATTCTTCGCGGGGGTAACGATGTTATTAGTATAACAGCTCGGTCATAAAACTTAAATGTCCACAGGTAGGAGTAATATCTTAACTAGGGAAGAATTAGCACGCTATCAGGCCCAGGAAAGGGAATTAGAGCTCAAAGCACAGGAACTTAAGGAATGTCAGGCAATATTGTAGAATTATGAACAGGACTGGCAATATATAGGGGAGCATATATTAGGAGAGTTACAAACAAGGTGGACAGAAGAATAAGCGAAGAAATTACGACAGGAATTGAATGAGAGTGCTAAAAAAGGTACAAAAGTCGAAGCTTTAGATCATTTAGTGTTATCCAGTTATCCAGAGTCGTGAAATAGAAGCAGAAGAAGCATTGGAAGAAATACAGAAGGAGAAAAAAGGGCTCTTAAAGAATATAAACTCGCTAAAGGTACAGCTAAAGGAGGCTGAGGAAGCTACAGCAGAACTAGAGAAAGAATTGGAGTTCGATCAATCATCATAGGAAAATTCTAATCAAGAACTTAATAAGGCGAGCACGAGTAAGAGGTGGAATCCAAGGAAATTAGTATTCTGGGACCAGTAACAGGATAAAAAAGGACCTCTGGGACGTTTAAAGACACGCAGCAAAAAACGTCCAGTAACCCTACGGAACAAGGTCGAAATAAACCCAGAACAGAATCTGTCAAGTCAAAAGCACCTCTAAAGAGAAACACGGCAGAGGCCTATGAGAAAGTCATGGACTTGGTCTCCAAAAGCATGCCAATGTTTTCAGGGGAAAGGTCTCCAAATTTGGCAAATGAAGTTTTTCGTTTCCTCAGTTGCAGCAAAGACTTGCACGATCGACTGGAATCAGCATAGCAAAGCATTTTTATTAAATGCATAAAATACCGTTTGTCCGATGACGCTTACTATCTAATAAGCTCACATGAGCCAAAGGATTATGCATCTTTGCAGCAGGCGATTAAAACAGCGTACATGCCACGGAAATCTTTCAGTGAATTACGCACTGAAATGTTGGCCTGTAGGCCGAGACCTGGTGAGGATATTAGAGAGTTTGCGGATCGGATGATGGAGCTGCTGGACCAGATTAAGTCTGCGGTATCAGCCAAATACCCCAATAAGGATGGAGGTTTGATAGCAGAGCTAGAGTTTGACGTGGTAGCCACTTTTAAAGCTGGTGTCGGCAGTCAGGCCACACGGGTATACTTAACCGGAAGAAAATTCGAAGCATTAGAAGAAATTCGAGAGGAGGCTTTCTACTTCGAAAAGATTCGAAAAGACTTCAGGCCATGGCACCAAGGGCCTGGAAAAAAGCACCGGAACATGCCCTGGAAGCACCACAGGAAAGTTGGAAGACCGGCAACTTTAGCGAGGTCAGACAGAAACAAACTCCAAAGCATTTACAAGCAGTACGGAGACCGGCAAGAAACTTAGAAACTGCAATCAAAGCAACACAAAGAATGACAGTGGAGAAAGTAGCCTCATTACTGTACTGGATGTCAGGAGTATGGGTACGAAGTGGCTAATTGCCGAATTCATCACGTTACAGTGACAAACTGTGCAGCTGGCATACAAGATGAATTCCATTCAGGAAGGGAGGGGCTTTATTGGCAGTTCTGCAGAACACATGACCATTACACGGGTATCTGCGTAATGAAATATATAGCACAGAAGGAAAAGCAATAATTGGATTCCAGGAGTAAGTTTATCATCACAGTGCCATCAAACATTGCTTTAGAAGGTACGTTTAGGCTTTTAATTGAAACTGGGTACACGTGTAGTTTACTTAAATTCAATAGAATAAAAAGAGATACACCCATAAATACGCAACAGAAAATACGAATTGGAAGACTGTTCGGATTTGCTAGGAGCTCCAAAGGTACTTGTGAGGCGAAGCTACTGATAGGCAGGCCTGCAAGTTTAACGTCATTTGTGACACCGATTCAATTCCAGCCGACGGTATACTTGGAATGGATTTCCTCAGTAACAAAGCTGTTATTAATTGCGTAAAAAGTAAATTGTGGATTCAAGATGCCAACCAAGTGCAGAAAGAAAGTTCCCTTTTTAGAAATGTAACAGCTAGTGGTCAAGTGGTGTCCAATTCTTTACATTGGTATAGTCAAAAAAATCCTTTACAAGCCAGAATAGAGGAGGCTCACAGGAACGTGGCAGACAACATCAGACCAGGTATAAGTAACCCAGACAGCAACCAGAAGAATATAACATGTAATGTAAAGGAAGCTTCAGCACAGGGGGAGGAACATATACCCATATTGGATGAGCCTGTTCAGACACAACAAGGGGAGAAGACTTGGACCATAGCTTACGACAGTGAGGAACTTGATAAAGTAAGAAATGAAGAAGCCAATGGTTGACGAAGGAGGCCTCACAGGTATTATGGGTACAGTGTAAATAGGCTGGGGGATGAACGTTCATTCATAAGAATCGCCAATGCAACAGCCTTTTTCGTAAAAAGTCCTAATTCTTTCCATGGACAGACGAAACCTCATAAATTTGGCAGACGATCTGCATGGCGCTAAAATTGTAGGAACAATGTCTACCCTCAACTGGGGAAAGGACAGGGGCTTAAGCAAACGGGTAAGTTAAAGATGCCAAAACATAGTTATCAAACATGTATAGCAGCGTCACCGGTCCAAATAAGATTAATAGGATAAGTCTTACGCCAAATTTGATCGGGCTGTACGAGGTAGGTAACGGTTATGACCCGGGAATTTGGGGACTTAACCAAAGAGATTTCCAACAAATTCCCTCTAATTGCAAAAGAAATTTGATGAGTGGAGTTTGACAGTCTATAGCCGGAAAGAGATGGAAATGAGGTACCAAGATAACCCAGTGGATCCAATCGGTTAGGTAAATTTATAAATTAAAAGGTAAGCAAATGTTATTAAAAGAATATTTTGTGAGATTTAAAAGAAAAAAAGAGAGGTTGTTTTAAGTACGAAATAATGAGAATTTAAAAAAAGCACATAAAAGTGATATTCAAAAGGAAAAGGATCTTGGAATTAGAGAAAAAGGAATAAGAAGTTAAATAATAAGAGATTTTAAAAAGAAAGAAAGGAGGCGTAGAAATTTAAAGTAAAAAAAATGTTCTCTAGGAAAAAGAAAGAGAACGAGTTGAAGAAATAAAGTGTAAGAAAAATAAAGATTTGAAAAAAAAACAAAAGGAAAGAAAAGAATTGAAATATATAACAAAGATAAAGATTTCTAAATAAAAGAAAAATATAGAAAATTTAAGTATTGCCCTTGGCTGTTTTAAAAAAAAAAATAATAAGGAATATTACTTGAGAAGAAATAAAAAGAAAAAAAGTCCTAAAGATGTATAAGAAAAAAAAGTTAAATGGGAAAAATATTACCTACGTATAAAAAAAAAATGTTATAAACTCATTGAAAAAAGATATAAGATAGGTTAGAACAATATCCATTACTTTGAAAGAGTAACTCTATGTAACAAATGATTAAAGCTTAGACTCATAAAAAATTAATGGAAATAAGGAAACATGAATAACCTAAGTTAACATTTGGATGTAAAAAAAAAAGATAAATACATAAATAAGTAATTGAAATCCTACGTTTACGCATAGATTGTAAAAATAGTCGCTAACCATAGGTAGAGGTTGAAACAACCTCAATGAGAATTGAGAATTGACTACATCAATTCCAGAAACATCTTTGCATAATTTACGTGGAGCAAGTTGATCATCAGAATAATACTCTTGGTGGGAAAATGACAAAAATTATCCGCCGACGACTGTCCTAACTAACATACGCACACAGTGTTCGAACTGTGAAGATTGATGAAAAGAAGGAAAGCGCTGATGAATTTAAAAAACAAAAAAAGCCACTGGAAGAATCAGAAATTAGACCTCACGATAAAAGCATTGTCTACTCATCAGGAACCAAGAAGTTAAAGTACCGAAGATCATGGCAATGTGTATGTTAAAGATGTGATTGAAGACTAAAGTTAAGGTTATATAAAGGCAAATCTAAAACAGATAGCCCAATCAGTTAAAAGAACTAGGTGATGCAGAAATTAAAAAAATGTTTCTTTAAGTACGGGTGGACTCTCAATATAATTGGGAGAACTCCATCGTGCCAAAAAGAGAATCAATAAAATATAAGTAAATTTCTACAAATATTATCATCAATCATTCGAAACACTGAACCTCATGGCAACGAGATATTGAGAGCACATCTCCTGGAAAATAATATACTCATAGAACATCGAAAATGAGACCAACTTGTACAATGAGACTACTTGTATAATTAGAGAAGAGCCAGTAATAGGAGCGGTTTTGTACGTTCTCTTATGATTGAACTTTTAAATATTTAAATGTAGCTAACAAAGCGGAACTATGATCTGGAATAGTCTATTCAATGGGAATTTAATTGCTAGTATAGTATTGATAGCGCCGATAACTGAAAAAAAATTTGACATGAGTATCCTAAAATTGTTCATTACAAGATGTTAATACTATTCAGGAATTACTACACAAAAGCTAGAAAAAGCTAGAAGTGAAATAAGTGCAGCAAAAAAGAGCTGGCAGTAGAAGTTTAGAAAACATCTCTTAAGCCAGAAGACTCAGACCAACAGCAACAGATGAGCCGTTCCTCCAAATCCGTAATTCAGAAAAGCAGCAAGTTGAGGCAGACGTCCATCTTACCGTTGATATGACATCATCCTTGCAGTGAATCCAGACCATACTTTCCGACCATCATCAACAAACCGTTCGAGCGAATTCACTAAATTTAAGGCCCGTAATTGTCTCTGTTTTTTACTTGTGGTCACAAGCATTGTAGTACCTTCGTCAGGGATTCGGCTTAAAACATCGGAATTGCAGTTCTTTCGGCCTGGTTTGTCATTTATCTCATAATAATAATCCGATAATTTGTGATGACTTCGTATTAAGCGTGACGTGGGATCTTTAACGTTGAACACTCTTATCAATGGCTGGTGATCCATATAAACTGTAAATTTTCTTCCAAGGAAGTAATATTTAATATTTTTCACGGCCCCTACTATACTTAATAATTCTCTCTCTATTGTTGCATAGTCTCTTTCCGCTTTGTTGAGGGTTCGACTTGTGTAAGCTATAGGACGATCATAGCCGGTAGGGCCTTGTGATAATACTGCACCCAATGCTTCGTTGCTGGCTTCTGTTGTAACGATAAAGGGCTTTTTAAAGTCTGGATAAGCTAAGACTGGCAGCGTGGTAAGCAACCTTTTTAAGAGTTGGAATGCGGATTCACTGTCCGATGTCCAAATGAACTTGTGTTTTACCGTAAGGGTTTCGTTAGTTGCTCTGCGGTCTTAGAAAATCCGGGAATGAACTTTCTATAGTAGTTCGCTAGTCCTAAGAAACTTTGCAATTGCTTTATGGTGGTATGTGTTGGGAATTCTTGAACACATTTAATTTTCTTGATAGCTGGAGCACAACCTTAATGGGAGCATTTGTGGCCTAAAGAGACCACTTACTTTTTGAGAAATTGACATTTTCCTGGTTGGAACTTTGAGTTATATTCTCTTAATCTTTCAAAAATGTCGGTGAGTTTTTTTATATTTTCTTCCAGATTTTTCCCGTAGACGACAATATCGTCTAGATAAACAAAACACTTTATGCCTTGCAAACCAGTAAACACAAGATCCATTGCTCACTGAAAAGTTGCTGGAGCTATTTTTAATCCAAAACGCATTCAAAGGAATTTGTAATGTCCATATGTCGTGCTGAAAGCCGTCTTTTCGCGGTCTGAAGGGTGCATTGGGATTTGATGGTATCCGCTAGCTAAGTCCAATGTTGAAAAATAGCGTTAATTTTCCAGTTGGTCCAATATATCTTCAACTCTGCGTAGCGGAAATGTATCTCCGACGAGTTTTTCATTAAGTTTCCGAAAATTGACTACTATTCTCCATCGATTTTCACTATTTGGGGCTGGTTTCTTAGGAACTACCAATAGGAGCGAATTCCAGAGGCTGTTACTTGGGGCAATAATGTGTTCATATAACATTTTCTTTATTTGTTTGTTAATATCATTTTGTGAATATATGGCAATCTGTATGGTCTCTGATTAATAGGGAATTGATGACACGTAATGGGGATGTTGTGAGAAGTACGTTGAAAAATGGTAGTTGTTCTCCTTCTAAATGAAATATATCACCATATGCTTCACATAGTTCCTTTACTGCTTTTCTTTCCTGGGTATTATGTGTTTGGTCTAATGATATTTCTTTTTCCAGTAGCTGAAAACGTTGTCTTTCTGATTTCTTTGCATCACTTATATGTTTCTTCTCCAACTTGTAAAAATTGAAATTTCGTAACGAGTCTAGATTTGGTTCCACATTTGGTAAAGTAATTTCTTTCTCAAATGTGTTTATCATACTAAGTCTTAATTTCCCATTCTGTGGCATAATTAAACTATTACCTATAAAAACATCAGGTATAATTTCCTGAGAGGGACATAACAGTTCATCATCACAGATCATTGCAGGTATTTTTAATACCATTTCTGATCGCAGACGGATATGAGTCGCATCGCCGTATGAATCTTTAGTGATTGTCTCTCTATGCTTCTGAGAGGCTGGCAAGCTTAAAGCGAAACGAAGTGGATGGAAGTTACTAGATACTACTTCGTTTCTGCTGGATGATACGCAATCTTTTGTATTACTTGTTTCCTTAAATGAATTGCGTAACTGGTTAACTTCTCCTTCATATAAAAAAGGTATTTTTAATTCGGTTGAGTTGTTAATATTACCGCGGAAATGCAAAATTCGTTTGACTGCGAGAATGTTTGCTTTGCCCCATATGAAGTTGCGACCTAATATACCATCAAATGGAATCGAAATATTTTCCTGGCAGACATTAAATTCGCAATTTAAGCCCTTACCTATCAGAAAAATTCCTTCACAACACTCAAGGGTGAGATCAGTGTCACCGTATAAGCCTTTTAATTGAATAACCATCTGTCGATTCATAAATGTATGGTAAGATAAATTATTTGTTTTTAGAATACTTACTTCGGCTCCAGTATCAACCAAAAGCTTAACTTTACCTATTCTAGAGACATTCAAGGGAAGTTCAATTCTTGCTTCATCTACTGTTAGCTCATTATTTTGCAGTGAGATTATGGTACTAGAACCGTTAGGATAATTTGAAATTTCTTTGTTGTTGTTAATAGATTTATTTTCTTTACCTGAAACTACTTATCGGGTAATACTTCGAATTCTCCACAATGAATATTTTTGCACCCATATGTAGAAGGGTTAGCCATTGGGCGCAATAGGCTAGCCCGCCTTAGTTTCCTGCTTGATTTTGGTTTGTGTTGTGTTTTTCCTCCCAAGATTTTTTTGCGTAGCAGTTAGCTACGGAATGTGAGGATCTAGCACACCAATAACATTTTAGTACGGTGGTTTGTCCTCCATTTCTGGGGAACTCTTTCTGTTTCATTTGCTGTGTATTATTTAATTGGCATGATTCTTGCGAGTGCCCGTAAGTACGAGAAGCGTCACAGAATTCTGAGCGTGTTCGGGTGCGACGCTCAGAAAAAGTACGTCTTTTAGAGAAATCACACTTCTTTAGCTGTTCATGCCTTTCTTTCTCAGAAGTTTTCGTTGATTCAAAATGAAAATTGGTCCTATTGTGTGATAGATTTTGAACTTCTTCAGGTAATTTTGAATATTCATTTACGAAAGAAGTGTTTAAGACTGGACAGGGATTAGAGTTTAGAAATTGCTGGAATGCAGATGATGAAATCTGACAGTTTGCACTTATTTTCTGTTCTGAATTAGACGATATTCAATTTTTTCAATTTCTGTAGCCATTTTTATTAATTCATCTAGTGAATTACTCGTTTTTCCTATTACCACTTGACGAATAATAGCGCTGATAATTCCAGTTTTAAACGAGTAGCATGCTTCTTCCTCAACTTCTTTTAGAAGCGCCTCATTTCCTTTCGGATATTTAGAATTTATTGCACGTGTACATTCAACAAGCTTCATATTTAATATCGGACCAAACGAGCCTACTGTTCCGTTATGAATTTGTATACAACGACGTATATTGCTTACGATATCATGAATTGAGTTACTTGGCTTAAACGCAGTTAAAATAAGCTCTCTAACTCATCTACCGATCATGAGCTTCTCTCCTCAGTTTGGTTTTCAGTAGGGGTATCAACAAGATTTTTTTTTTCGGAGGAGGTCAAAGAATTCTCTACTTACCTGCAACAATCGAGAAAAATCAGTAATTCGTTTGAATTATAATTCCTTTGTCCGTGAAATACAGGTATGATGTTATTAACCAGCTTGGAAATTTTTTCAAGTGACAAAGTTGCCATATTATCTATACAAATATATGATTTCTGTACAAGATCAGGGTTTGTTTGAGTTCGTGTTATTGTTTTTGTAGTAGTTAGGCTGCAATCACTGAACTCAGTGGGGGCTTTTATTAGGGAATCAATTATGTTACAAAATCGAGCAAATTCTGTAGTTTGAGTAGTATTAAGAAAACGCTGATATCGATTTTGTGCACCTAGATTTTGAATCTTCGAACAGAATGACATAAGTAATAATACGAGAAGAAAAATACTGAACGAGCAGTTTAATTAAATTAAATCATAACACCTTAATTGCTTGTGCTATTTGTTTATCGGTTGGTGCCTTATTATTATTTTTTTTTTTCATGTGTACATTAAATGATTATGTTTCTTTTAGACGTGTACAAACATCATGATGTGTACATTCAAACATTTAATTTTTTAGTTTTAAAGATATGTCATATACCTATCTTCTAAATTTATACCTTATCTTCTGGATAAATTTTAATGGGTATATATTTATATATACATATAATATAATAATAAGCCTATATCTATACCAATTCCGTTGTGACTCACTCTTTAAAAAGGTTTGATTAGTTGACCTCCTTATGGTATATTATGCGGCCTTTCCTTTGTGTATTCTGGATATTTTCTTTTTTCTTTTAAATATCGGGTTACACCAATGTAAAATTTTCCAAACTTTTCACTTAAGATTTTATCACATTGATTGCTATTTGATACTAACTGATGGCAACTATTTTTCATACTGATTTTTTTTACATATTTTTTGTAGATTGTTCTTTTCGTAGAACACAACTGTTATGATATGTATATGTATAGACTTTTCACGCCGAAAACACGGGCTGTGCCTATTGTAATGGATACATATTTGGGGATGAAATTATTGAAATAAACCAGCGAATTAATATAAAAACCACTACTTTATTTACTCTGTTTATTCAATTTATACAATTACGCCGCGTTCTTAACGTATCGAAGGTTTACTCAAAATTCGACATTTCCCAAAACCCAGGCTGCCCCGAAACTTTCCCAATCATTCCGCGATAATCGCACTCACCTACTTTCATGGCATTGCTTCATTCATTTTTGTTAATTTGTGATTTCAACAATTAGGCATCAATATATTACAAATAGCTTCCTAGTGGCACCATAATTGTGTGACCATTATTTGTCGAGGTTGCTTATACTTATTTTGTAATATTCGATCGACCCCTTAAACTGACTTACATCACAAATTAATTTCGTAATTATTTCTGATACATTGTTTACATCACATAGCCAATCAATTAAATAAATTACAATATTAGGCAGTTCTTCATCAAGCAGTCAATTACGCAGCTATTCTGATAACCTTGAACTGTGATTACCTTGAACCTAGCTACATTTCAACGTTAACAAAGGGAAATTCTATCACTCATTACAGACATTAAAAATGGAAAAATAAATATATTCGTCCTAACACCTACACAACTTATCAAGCAGCTGAGAACAATTAGTGAACACTTACCACCCAACTGGGACTGGGAGTAAGTCTTTCCTAATAACACTTTTAAACTCAATGCATGTAAGGACAAGAATCATGGAAAAGAATGTACTATTCGACTTTCGAATTCCTCTGGTGAGCACAGAAACCTATCGATTGTATGAAATAATAACTATTCCTACTATTCTCAATGAACGATATATCTACATAGATCCTTCCAGCAAATATCTGGCCATGAATCGACGACGAGGTCGGTTTAATCAAATCGAAGAAGAAGAAGATCTCAAAGGGTGCATGAGGCTATCAGAAGACCAGCTTGTATGCAACTTTAACCTACCAATCTTCACTCTCAAATCAAAGCAAAGTCATTGTGACATGGAGTTCTTCAATAACAAGAATCACGTATCACCATTTTGTACACTATGAACTATAGAAACGGACAACTATTGCAGAAGATTACACCAGCCAAGTGCGTGGCTATTTGTATTACGCGAAAACCTGACCTTCGAAATTAGTTGTGACAATAGAAGACAATCATTATCACTCAATGGCAATGGAATCATTCAAACAAGAGGAGATCGTATCATAAATAATAAGACACTATACATAATATCAAAGGATGGCAGTTTGAAAATGCACATAAAACCGATCCCAGTAAATACGGTTATATCTAACTTCATAACCATGAAGAAAGACCAGCTGTCGAATTCGTCAAAAATTACTATTCCACAACTAATTGAAGAAGTAAACAGTAATTATTTAGAAAAACTAGACGACGCAGTAAGGTTTCAGCAAGAACGCATAGAATATATGCTAAAACTAAACATCCATGACCTACATCAGTACAGTATGCCATATCTAATCGTATCATTGCCATCGGTCTTTGCATATACTGCAGACGAAAGAGGAGTTCCAAGTTAAAAACATGGGCAAGACCGACCCAGCACCAAGGTCCATCAAGGAGGGCCAGCAAAATTCCAGCGTCGAGTTACCGACACTTAGACTTGAGGCGGGAGAATCTACAGAGTACATATAATTACTATCTTTCCCTACTTACAATTTGCATATTTTAATTATACGAAAAGGGCCAATGCCACAAATTGATAATTTATCATCATATGTCATTCGCTTAATGCAAAGATCATTTATTGAAGCAGTGACAAATATTATGCGTCAGCAAATTTAATCGTTGAATGAACTCTGCATTATGTAAAATTTCTCAGTTTGTTTTTATTGTTTGTAAGCAATTTTTATGCATAAATATAGTCAATCGATAATTATTTGTAACGAATAATTTTTTAACGTCAAGTCGAATTCGACAGCTGATCTTTATTCATGCTTATGAAGTTAGATAAAACGATATATTCTGGGATAGGTGATATGTGTATTTTAGAACTGCCATCGATTGAGCTTATGTATAAAGTTTTGTGTGATACAATCTCCTCTTGTTTGAATGATTCCATTGCCATAGAGTGATAATGATTGTCTTTTATTGTCACAACTAATTTCGAAGGTCAGGTTTTCTCGTAATACAAATAGCCACGTACTTGGCTGGTGTAATCTTATCCAATAGTTATCCGCTTCTTTAGTTCGTAGTGAACAGAATGGTAATATAAGATCCTCGTTATTGAAGAGCTCCATTTCACAATGATTTTAATTTGATTTAAGAGCCAAGATTGGTTGGTTTTAGTTGCATACAACCTGGTGTTCTGTTAACCTCTCGCCCCTTTGAGATCTTTTTCTTTAATTGGATTAAATCGATCTCATCGTTGATTCGTGGCCAGATATTTGCTTGAAGGATCGATGTAAATATATCGTTCATTGTAAATAGTAGGAATAGTTATTATTTCACAGAATCGATAGGTTTCTGGGCTCACCAGAGGAATTCGAATGTCGAATAGTGCATTCTTTTACGTGATTCTTTTCCTTACATGCATTGAATTGTCAAGTGTAATTAGAAACTACTTACTCCCAGTCCCTGGTAATTGTACGTTTGGTGGTAAGTGTTCACGAATTATTCTCAGCTGCTTGTTAAATTGTGCAGGTGTTAGGACGAATGTATTCATTTTGCCATGCGTAATGTTTGTAATGAGTGATAGAATTTCTCTTTGTAAAGGTTGAAATGTAACTAGGTTCAAGGTTATCAGAATAGCTGCGGCATTGAGTGCTTGATGAAGAACTGCCTCATATTGTGAATTATTTAAATGATTGGATATTGTTTCCATTTGAATATTCATTAGATTGAATTGGTGTCGAATGACCAGGTGGTTCCTTTTCAGAATGTTGAATGTGTTCCCTACTATTGACGTCTGATTTCGTAATAATTGTCTGGCATGAGCTTTATTTGCCTTGATTTCACATATTTGCTTTTCATATTGGTGAATAAAGTCTTGTTCCAGAATTTCGAACAATTTATTGGTGACTGTTCCTATGTATCCAAATGGTGCTCGCTTATTTCGAGTTCGTGGATATTCATTTTGTTGGTGTAATATGTCGTTCATTTGTTCGATTTCTAACAATTGATGTTTCAAAGTTTGTGTAGTGGCATAACATAGATCTCTTGACAACCGAGTTTCTGCATCACGTAACTGTTTCAGTTTCCGGATTGATTTTCGGACGCCATAGAGTTCTTTCCACAATGTTGTTAGGTTCTAATGGACTACCAAGTTCCCTTCGCTAAAGTAAAATTGCATCTCGGAAATAAGATCAAAATATAATCTTTGTGGTTATCAAGTTTGTTTAATCGATAAGGTGCGGTGACGGTTTCACAGCGATACATGCATAGGCCCCTTATATTTTCGTTACGCTAGAGAGTTCTTGAATACGCGACAACAATATTTCCAATATTTTATAATTATTTTAATTCTGAGAAAGTAGCGGTGTAAATATAGTTCCAGGAATTCTGCATAATTTTATTCAGACAAATTTTCAGTTAGTTAACCTATAGAGGTATATTTACGCATTATTTTAAATTTTTTATAAGTTTTACTGCTGTGGCTGGTCAAATCACATTCAGACTACGCTGACATGGTACTCTAGAAAGATTTTGTATTGCAACGCCGGTCACGCCATTACACCTTATCACCTCTTACTCTACCCATACACCTTTCACTGCTCATCTAAGTCAACATATCATACTATATTAGTATCATCCCACATTAATATCTCAGCTCGGTAGTATAGCTATGCGGGTTCTAGCACACTTTCCTGTGTATTTTTAAAGGACCTCTATATTTACAAAATGGTTCCAAAAGCTCTTCGTAGACGTGGACGAGCAAAGTTCTTGGTCTTGGTCTTGAAAGCTCTAACGTTGGGTTGTTAGGTTAGTGCGTCACCGCACCCTCAGCCGTTTCCCCTATGCTAATGTCCCCGACCCCATATAACGTTTGCCCTAGGCTAGTGTCTCCGCCCCCTCAGCCGTTTCCCCTAGGCTTTGCTTATGACTCCTCTTAAAAGATTGATAAAACTGCACAATATGCAAAAGCTATCAAAACAAAACGTTATTCACTCTCGCTGCTTCAGTAAGTAGCTGCAGATTTTATTAAACCTGACTGAGCGCATAACAAGAACAGCACGTCACATCGTTCATTCCCACTGCTGCTTCACCCAATTAAATTAGCATGATATCACAAAATCGCGACCGCTTCGATATTTTGAGCGTGTGTAGGACTGGGAGGGAGATCAATGATATTTTAATTGTATGAGTAGAATGGTACAAAGGTGTGAATGCAAACAAAAGCGGTTTGTATGAAAAAACAAAACTAAAAATTTCCGGTATATGAACAGTTTGACAATTCAGTAAACTTGAACTGTGAGCTGAAAGCGAAAGGTGGGCCATATTAATTTTATTGAATTTACCGGTCCTTTGAACGTCACATCTTTATGCTCACGTTTAAATTATATGCTCCTGTTACTCGACATTTAGAACCACTTCGTTCGTACAATTATATTTGCATAACATCATAAGGTTGCGACCGCTTTGGTATTGTGAGTGTGTGTAGGAATGTGAGATCAATGATATTTAATTATATGAGTAGAATGGTATGAAGATGTGAATGCAAACAAAAGCAGTTTGTATGAAAAAAAAATTGAAGCACATTGCCGGCATGTAAACAAGGGGCTAAGAATATACTGTTCACGTTTTATAATGATCCTTTGGAGTTAAAAACCATAAATCTGGCTAAAACAAAGCTACAATCGGTCCACGGATGAAATATAAGGCTTTCGTGATGACTTATGTTGGGTGCTATGCTAGCAATAAAATTTTGTTGATAATCAAACAATTCTTTGATTCAAAATTGTTCTACACGTATTGAAATTTTGTTTATACATGTCGATCACGCTGATTAAAAAATGAAAATAAGTAGCATGTTGTGCTCATTTTTGCGACCGGCATCATAAAGTATATGTAATGAGTCTGTTGCTCGTGAAAACTGTGAAATAATTTTAAATAAAAGCTGAGACTACTTTGAAATAAAAACTGGTGGGATGTTCGCAATAAAATAGATAAAATCAAATAAAAGTTTTTATTTTTCTTAATATTTGAAATTTTTATTAAAATTTAGCTAACTAGTTTATAAAAGTTTAAAAAGATTACAAAAGTTTTTATTATACATCCTAATTTTAAGTGCACCTGTTATTCACATTCAACGATTATATTCTGCTGCGCCAACCAACCATTCATAGTTCCTGCCAGGCTTAAATATAAGAAAATATATAAATAAATAATGTTGTGCTATGCCGCAGTTCTAGCCCTATTTCCTGTCTATTTTGAAAGGGGGCTTTAAATTTACCAACATATAAAGCATTATCCGAATAAAATGTGAAAACTCCGAATGTTCAACCCTAACAACTATTGAAACAATTGAGACAACTTGTATCATACGTCGAAGCCGATGTGCTCTGAAAATATGTTTATAATAATTGATTTTTTAAAAGAAACGAGTTTTTAAAACGCTATAAAATTCTTTTATTTTGTATAATTACAATATTTTGTTATTAATTAATCTATTTCCATTATACTATAATGTCCCCACAGTAACGTTTCATAATTATTTTGCGTCATATATCTTTTATCATCGTTAGGATGGAGAGCATTTTTAGATTGAGTAATGGAAGAAACTTGATGTTTCCGAGATTGAATTATATTTTGTGTAATTGATTTTTCAGTATTACTATTCAAACATTCAACATAATCATCGAAAGTTATATCATTTTTAGCAATATTTCTTTTTATACGTTTAGATTTTTTTGTTTTATCATTACCCTCTACACGGATCTCGTACATCTTTGATCTTAAGTCAACAAATTCTGTCATAATTTACCATTATTTTCATTTTTCATGAGGCCCAACACTTTTTTGTTTACCAGAGGGATATTCCAATTGTTTTCTGGCGGATAGTCACTAGTATCAAAATGAGTATGGCTGTCACGTTTAATAACTTGATACAAGTCAGGAATGATTACCTCATAAATGAGAGAATCTGTGTCTGTATAACAAACTGTACAGTTAGATCCAAATTGAGGAATCATATAATCATAATGAAAATTGTATAAGGTAGTTTTAGCCAAGTCGAGAATGCACATATCTACATAAAGCGGTTTGTTAGCGAAAATCTTAGATCTATTTAGATCTATTGCTACTAAATTTTCATTGAATATAGTTAAGGTTTTAAATTCGGGATTTGAAATTAGGGCTCCAGCTCTATATAGGCCCGACCATTTAGTTACCAATTTCATATTACTGTATTTTCGAACGTTTTCCATAGTTTTACCAAAGTTTGCATTATTCATAAGTTTAAAGAGATTTTTCTCAAAATCATTTTTAGCTAATGGTCTAAGGCTAGTTTTTAGATCAATGTATGACTTGAGCCATGTGGATTGATTCAATTGAAGAATTTTATGAATTTTCTTTAATATTAAACCATGTTGGAGTGCTTGCTTTAGTTTTCTATAATGTAAAATATATTTTGTTTTATTTTTAACTGTAGCTAAAAGTTTCATTTGCTTAGATCCAAAAGCATAATCGCGTTTCGGGCAAAAAGGTAAATCTTTATGGTTGTAATGAATTTCTTGTGGATATTCTGGATCCACTTCTAAAATGTAACCAATAGGTGAATAATTAGGCACATCTTCAACCTTAAAGTTGGTTTTGTTTTCTACCCACTTGAAGCCATTGTAAGACAGAGATTGCGACATTGCTCAACCATATTCATTGTTGATATCATAATATTGTAAGAATTTTTGTGATTTATTTGGATCATAGCTAGCCATATGATATTTACTATTTGCTTTCGAGTAACGTTTAGAACATTGGCTAAGACCACCTCGAATACCGCGCTCTACAAACATAAACATATCAATATCATACAACAATTTTAACGATATATTTGTATGATTTAGCATTGCATCCCAAGTATAGCCAGGTAATGTAAAATAATGTGCAGGATCTAATCCATATGTCTTACAATAACTAGCACGAAATTGCTCAAACACGTCTGCTAACAAAAGAACATCTGTTTTTAGATATAACTCTGAATATTCGCCAAATTATTTAAATTAAATTCATTCCAAACTTTACAGGCATGTGTATAATCTTCACCACTAATATCACAATCATTCAACTTATTGTAAAATTCAGAAATGGTAGGTAAAATAGTGTCTAAAAATTTGTCTTTAGTACTAAAGTAATCTTAAGGGTATAGACCTTTACATGCTAAGAGATTAAATTGATTGTCAGATAAATTTTGCAATTGAGATTTTAAAATAGGAAAAGAAGTTAAATATGATGAAAGGGTATCAAGCCATAAACCGAACAGAACCAGTAAATCGAAATTTTATTGGGAGATTATCTAGATATTTTGTGAACGATATGTATCGCTATTTATTTATAGGAAGAAGATCAACCTTCCCTTCTAAGTCTGAAACTAATTTTTTTATAATAAAATGTGATACATAACCGCTACGATTATGAAAAATAACTGGAACAGTGTGAATATCTTTAAAATTTATATTACACCCAGCATGTGCTGGTCCTTGGAACTTACCTGTTAAGTGACAGTGATCACGCACTTTTCCATCATCTTCTGGAAATCGTTTCTCGCAAATATGACAGAGTGAAGTTACAGAGAAGTTGTTGACCTGCTCTCCAGTTAAGCGATCCATTCGTAGTGGGTTTTGAAAATATTTTCTAAATTTTCTGCAAATTGATTTAAATAGCTCACAAACCAATTAATACAATCCTCGCCACTGTAGTACTTGTAAGACGATAACGTGGGATCATATCAGCACTTTATATAATACGCTATACTACACGGAACATGTTCTTGATACTTGTTATTATCACTACAATCTATTAATAAACACTCCAAGTCTGCATATATAAGAAAAGGTAATTCTATATTATTCTTAAAGTTTTTAAATACTAAAGTTGATTCGTTTTCTGGTGGTAGTCGAATTCTCACATTGTTCACTTTTTCACAATCCTTTGTATGCTCCTCCAGTTTTGTAGTTGTGTGCGACGACAAAAACCGGGATAAATTCTTAATCTAAACAAAGTGGTATTTAATTGGTTCTTCATCTCTGTTGTAAATATGTGTGGGGTTTATTTAATGTGCAGGAGCTAGGAAGTTATAAAATAATAACCCGATTATTTAAAAATTGAATTCACTTTAATTAAAGTAATAACTAAGTTCGAGTACAGTGGTTTTAAAGAAAATACACTAGTGATGGATGGACAATTGCTGCTTCCTCCTCTGTCATATGTCTGTCGGCAAGTGTCGTGTTTCGTCTCTTCCAGTTCCAATGTTCCTTGTTTGGTTTCTCGGTTGGTACTCCAGCGATGAGAGTTGTGCTGCCAGAACTAAATATTTTGCGCGGGGATTTTGTATTCCCACATTCGGCTGTCCTGATCTGTACATCGTCCTCGAGGAATATGTTTGATTGAGTGTCTTGTTGAGTTATTTGTCATCAAATGGTTAAGTGAAAATTCTCTCCGAGTACTTTTCTGGTCATCTTTAGAGTAAAGTCGGCGTCGTATATTCAGGTATTTAGCTTGCTGAATATTCATCTTCCACATTGTCATCTTCAAGATAATAATCGTTAAGTACATGTTCAGAGTAAGCGTCTTCATTGAAATTTCTGTGTCTATCTTTGATTCTATTATTTCCAGAATAATCATCTTTCATTGCATCTTCGGGTTGGTTATTCACGTTTAATGGGGTCATCTTTAGCAAAATCATCAGTATGTCTTCAGGGTATTCATAAGTGGTATTTTCATCTTTGGAGTTCATCATGAACATGATTGTCCTTGCGATACGATACGGGCTTAAAATAGAGTGCTCTTGCTAATATAAGTGCTCAAATTCTGTCAGTGTTTGGGCATAAATTCCGTCTTGCACCTTCAAAAATATTTCATTTAAGGTTTCTGTTATTTTACGTGTACTTATAATTCTAGGTGTGCCTTCATTCTTCTACTACAAATAAAATTCAAATCTTACAGTTAAAGGTATTTCACGTAGGTGCTTTTGCATTTTTCTTTTTTCTTTTCGGGTCTTTTAATTACGTACTTTCTAAATTATCATGATCATTCGTTTTGTCTTCATCACTATATTCGTCTTCATCTTCTGATTGGATTCCTTGGAATGGTCTCATGTAATCAGCTTCTGAGGAGGTTCGCTTAGGGCATTGGTGTTCTCCCACTTTTTCTACATCATAGCGTTCATTCCCTTTGCTTTTGACTACCCGGTAAGGTCCTAAATACGACGGACGAATTTTGAGACCAGTTCCAATCTGCGTTCGTTTTATGACTACTAAGCCACCTGCTTGATATTTCGTAGGTTGTTTCTTTCGCTTGTTAAAATTTCTTTGATTTTCGGTTTGAACTTTGAGGATTTGTTCCACGGATTCCTGGCGTTTCATATCGCGATCGTTTTGGAATTGGTGTAAAAGTTCTTCATCGAGAAGTTCTGTAATATTTACATCGTCACTGTTGCTCATCTTTGTACCTACGAGTTATTCAAAGGGTGTTGTATACTCCTCTGGTGAGAACTATTGATCCACCTCTGAACTTTACTCATATGCTTATACCATTGATCCTCAGTCTCCACGGATAATTTTGTTAGTAAAGAAATAACTATGCTGTGGATTCTCTCTACTTGGCCATTACCGCGAGGAATGCCTGTGGTGATCGTTGCGTGCTCAATGTGCTCTTGTTGACAGTATCGTGTAAATTCAGAAGATGTAAAACTCGTTCCGCGGTCGCTTATTATGCGGACCGGATTTCCGAATATCATTTTTTGACTTTCCAATTTCTTTATTACTTCACTTGTTGTCGTAGTTTTTGTCGGATATAACCAAACGAACTTGGTGAACGCGTCGACTATAGTTAATATGTACGCGCAGCCCTTTTTAGTCCCAGTCATCGGACCTAAATGATCAATATGATAAGTCTGAAGCGGGAGAGATTCTTTCGGTATTGAGTGTAGGTAGCCTTCTTTTTGCGCTTTCCTATTTGATAATATGCATGGAATACAATTAGTAAGACATTCTTCGATCTTTTTTTTTAAATTTGGTATATAATATTTGCCATTTATAACAGCTTCTAACTTTCTTATTCCAAAATGTCCTTATTCATGGATTCTTCTTATTAGCTCCACCATCTCGCAGTTTGTAAAAGATCCCTCGTTCAGCCAAATAATCTTCAAACTCTTCAGTATGTATTATTTTAAGTATCGCTTTGGTGTTTTCGTCTTTTCCTTGGGCTGCCTGGACTACTAGACTGTCTTCTTGAATGGTTAGTATAACAGGATTTCTACTGAGAGCGTCAACATGTTTCATCTTCTGGCCTGAGCGATGCTCGATGACATAGTCGAACTCTGTGAGTATCATGGCCCATCTGGCCACCCTGGGTATTATTTCTCTTTTCTGCATAGTGCACGTGAATGCAGAACAGTCGGTGACAATTTTAAATTTGACTCCCAAGAGATACACTCTGAATTTTTTAACATAAGTAATAACAGCAAGGACTTCCAATATATAGCTGCTGTAGTTTTCTTCGGCTGGTGTTGTCTTTCTGCTCAGGTAATACACCGGGTGTAGCTCACCATCTTTACTGTCCTTTTGAAGCAAAACGGCACCATATCCGAGTCGGCTAGCATCTGTATATAGCTCTGTGACTGCCTTTGGATTGTAAATCGCTAAAATTGGTTTAGACGTTAAGGCCTCCTTAAGTTGACTAAAGGCCTGTATCTGTTGATGTCTGAATATAAATGTTTGCTCTTTTCGTAAGAGATCACTTAGAGGTCTTGCTATTATGGCGTAGTTTCTGATAAATTTGCGGAAGTAGCTAGTTAGACCAAGGAATAATTGCACATTTTTTATAGACTTCGGTGTTGGAAAATTTGCAACCGCTTTTACTTTGTCATCAGATGGAGATATTTTTCCTTTTTCGGTCAAATACCCAAGGTATTTAATACCAGTTTGCAGGAAACTGCACTTGGACCACTTAATTTCGAGACCGTTCTTCTCCGCGACGTCAAATACCTCCAATAGATCCGTGATGGCCTCTTCTTCGCTTTCTGACAAGACCACAATGTCATCTACATAAACAAGTACCTTGTTCTTTTTAATTAATTCTGAGAATACTTCGTTAATGTATCGCTGGAAATTCGTTGGTAATGTGCATAGACCAAACGGGGCTCTCGTAAATTCGTATTGCCCTGAATGCGTCACAAAGGAAGTATATTTCCTACTAGTTTTGTCAAGCCTTATATGGAAAAATCCATTCCTGAGATCTAGTGTCGAAAAAAAATTCGTCAATACTAATTTATCGACTTGATCCTCTATCAGGGGCAGAGGATGGTGGTCTCGTATTACAACTTTATTGAGACGGCGATAGTCAATACATATTCGCTTGGAGCCATCCTTTTTGTTTACTACTACTACCGGACTTGCATATTCCGAAAAGCTGGGTACAACAATGCCTTCGTTTAGCAATTCAGCCACTTGCTTGTCAACTTCTCCTTTCTCCAATGGTGACAGTCGTCGACGTGGCTGAAATATCGGTATATCATCTTTTACAACTATTTTCATATCGAACTCGGATCCCTTTGTAACAGGCATCGGATTATAATTGTTGATCATCTTTCGAACTCTTTCTTTGTGTTCAGAGTTGGCTATATAACTTAAATCGTGTTCATGCTCGTATATTGTAAGACATCGAACATCTAACTCTAATTTCGGAGGCTTAATAAAAACTTCTCCTTGATCGACGCGTAAGACTATTCGACTAAATAAGGTTTTCCCTAAAATTAGCTTTTTCGGCAAATGCCTTCTTTGACTACATGTATTCTTTCCATGTACTTGTCTCCATCAACCGTCAGAGTGACTTGGGCTGACCCCTCGGAATACAGCTGTTTCGAACCAGTACCGTGAAAGGTAACTGATTTGCCTGTTATTGGTTTCTTCAACAAATTATAATTATCTTCGTCTATAAAACTGAGATCGCTTCCAGTATCAATGAAAGCGCTAAAAGGGATACCATCAAGGTAAACAGTTTTCGACATACCACCATTACTTGTTAGACTAGCATGTTGACATTCCTTAGCAAAATCAATTTTTTTCTCTTCTTTAGCTACCTAATTTTTCGGACAATCGTGACTCGTATGCCCAAACTGGTTGCACACGAAACATTTTGGGCCATATGTTTTAGTTGGGCATTCTCTAGAAACATGTTCTTGTTTCCCACAAAGATTGCAAAAAGTTCTGTCTGGTTTCCCATATTTTATCTTTTTGCCATACTCAGTATTACTCGTAATAAGTCTCATTTGGTAGCTTCCTTCGTTTCTTTAATCGCGAGTGAAGCCCGGCGCTACTCTCTTTTATTTTAAATTCATCAAGTATACCACTTTCTGTTTCTCAGACCATTCTAAAATTTCAGCAGAATTTTCAAAATCTCTTACAAACTTGGTTACAAGATAATTATCCTGCCCGCTAAATGAATTCATAGATTCCTCAATATCTCTAAATGAAAAGGGAGAATGGTATTTACTAGCAGTACCGTGAACTAATGGATCTATCTGAGTTCTCAAAGGATTGGCTTCGTCTTTATTATTGTTATGGATTTGAGAATTCGCGATAGTTTGTTTACTTCTGCCATCATTAATCAGATCAGCGTTTCTTATTTCACGACCCTTAGAACTACTTGCTTGTGGATTGGCGAACGACTGTATTTCCTCATACCGCGAACTATCTAAAGTCTTTTTATTTTCAAGCCTCCGAAGCCTTTCCTGGCATTCTCGTATTGTATTATTTTTTTCTTCTAGAGCTTCTCTCAAATCTGCTACCATATTCTTATAAAGTGATACTTCATCCTCGCTATCACTTTGACACCGGAACGTACTTTGCCTTTTTGATTTACGATTCTTTCCCATTTTGATTGGTAAATCTAAGGTTGGTTTATTAAATTATCTTGAGATTTATTTCTAATATTTCGCGATTGAGTAGGTTTGTAATCCAGTTTTAGGCGAAACGTAATAATTTTTGAAGATTATTCATAAATATACTGAAGTTTGAGTGCCACTGACTAATTTCAATTCCGTGACGTCATACCGCATAAGCTTTTAATATTATATTGTCTCAGTTTGCGTTTGATGACACGAGTTTGATGTATGAATGTATGCTGAAGTACCAATATTAATTAAATCTATGACGTACTAATATAATGGCACACACTTTGTAATATAACCTTTTCTTTCTAAATTATAATGCACACTCTGAGCTCGTACTTTAATATTTTTAGTTTGTGTATGCAGGAATGAAATACGTAGGTACTTGCCTTTATTCTTTATAGTGTGTACTGATGTACCCACACCAATCGAATCCAACTCTCGACTTAACTGTCTCGTGGAATTTGTGTATCCCGTTGATCGTCCTGTTACTTTTGCTATCGTTGCAGTTAGCCGGTTTATTTTCAACTTCTTCCTTTGATGTATGCACCGGTTTACTTCTTTATTTTTCTACGAATAGTGGAAGCAGCAATTGTCTATATTTTTACTTGCTCGTTTTCTTTCTTTCTTGATGTAACCTTAGTTGCTTTCCCGTAAATTCAAATTTTGCTCCTATCCCACTTCTGACACCATGTGTGGGGTTTATTTAATGTGCAGGAGCTAGGAAGTTATAAAATAATAACCCGATTATTTCAAAATAGAATTCACTTTAACTAAAGTAATAACTAAGTTCGAGTACAGTGGTTTTAAAGAAAATACACTCGTGATGGATGGACAATTGCTGCTTCCTCCTCTGTCAGATGTCTGTCGGCAAGTGTCGTGTTTCGTCTCTTCCAGTTCCAATGTTCCTTGTTTGGTTTCTCGGTTGGTACTCCTGCGATGAGAATTGTGCTGCCAGAACTAAATATTTTGGGCGGGGATTTTGTATTCGCACATATTTTTGTGTTCTTCTGCATCATTGTAATATACATTTTGTATCATGAGTAGATTTACGTACTTTTCATTTTTATCTTTTGTCAAGTAAGTTGGTAGAGTGGTATAATATGTTTTCGCAGCATCTGAAGGCATTTTCAAAATACATACATTGATTGAAAGATTATTTTGTTTTTCAAATCGTGGTATCTGTTTAGTCGTCATCGGGAAAGTAATGTTTTTGAGGTATACAACATTAGAATAGTGGGGGTATATTGTTACACGTTGCGGATTTCTCTTTGCAGGAGGTAGGGCCGATATTATCGCCCAAGCAAAACAGGAGTCTTCATTATTCTTTAAAATAATGCAAGCTTTTTTGTATTCAATTTCCTTGTGTAATTCAATGTATGAAGATCCTAGTTGTGGCGTATATTCGTTAATATTAATACTCAAGTTTATAATTTCTGATAACGACCAACCGCTATATTTTCTTGAAATTCCTCCAACTGTTTCAGGATATCATCTTGGATGTTTTCTTTAAACCGAGCATTAATGTCTATATCTCTATATATTGGGGCATTCTTGGTGTTCATATATTTAAATTCGAAGGTTTATCAGAGCAATCTTGTAAAAATTTTAGTGGTTCCTTGTGGACTAAGTTGATAATTGCCCCCGTCCTGATGCGATCATTAAAGATGGACAGCAAGTCTTCCCATTTTACTCTGGTGCTAGCATAATTGACTCTATTTGGGTGCAGACTCGTATAACCACCACCAGTTATTCGTAACTTTTTTAATTGCACGCGATAACCTTGCACATGACTAATAGCATTTATCTGGATTTATTTTTCACCTACAGTCTTCGCTCTTTTTAAGTATTTCCGAAGAACTCCTAATATTTGGAACAGTCTTTTACACCATGCCCAACTAGTTCACGATTATTTTCAGCACTTATGAAGGCAATCTTAGCCTTTTGAATGAGTTCACTTACCCGCACCATTTTTATGCTTCAATGGTAATATATTAATATCAATAACGTAATAATTCGTTCGATACTTCCTAAAATGAACTGAGATTTACAAGGCTAAGTGTGAAGTATGTCGAAGAAATATTTTATTCGGGGCTTTAAAGAATATCATCAACTATTATTTTTTAATCTGCAGGATATATCCTTTTCTAACAGTTTTCACGTGATTTAACACTCGGCTTTACTTTTTAATTATTAAACACACGACACTAACAACGCTAAAAATTCTACACTAGGTATATACCTGCTAATATAAACGCCTTAAAACTTTTTTAAATTAAACGGAATCGACGGTTGCCACAACCTGAGTATTTTAGCCACAGGTTCTGGTCATCATATATATATTTACCAATATATGAAAAAGGAAAAAACAGCGAGGATAAAAAATTAAATTACCATTCACATAAAGTAAAATTCTTTATGTCTAATAATGTTTTTACCTTTAGTTATGCATTGGACCTGCAGTATCTGCTTTACAAATATGAAAAATAATAGTATGCAAGTTTGAATGATATACGAAAAATGAAAAGAGAACAAGGATAAAAATTAAATTTAACACTCACATAAAGTATTGCTAATAATGTCTGTACTGCCCGTAGTTAGAGGGTACATACAATAAATGAAAGGTGTGGTGAAATTTATGCCACTGGTATAAAGTTAGTGGTTTTATTTATCTATTCACTGCACTGAATGTTTCCAGTTCAATAAATGCTATAACTGGAAAACTACAAGATATGTATATCTATATTTTATAATATAAGAAGCTGAAACCAAGACGTTTAATAAATAATTAATATGTAGAAATTTGTTTTATTCAACTGTAGCAATTGACTTGTACTCACCTGATCGATATGTAGCAGCTGATTTACTTGACCTTTTATTTGACTGAGGTGTGGGATGAGGATATTCTTTATTGCAGTCGATACCCGCAATAAAGTGGATTTGTTAGGAATTGTCTTATTACAGTCGAGACCCGCAATAAGACTCTTTATTACATTCGATACCCGCAATAAAGTGTTTTGTGTTAGTGATTTTCTTATTACAGTCGAGACCCGCAACAAGAATCTTTATTACAGTCGAGACCCGCAATAAAGTGTTTGTGTTAGTAATTGTCTTACTACAGTCGATACCCGCAGTAAGACTCTTTATTACAGTCGATACCCGCAATAAAGTGGTTTTGTTAGTAATTGTCTTATTACAGTCGAGACCCGCAATAAGACTCTTTATTACAGTCGAGACCCACAATAAAGTGGTGTGAGTTAGTAGATTTCTTACTACAGTCGAGACCCGCAATAAGAAACTTTATTACAGTCGAGACCCGCAATAAAGTTATTTGTTAATAATATATTATCTCAGTCGAGACCCGAGATAATATCCTTTAAGTCAGTCGAGACCCGACTTAAAGTGAATGTTAGTATATATCTTAACTTCAGCCGAGACCCGAAGAAAGATTCTTTATTTCCGTCGAGACCAGAAATAAAGTGTATTGTTAGTAATATTTTTTATTGCAGTCGCTACCCACAATAAAAAACCTTTAATTTAATCGCTATCTAAAATAATCCAGTCGGTACCCAGAAAAAGAATATTTTGTTTTAGCCGTCAATTAAACAAAGTATTTAATTTAGTAATAAAATATAACACTAGGAAAAATCACTAGGAAATAACACAAAGGAATAAATTGCCAAGTTAATCACTGCACTGCTAAATCACAAAAGAGAGCGAATCAAGTCAAACTACTGTTTATATAGCCAGAGTTTGCGCACGGCACCAAAGAACGGTAGTCAGCGGCGCGTGGCAACCATATTGGCATAACAACAACTTGCATAGCAACAACAACCTGACCTAGCAACTGCACTTCATCATTGGTTCATAAAGTGTTACCATTTTAGTTATTGTTGTTAACAAGCTGCACTCAACTTATGAATATAAAAAATATTTTGCGTAAATTCAATTTATTCCTAATCCAGTGTAGTATAAATGTGAATAACATCTAAATCTTTCACATTTTGTTGAATGAGAAAGTTTACTTACCCGACAAAATTTGTAAATTCCTAAAACCAATACCTCCAGCTGACTTAGACGTAGCTAGAAGCAGCACACACGATTTGCTGCACATTTCAATCTTCTGCTGCGCAGTAATTTCTCGTGTATGGCGGAACGTGGTTCGTAATGAGAATTCTTGTATCTCGATACCGTGGTGGCCATACTTGTTGCTGTCCAGCTGACTTGAGCTGACAGCAGCAATTTGTTTACATAAGATTTTGCTTCGTGGGAATACATTAATTAGGTAAGATTATTTTATATTTCTTTAATAAGAGTTGATTCTTGGTGGTTTGTTTGCTCTTCTTTTTTAGGATTTCAATGATGAAGAAGCGATCAGCATGAATTTCGCATACATCCCACAAAAATAATTGCACCGCGAAGGAGTTGAGATTCATGCGGCTGGCGAGGCTCTGAGTTGCTTAGGAGAATAGGAAAGTAGTTACATTACATTTTGTTTATTTAAATTTACTAATTTGTTCTCTTTCAGAAGTTGATTTCTGTCCGGAATAAATGTCTTTACCTTAACCATTCTTTAAAGGCATATTAAGTTATCCCCTGGGTAGATCGCGATAACCTTTTTTAACCGTGCGGGAGCAAAATTCTCGATAGTTATTCTACAAAACGTTGTGGAAAACAAATTAGAGCTTGCTTGTTGGCTTTTAACCTTGAGATAATCTTTGTGGGCAGTCTGCATTATTTATTTTACAATTAATGTTAAGCTTGCTATTTTTAATCTGCAAGATGCGAGCAGAGTACATTTACAGCAAGCTTTACTTTCTATTCATATAATTAAATATCATTGATCTCCCATTCCTACACACGCTCACAATACCAAAGCGGTCGCAATCTTGTGATGTTATGCAAATTTAATAGGATGGACGAAGTGGTTCTAAATGTGGAGTAGCAGGGGCATATAATTCAAACGTGAGCAAAAAGATGTGACGTTCAAAGGATCGGTAAATTCAATAAAATTTATATGGCCCACATTTCGCTTTTAGCTCGCAGTTCAAGTTTGTTAAACTGTTTACATACCGGAATTTTTTTTGTTTTCATACAAACCGCTTTTGTTTGCATTCACACCTTCGTACCATTCTACTCATACAATTAAAATATCATTGATCTCCCAGTCCTACCCACGCTCATAATACCGAAGCGGAAGCAATTGTGTGATATCATGCTAATTTAATTGGATGAAGCAACAATGGCAACGAACGATGTGACGTGCTGTTCTTTTTATGCGCTAAATCAGGTTTAATAAAATCTGAAGCAGCTAGAGTGAATAACGTTTTGTTTTGATAGCTTTTGCATATTGTGCAGTGTTATCAATGTTTTAAGAGGAGTCATAAGCAAAGCCTAGGGGAAACAGCTGAGGTTGGCGGGCATATTAGCCTTGGGGAAACGGCTTTGGGGTCGGGGACATTATGCTGTGGGAAACGGCTGGGGGCGGGGACGCACAAACCCAACAACCCAACCTTACAGCTTTCATGACGTCATCACCCACAACTATGCTCGTCAACGTCTACGAAGAGCTTTTGGTACTATTTTGTAAATTTAGACGCCCTTTTAAAAATACACAGGAAATTGTGCTAGAACCCGCATAGCTATACTACTCAGCACATCAAAGCTTTAAATTTGACCCACCTAAAGGGAAATTTTATTGAAAATAAAAATCATTTTTTCATTACAACCTAAGACTTTTCAATACACATAACCTTGCATCTAAAATTTTCTGATATGGCTTTAATTTCCATTGCTTCATGTATGTATAATTGCAAAATTAAAAACACTGTATACTGGGTAAATTTGGAATTTATTTTAAAATTTACTTTATCTAATGTGGCGGTGGCACTGCTGACAAAACTTTAATACGATTTAGATGGCCGTCCAACGAGAAGTTAAGTTATACAAAAATATTCTTTATTTTAAGCTTTAACTATGCAAATATGACGAGGAAACGTAAATCTGTAAGTTCAACAATCCAATAAAAATTTGTGAGCATTTAGTAAAATAAAAAAAAATACTAATTCTACAGTGTGAGTCAAAAATGGGTTCTACAATAATTCTACATTAATTAACCGTCAATGAATGCATTAAGTATGCAACAATATTTCTTAATATCTCAAGTAGCCGTGATCTATTTTTTAGATATCCAATATCATACCATGATCACCCTTGTTTATTAACGATTTTTTATCCACAACTTACGTTTTAGCTGTTGTTGTTTTTTCAGCAAATGAAGTTTTCAATTATAATTTCCACTATTCATCTAAGGCATCATATTCTACAGATAAGTATCAGTTGTTGTTGTTGTTGTTTTCTTTCAGCTAAAGAGATTGGGAATCTTGCATTACAAAACATAAATCGCGCAATTTGTTTACTTTACTCGGCAGCCCACATCCCCCTAGTCCCAATAGTAATTTGCTAAGAAAACATGAAACCAAATTAGTAGGGTAGTAATGATAGTTCCGGCGCAAAATCCCCTGTTATTTCTCATGGAGGTCATAAGGTCATACTTTGCTTGGCAGCTATCTCGCTCGCACACATCATCCGTCTCTCTCACTTCCACACATGCTGAAGGGTATGGCATCATTGGAGGACCCATTACCCGAAGTAAAACACACGCACACACACACACACACACACACACACACACTTGCATCTTACGTGTGTGGTAATAGAAAAATTGTATTTGATTAAAACTATAAACTACGCAAAACGCAAAACAGATTAATAACAGATTAATAATTAGAAACTATCATAGGCAATCGCAAACTTTACTCAACATATTTAATCTGCATGATGCAAAACCGGCTTTACAGTTTTAATTATTAAACATTGCTCACTTTACTTCTTCGTTGGTGGCGTAAGTAGTTGTCGTTTTTTATTACACTACAAAACAAGAATAAAATATGCATTGCGAAAGTTCACAGCACGCCACATCTTAAGAATAACGTTTAAATTATGTACTCCTACTACCCCACATTTAGAACCACTTCATTAACCCAACTAAATTCGTATAATAGCACAAATTGCGATGGTATTGCTAGCGTGTATAGGAATGTGATATCAATGATCTTTAATTAAATGTGTAGAAAGCTAGGAATGTGTGAATATAAACAAAACAAGTTTGTATAAAAAAAAATTTTTTGCCGGTATGTATACAATTTTACGGTTTAGCAAACTTGAACTGTGGGCTGAAAGTGTAGGGTGGGATCATATTAATTTTATCGAAGGAATCAATGCTTTAAATATGATTATTTTAGGTATTGGGAGCTTAATGCAAATAATTGAATGTGGAAGATATCGAACAAAGCCAACTCAGAACAAGTAAAAAAGCTAGAATTGGTCTAAGACCAATTCTTATGATACCCTAGATGAATGCCCGTATTAAATTTCGTATGGTCACCGATCTATTCAAGTATTGATTTTGAAGTAGATTTTCGCATATATTTCTAGAACAGTTTGTCGCACAGAAAAAATGGTAATAACCAATTTTATAGGATTTCGTATTCTGCAGAAGTTTTTAGTACAATAAAAGTGTCTTGGACTGATCGTTTTCAAAGTATACGTAAAAAACCGAAATTTTTATATGGCAACACCAAGAAGGAGTTGCCCGATTTAGTCCATTTTTGACATTTTATTTGCTAATATAGTAAAAACATCATGTACGAAATTTCAGCTCTCTACGTCGATGCATTCTCAGGCAGTGTCCAAATATATAGCGGAAAACGAAATTTTTATATGGCAACCCCACGAAGGACTTGCCTGATTTGTCTCATTTTCGAACTTAATTTTACTTTTTTTTTTAAAGTCCGTGTACAAAATTTCAGCTCTTTAAGTGTACGCGTTCTCGAGTTATCGTGAGCACAGACGGACAGACGGACGGACGGACGGACACACGGACGGACGGACATTCAAAACTCGAAATAAATTTTAATATTATGAATGGGTTTCCAATCCATTTTGCTCTACCATCATAATTTCGAGGTGTTACAAACGGAATGACAAACTTAGTGTACCCCTATGATTTCATCTAGGGTATAAAAAGTTGAGTTAAGAAGTAGAAGACACGGTTGGTAGCTGGTAAATATATTTATTGTAGTTGCGAGAGCTAGTTTCAAATAATAAGGGAGAGGTGCCGGTATTTGATAGGATAACTCATCGTTTTCAACTTCAAATATAAAATTTTATTAACAATTAATTTTCTTAACCTCATATCACGAAATTCAAATAACAAATTAACTTAAAACTAGAAACTAAAATAACAATTCAGTTTAAAAATTCAATATAAATTAAAAATGGTCCAAATGACGTAGTCCGTCTCTTTATTTCTGAAAAGAAGAAGAAGAAGACCGGAATTAGTTTCTGTCACCATATAAACTACTAGAATAACAAGTAAAAAAGCTAGAATTGGTCTAAGACCAATCCTTATGATAACCTAGATGAATGCCCGTATTAAATTTCGTATGGTCACTGATATAATCAAGTTTGATTTTGAAGTTGCTTTTCGCATATATTTCTAGAACGTCGCACAGAAAAAATGGTTATAACCGATTTTATAGGATTTCATATTCTGCAGAATTTTTTAGTACAATAAAAATGTATTAGACTGATCGTTTTCAAAGTATACGTAAAAAACATACATTTTTATATGGCAACACCAAGAAGAAGTTGCCCGATTTAGTCCGTTTTTGATATTTGATTTGGTAATGTAGTAAAAAAGTCACGTATGAAATTTCAGCTCTCTACGTCGACGCGTTCTCTGGCAGTGTCCAAATATGTAGCGGAAAACGAAATTTTTATATGGGAATCCCACGAAGGAGTTGCCCAATTTGTCTCATTTTCGAACTTAAATTTCCTTTTTTTTTCAAAGCCCGTGTACAAAATTTCAGCTCTCTGAGTATAAGCGTTCTCGAGTTATCGTGCGCATGGACGGACGACCGACGGACGGACATGCAAAAATCAAAATAACTTTTAATATTATGAATGGGTGTCCAATCTATTTTGCTCTAGCATCATTATTTCGAGGTGTTACAAACGGAATGACAAACTTAGTATACCCTATAAATTTCATCTAGGGTATAAAATTAGTAATTCTGCTACTGCGTGTGGACACTACGGCTGTACAGTGACGCACAGAAGAACTTTCTGCGAATCTGTTTGATGGTAGCGGACCTGTCAGGCAAAAAAGCTGAATACGCAAACACAGGGAGTGCAGCAGCGTGCTGCAACGTGTGGTGTAGAACACATGTAGCACAATAAGAGTTTGGCAGAATTATTCTCCTGTTTAGGTGTGGGAATGTGGATGATAGGAATTTTCAGATTAGATTCTGAACAGAATTAGACTTCTGTAATAAGCATCGGAATAATTTCAGATTAAACTCTGAACAGAATTATACTTCCGTAATAATGATGGGAATAATTTCAGATTAAACTCTGAACAGAATTATGCTTCTGTGTTAAGGACAGGAATAATTTCAGATTAAACTCTGACCAGAGTTATACTTCTGTATGGCGGATAGGAACACGATTCTTATTTGCAGATTAGACTCTGAATCAGATGAACTCTGAGCAAGGAATGGTGCAATAGTAGATACGGTATGTTAGTTCTGGACCACTTTTTCCATACAAAAAGTGCACGGAAAATTCCAACTATTTTGGTGGTTCTGGCCCGAGTAGATACGGTATGTTAGTTCTGGACCACTTTTTCCATACAAAAAGTGCACGGAAAATTCCAACTATTTTGGTGGTTCTGGCCCGGATTCTGGGCCACGTCACAGGGTCTGCCCGGGGAATTCCTTTCGTACCGTGTGGCTGATCAGGAGATGACATAATTTTTTTTTAGTAATAATTCAAGGTTTGTTTTGCTCATGGGGGTGCTGCGCCTAAATGTAGGCTTTTTTGCTATGATTTTTCTTGGAGCCTACATGTAGGCTTTTGGTTTTGAACTAATATTAGTAATAATTAAAGTTAATAGTGGGACATTTTTCTTCATGCCAATGGATTCTAGATGGTTGGGGTTATGATATTAGGGGGGTGGGGATATTAGGGGAGGGGGTGAAGTTTAGTAATGATTAAAGTTAATAGTAGGACATTTTTGTTCATGCCAATGGATCCTTGATGGTTGGGTTGGAGCTATTAGGAGGGGGGGGGGGTGAAATTTTGATCAGAAATCCTCTACGGGCTTTGGTTTTCGAGATATTAGCGATTTTACCTTTTCAGATATAGTTACTATTATTAATAATTCAAGTTACCTAGGATAGTTTTGTTCATGCCATTAGATTCTACAATGTGTTAGTGGGGAAGTGGGTCAGCGGGGGAATAAAATTTTTGGTAGAAATCCTCTACGGGCTATGGGTTTGGAGATATTAGTGACTTTACCTTTTTAGACATAGTTAATATTAGTAATAATTCAAGTTTTTTTTTGCTCATGGGGTGCTGCACCTAAATGTGGTCCTTTTCAGGTTGGTTTTGAATTTAAATTAGTAATAATTAAAGTTAATAGTAGGAAATTTTTGTCCATCCCAAGGCTTCTAGATCGTTCAGGTGGGGCTATTATGGGGATAAAATTTTCTTCAGAAATCTCCTACGGGCTCTGGTTTTCGAGATATTAGCGATTTTACCTTTTCACATACAGTTAATATTATTAATAATTCAAGTTACCCTGGGGAGTTGTAGATATCAGCATGATGTCACCTTGGATTTGCTGTTTTCTTACTTGAAGATTTCTTAGGGAGTAAGTTGTAGATATCAGAAACTCCGGATCACTTTCTATGGGGGTTCTGGATATCCAATATTAGATGTTTACCAAACATTGTAATTGTAATTTGATATCACCGCTGTAAACAAATTCGCATTTAAGCTGAATGGTTCACATACACCTGTGCAAACTCCCTGTTAAAAAAATTCGCATTTTAGGTGAATGAGTCATGCACACCTGTGTAGACAAATTTAAGCAATATAAGTACAGTTATTCTTTTCATGGAATTTGATACCACACTTACTATAGACAGCCAAAAATTTTATCATGTTGTTCCAAGAATTGTGTTTTATTGTTTATTCGATATCATAACAGCCTGTAAGCAAATTCGTTGGAATTCATCCTGTGCCATGATTATTGCAGCAGCAGCATCATTCATGTGTACAAACTGTTGCTATAAAAGCCCAAGCAAACTCTTGGGGAGCATCAGTCAATTTTAGTGAGTCTCAGTGATTGTTTAAAAATATACAAAAAAAAAAAACAAAAAATAAAATTTAAAAATGTCTTCGGTGTTAGGAAATAAAAGTTTTTCAATAATTGAAAACTTGAGAAAAGATGAGATGGAGTGTTTAAAAAATTCAGTGAATAACGACTGTATTGTTCAAAATTGCAATAGAAATATGCATAAATTTCAAGTTGCATATCGGAAGTGCAATAAGAGTGCTAGGAAACGACACTTCGAGAGCTGTATCTAGCAAATTAAAGCATTGAGAGCACTATTGAGAACTCCCCGTCGAGGTGGAGGAATTACTCGCGTAAAAAGAAGTGATTTTGTAAAGTGGAAATAAAGACAATATTCGCAGACAGAATTCAACAAGGTGTTATTGCAAATTTAAAACATATCGATCCGAAGCTATTTATGCAAGACGCTGCCAAATTATTTATACGCCGCATTAAGAATTCATTAAAACATTATATTAATATGAAAGTTTCTACAACGTTTTGCGGTGAATATGTTAAGGAAACTGGTGACAATGAAATTATAAAAGACATTAAATATTTCCAAGGGAGATCTGCTCCAATTAGAGCAGATGATAATTTAGAGGAGTGGTTTAAATCAAACACATTGGATCCAATAAACACTCAGCTGGAAGAATTCCAAGAAAAAGACTGTGGCTAGGCACTGCACTCTATAATACATCTAGCAGTACACATCAACAAGTGTGAACAGCTCCGAGGATCTTCGTATTTACCCCTACCAAAGGAGATTGCATCAAAGAAAGCTTGCATCAATGCACAAAATATTGATGAATCATGAATCGCATGGGCCGTAACATCAGCGCTATATCCTGCAAATATTCACTCTGATAGGACCTCATTACATCCACATTATTTTACTGTGCTAAATTTAACTGGAATAATATTTCCCATGACACTTAAGCAAATTACGCAATTTGAAGACCACAACGATTTATCAATAAACGTATTCATCCTAGAGAAAGAGTATTTCTTCACCACAGTTCCAGTTCGACTTGCGAAATACAGGACGGAGCGACATGTAAGTCTCTAAATGCTACATCATGACTTTGACCAGGATGATGACCATATGGATGATGATGACGATACCATTTCTGCTGGATCAAAAATCTTTCACGCCTTGTATCGAAACAAAATTCGAAGCTTAATGGTCAACGGTATATATGCGACAGATCTTTGCTCTACTTTTTCTCTGAAGAAAAATTAGCATCACTCACCCCCGAATTCGAGAGTCAAAATGACTGCAGGATTATGTATCCTTCAGAGGAAAGGAAATGGTTGGAATATAATAATTTTAACCATAAGAATCCAGTCCCGTTTTGTGTGTATGCTGATCTTGAGTCAATATTGAAGCCGATTCAGGGAAACAATCAAAATACACAGCGAATCCAGGAGCATGAAGTTCACAGCATAGGATTCGATTTGCATTAGAATTGCAAAAAATTGCATCCATAGCTGTATAGGAAAAGCTGAACATCAGACCAATGCAACCCCTGACTAAACAGGAACGGCGATCAAAAGAAAAAAAGTTTGCAGCCGATGAGGAACGAATTCGGGACCATTGCCACTTAACAGGTAAATACTGAGAATCATAATGCAATTCATTTTCATAATTTTCCTTAACAGGAAAATACCGAGGGCCAGCCCACAATTCATGCAACCTCATGTATCAATACTGCTCCATAGTTCCAGTCATTTTTCACAATTTATCTGGATAGGATGCTCACTTCATTATTAATGATATAGCTATAGCGATTCTTGGGAAAGTGGATCTCCTTCCAATTAAATAAAGAAAGATACATTTCGTTCACCAAGCACGTTGAAGGCAGTCACATAAAATTCAGATTCCCCGATTCCTTCCGTGTTATTTCAGAATCCTTATATAAGCTATCATCATTGCTGCCAATGGATAAATTAAATATTACAAGAGCTGTATGGCAGGAATTGAGTGATGATGACTGTAAACTACTTACGCACAAAGGTTTCTTCCCATACGACTTCGTTGACGATTGGACTAAATTGGATTTCCAACATTTACCAGCTCAGGAGCAATTCTATAATAAAATGACTGACAGTGATATATCTTCTGAGGTCTTCAGCCGCACAGAAAAGTTGTGGAGGACATTTGAAATACAGACACTTGGCGAATATTCCGAACTATAAGTGGATACTGATGTTTTCCTATCGGCTGATGTGTTTGAGAACTTTGGAGATGCGTTCATGAAGACTTACAATTTAGATTCAACACATTATTACACAATGACAGGCTTAACATGGGACGCTATGCTAAAATAAACCAAAGTGAAGTTAGAGCTGATAACCGACGTAAATTTACTGCTATTTATAGAGAGAGGTATTCGGGGTGGTATAAGTCAATGCTCGAACAGATAGAGTAAAGCAAATAATAAATATATGGATGATTTTAAACCCGGCGAGAAAGAGAAATACCTGATGTATTATGATGTAAATGAACTTTATGGATGGGTCATGTCACAGCATTTACCAACCAGAGGATTCAAATGGGTTGATGCTCCCAATATCGACGTTTTAGAAATTCCTGATGATTCACCAATTGAATACATATTCGAAGTCGACTTGGACTATCCTCAACATCTACATGATAAACATAAGGATTTACCGTTTTACTCTGAGCATGCAGCACCACTTGAAGCAAAATTAGAAAAGCTTTTGATAACATTACATCCTAAAACTAAATATGTAATGCACTACCGAAATTTGAAGCAATGCTTATCACATGGCCTTATTCTGAAAACAGTGTACCGGGTTCTTCAATTCAACCAATCAGCTTGGCTTAAACCATATATTGACTTACATACCACCAAACGGAAGCTGGCTACCAGCGATTATGAGAAGGACAGCTATAAGAAGATGAATAATGCAGCTTTTGGTAAGACCATGGAAAATGTTCGCAAGTATAGCGATGTAAAGCTTTGCGTAAAGTGGGAAGGTCGCCCTAGTGCAAGAGCTCGGATTGCGGCACCAAACTTCGACAGTGCAACGATATTTGATAAGAATTTAGTTGCTGTGGAATTAAGCTGACTCAAAATCTTATTCAATAAGCCCGTTTATATTGGAATGGCAGTTTTGTAAATTTCAAAGATATGCCTCTATAATACCAACTACAGTTTTATGCAGCGTGAATTTGGAGGTAAATGTAAAGTCATGTATACAAATACAGATTCTCTAATATAAGAACTTGAGAAGAAAAATGCATATGGGTTTATGGCCGAAAATATAAAAAAATATGATACAAGTGATTACCCAGAAGATAATCAATTCAATTTACCGCTCATCAATAAAAAAATTCTCGGTCTAAGGAAGGATCAGCTGAATGGGAAAATCATGAGCGAATTTGCAGGCTTGCGCGCGAAAATGCACAGACAAGGTATAAACGATGGTAAAACTGTAAAGAAAGCAAAAGGAGTAAAGGCTAATGTTGTCCAGAGGCATATCAATTTAGAAGACTACGTCGAATGTTTGCATAACAAGCGAATATTAACTGCTAATCAAAGCTCCTTACGATCGTATAACCATAATGTCTAAATGATCAGCCAAAAGAAGATTGCATTTATTCCATATGATAACAAGCGGTATATTATGAGTGGGACAACGGATACTCTACCATGGGGACATTACTCTATTCAATCAGAACAGCAAGGAGCAGACGCTTATGTATTTTCTGCGTCTGCTCCTTGCTGTTCTGATTGAAATGAGTAATGTCCCCATGGTAGAGTATCCATTGTCCCACTCATAATATACCGCTTGTTATCATATGGATTAAATGCAATCTTCTTTTGGCTGATCGTGCAGACATTATGGTTATGCGATCGTATGGAGCTTTGATTAGCAGTTAATACTCGATTGTTATGCAAACATTCGACGTAGTCTTCTAAATTGATATGCCTCTGACCAACATTAGCCTTTACTCCTTTTGCTTTTTTTACAGTTTTACCATCGTTTATACCTTGACTGTGCAATTTCGAGCACAAGCCTGCAAATTCGCTCATGATTTTCCCATTCAGCTCATCCTTCCCTAGACCGGCAATCTTTCTATTAATGAGCGGTAAATTGAATTGATTATCTTCTGGATAATCACTTGTATCAAATTTGTTTATATTTTCGGCCATGAACTCATATGCATTTTTCTTCTCAAGTTCATATATTAGAGAATCTGTATCTGTATACATGACTTTTACATTTACCTCCAAATTCACGCTGCATAAAACTGTAGTTGGTATTATAGAGGCATATCTTTGAAATTTACAAAACTGCCATTCCAATATAGACGGGCTTATTGAATAAGATTTTGAGTCGCCTTAATTCCACAGCAACCAAATTCTCATCAAATATCGTTGCACTGTGGAAGTTGGGTGCCGCAATCCGACCTTTTGCACTATAGCGACCTTCCGACTTTACGGAAAGCTTTATATCGCTATACCATTTTCCATGGTCTTACCAAAAGCTGCATTATTCATCTTCTTATAGCTGTCCTTCTCATAATCGCTGGTAGCCTGCTTCCGTTTGGTGGTATGTAAGTCAATATATGGTTTAAGCCATGCTGATTGGTTGAATTGAAGAACTCGGTGCACTGTTTTCAGAATGAGGCCATGTGATAAGCATTGGTTCAAATTTCGTTAGTGTATAACATATTTAGTTTTAGGATGTAATGTTATCAAAAGCTTTTCTAATTTTGCTTCAAGTGGTGCTGCATGCTCAGAGCAAAACGGTAAATCCTAATGTTTATCATGTAGATGTTGAGGATAGTCCAAGTCGACTTCGAATATGTATTCAATTGGTGATTCATCAGAAATTTCGAAAACGACGATATGGGGAGCATCAACCCATATGAATCCTCCGGTTGGTAAATGCTGTGACACGGCCCATCCATAAAGGTTATTTACATCATAATACATCAGGTATTTCTCTTTCTCGCTGGGTTTAAAATCATCCATATATTTATTATTTGCTTTTCTATATCTGTTCGAGCATTGACTTATACCACCCCGAATACCTCTCTCTATGAATAGCAGTAAATCTACGTCGGTTATCAGTTCTAGCTTCACTTTGGTTTATTTTAGCATAGCGTCCCATGTTAAGCCTCTCATATTGTAATAATATGTTGAATCTAAATTGTAAGTCTTCATGCACGCATCTCCAAAGTTCTCAAACACATCAGCCGATAGGAAAACATCAGTATCCACTTATAGATCGGAATATTCGCCAAGTGCCTGTATTTCAAATGTCCTCCACAACTTTTCTGCGCGGCTGAAGACCTCAAAATATATATCACTGTCACTCATTTTATTACAGAATTGCTCCTGAGCTGGTAAGTGTGGGAAATCCAATTTAGTCCAATCGTCAACGAAGTTGTATGGGAATACACCTTTGCGCGTAAGTGGTTTACAGTCATCATCACCCAATTCCTGCCATACAGCTCTTGTAATATTTAATTTATCCATTGGCAGCGATAATGAAAGCTTATCTAAGGATTCTGAAATAAAACGGAAGGAATCGATGAATCTGAATTTTATGTGACTGCCTTCAACGTGCTTGGTGAACGAAATATATCTTTCTTTATTTTGTTGGAAAGAGATCCACTTTCCCAAGAATGGCTGTAGCTATATCCTTAATAATTAAGTGAGCATCATATCCCAATAAATTGTGAAAAATGACTGGAACTATGGAGCAGTATTGATACATGAGGTTGCATGAATTGTGCGCTGGCCCTCGGTATTTTCCTGTTAAGGAAAATTATGAAAATGAATTGAATTATGATTCTCAGTATTTACCTGTTAAGTGGCAATGGTCCCGAACTCGTTCCTCATCGGCTGCAAACTTTTTTTCTTTTGATCGCCGTTCCTCTTTAGTCAGGGTTTGCATTGGTCTGATGTTCAGCTTTTCCTATACAGCTATGGATGCAATTTTTTGCAATTCTAATGCAAACCATTGTTGGTATTTCTTGCCTCGATATGATCTACAATATGAGAACTTAGCATCATGTTTCCAATGGATATCGAATCCTATGCTGTGAACTTCATGCTCCTGGATTCGCTGTGTACACGCAAAACGGGACTGGATTCTTATGGTTAAAATTATTATATTCCAACCATTTCCTTTCCTCTGAAGGATACATAATCCTACAGTCATTTTGACTCTCGAATTCGGGGTGTGTGAAGCTAATTTTTCTTCAGAGAAAAAGTAGAGCAAAAATCTGTCGCATATAGACCATTTACCATTAAGCTTCGAATTTTGTTTCGATGCAAGGCGTGAGAGATCTTTGATCTGCCAGCATCATCATCATCATCCATTTGATCATCTTCCTGGTCATAGTCTACTTGTAGCATTAAGAGACTTACATGTCGCTCCGTCCTGTGTTTCGCAAGTTTAACTGGAACTATGGTGAAGAAATGCAATTTCTCTAGAATGAAAAAGTTTATTGATAAATCATTGCGGTCTTCAAATTGCGTTATTTGCTTAAGTGTCATGGGAAATGGTATTCCAGTTAAATTTAGCACAGTAAAATAATGTGGATATGATGAGTTCCTATCAGAGTGAACATTTGCAGGAAATAGCGCTGATGTTACGACCCAAGCAGAGCATGCTTCATCATTATTCTTCAAATTAATGCAAGCTTTCTTTTATGCATTTTATGCAATCTCCTGTGGTAGGCGTATATACGATGATCCTCGGAGCTGTTCAAACTTGTTGATGTGTACTGCTAGATGTACTATAGATTGCAGTACCCAGCCACTGTCTTTTGCTTGGAATTCTTCCAGCTGAGTGTTTATTGGATCCAAAATGTTTGATTTAAACCACTCCTCTTGTTGTAACCCACTGTGTAATAACTATTAAACGATCCAAGCCACAAACCTACTCTGGCATTACAGACTGCTACTGGTACGGCGGAACATTTGGAGTTGAACCTGCATAAGATATTTCGATAATTTACCTAGATCTAAGTGCTGTATTAAATGAACTTTAGTGAAGGAACGACGTCTTCTTACTAGTGCCCTTGGTCCTGATACCTCCACCTCATTTGGCGACAGAGCTGGGATTAATAGGAATATACACATTACAGGTAATTGCTGTAATTACATCATTTGCCGACGAAAACGGAGAAGTGCACACACGTGCCGCAAAAGCAAATTTCACTCTATATGGGAAGTGCATTGTTCCAGCAATACCGTGGAAATTTAGTTTTTCGAATGGCCAAGAGATAAATCTAGTGAAAGTGAAAACGTGCGATACTGCAAAAAAAAAAAAAAAACAGAGAAAAAGAAAAGAAATAAATAAAGCGCGAAGTGCCAAACGTAAGGTCAAAGTTATCTTCTGCAAAAGCACAAGCACATTTACAATCACCGACTTACCGCAAGGTTAAGGTTATCTTTCGGGTCAGTGTTGAGTGCTAGACAAGAAAGGGAACACAAGTGCACCATTCACAATAGCCGCACTACCGCACGTTTAAGGTTATCGTTTCTAATTCTAGTGATATAACTGAAACGTCTGGGAAAAAAATGACAGAAACGTCATCTCTAGCTTGTGTCACGATAGAGCCATTTCATCCTGAAAAAATTTCATGGAACCGCTGGGTAAAGCGCCTAGAATGTACACTGCAATGCTACGATATTTCGGACGATAACAAGAAAAAGTTTTTATTGCTACGTTACATTGGACAGGAAACTTTTAATCTGCTTTGCGACTAATTAGAACCTGAGGATCCAATTACAAAGACTTACAAGGATCTAGTAGAAACGTTAAGACAACACTACGATCCTAAACCTTTAGAGCTTGTACAGAACTATAAATTCCACAAAAGATACCAAAGAGAAGGAGAATCGATCAGTGAATTTATAATCGCACTACGAAGCATCGCGACGAACAGCAATTTTGGTGATTATTTATCAATTGCCCTTAGGAATCAATTGGTTTTTGGTGTACGTAGTCAGAGAATACAAAGCCGTCTCCTGGAAGCATCGAATTTGACGTTAGAGAAAGCTACTGAAGTTGCATTGGCATTAGAGCTATCTTCAAAAGGAGAAGCAGAAATTAAACAAAATGCAACAGTCGATGTGAATTATGTGAATCATGCTCAACGCAATAGGAAACCTAAACAGTTATCATATTCTAAATTAAATACTAATAATCCTAAAGTTAATTGTGGCAAAAATTATAAATCTGTTTTAGGTAACAGCACCGAATGTTTCCGTTGTGGCAGTGACAAGCACCTGGCAAATCAGTGTAAGCATATAAATTCATTTTGCGGCTCCTGTAACAAGAAAGGTCATCTGAAAAGGGTCTGCCTTCAAGGCAAAAGAAAAATGCAGACTAATCAGGTTGAAGAGACAATTCGAAGTGGTATTGATGACGAGTGTTGTGGCTCCTTTGAAATAGAGGAGGTTTGTGGAATTCAGTCAAAGCAGAGCAATCTTCAAAAGTTTTGGCTCTCTCTTCAGGTAAATAAAAAACTTGTAAAATTCGAAATTGATAGTGGTTCCCCGGTATCAATATTGAACCATGTTGACAAATTAAAATTTTTTCCAAATTCGATCATTCAACCGACCGATAAGAAGCTAACCAGCTACAGTGGAAATGAGCTCAGGGTGCTAGGCATGATTGAAGCAAGGGTGCAAAGATCCAAAAAAGTTTTAAATCTTCCTTTGTACATTGTTGAAATTGATCGCCACCCACTGTTAGGGAGGGAATGGATATGTGAGCTTCAAATGAATTGGAATAGTATTTTTTCTCGTGAGTTGGAAGTGAATCAAATTTCAGGAATGACTAGTGAGAAATGCATAAGTACTTTAAGTGAAATGTTCCCTAAAGTTTTTCACGGATCCATTGGAAAGATTCGTGGTATGCAAGCGAAGTTAAATCTCAAAGAAGATGTTAGGCCAGCGTTTCTGAAGGCTAGACAGGTACCATTTGCGATAAAGGACGCTGTGGAAAAAGAACTATTACATCTGGTAGAACAGGGTATCCTTGAAAAGGTGAATTACTCTCGCTGGGCTACGCCGTTGGTCGTAGTTCGGAAGACAAATAATACCGTTCGGTTATGCGGGGATTATAAGCTGACTACAAATCCTATGTTGATAGTTGATGAGTTTCCAATGCCAGTAATGGAAGAATTGTTTTCGAATATGGCTGGTGGAAAAAAATTTTCTAAAATAGATCTAGCTGCTGCTTACTTGCAAGTTGAAGTAGAACCTGCGGATAGGGAAATACTTACCCCGAATACACATTTAGGTTTGTTTAGGCCAACGCGTCGAATGTATGGTATTTCTTCTGCACCTGCCATTTTCCAGAGGCTGATGAGCCAAGCACTCGCAGGAATTCCAGGTGTTGCATATTTTCTAGACGATATCCGGGTAACTGGATCGGATGACAATGCTCATTTTAACAGGTTATTAGAAGTGTTTAAAAAATTAGATCAGTTGAACATTAGAGTACAGCCTCCAAAATGCGATTTTTTTGCTGATAAAATTGAATATTGCGGGTACGTAGTGGATGAGTGGGGAATTCATAAGCAACAAAAGAAGGTAGATGCTATTCAAAAAATGCCTAGGCCCACGAACAGGGACCAAGTTAGGGCTTTCATGGAATTAATAAATTATTATGGTAGATTTTTTAGAAACCTTAGTACCATCTTATATCCCTTAAATAATCTTCTGAAGGAAGATGTTTCATTTAGTTGGGATGGAGATTGTGAAAAGGCGTTCCAAGCAGCCAAAGAAGAAATGCAATCTGATAAATTTCTCGTACATTACAACCCTAAACTGCCGCTATTGCTGGCCACAGACGCATCAACTTACGGTGTAGGAGCGGTTCTTAGCCATATTTATCCGGATGGGAGGGAGAAGCCTATACAATACGCGTCTCAAACGTTGAACAAAACCCAACACCGATATAGCCATTTGGATAAGGAAGCATATGCAATAGTATTTGGGGTTCGGAAATTCAGCCAATATTTGTTAGGCAGGCATTTCATACTGGTTACTGACAACAAGCCAGTCACCCAAATATTTTCCCCTAACAAGGGACTACCGACACTGACTGCAACACGAATGCAACATTATGCAGTATTCTTAGAAGCGTATCAATTTGACATACAATACCGAAGCAAAGGAAAGCATGAGAACGTAGATGCATTGTCAAGGCTCCCAATTGAGGAGACGAACCCGGCCCTGTTGGATGAGCCTAGTGCGATGGAAATACATCTCATTGAAACACTACCGGTCACCGCAAAAGAGCTGTGTGAGGCAACACAGAAAGATAAATCGGTACAAATTTTGCTGCAAGGATTGAAAAGTGGAAGAAATGTTGCACCAAAATTTAGGTTCGGTGTAGACCAAACTTTATTCACGTTGCAAGGCGATTGCATTATGAAAGGGGTACGGGTATTTGTGCCAGAGTGCCTGAGAGGAAAAATATTTGAAGAGCTGCACTCGGGTCATTTTGGCATTTCTAGAATGAAAGCACTAGCGCGAAGTTATTGCTGGTGGGAAAACATAGATAAAAACATTGAAAACATGGCCAGAAATTGCAAACAATGTCAGGCTGTCAGACCGGAACCAAAAAAGGCACCAGTCCACTGTTGGGAAACTCCCAACGAACCATTTCAAAGAGTGCATGTAGACTATGCTGGACCCTTTCGTGGCATTTACATCTTTATTTTAGTTGATGCATTCTCGAAATGGGTGGAAGCAAAAATTTGTAATAATATTACGACTCAAACTACAATTAAACTATGCCGTGAAATTTTTAGCACTTTTGGTATCCCTTCGATACTTGTAAGTGATCATGGAACTCAATTCGTTTCCGAAGAGTTTCAAAAATTTCTAAACTTAAACGGAGTTATACATAAAAAAGGAGCACCATATCATCCGGCAACAAATGGACAGGCGGAGAGATATGTCCAAACACTAAAGCAAAAGCTAAAATGTTTATCTGAAGCAAATAGCAATATGCACGCCGAATTGTGCAATATTTTGTTAGCATACAGAAAAACATCTCACCCAGTTACAGGAAAATCTCCCGCATTGCTCATCTTCAACCGCCAGATTAGGTCCAGATTAGATTTACTAATTCCTAAAGAGACCGACAAAAATAATAAAAACGCGGAACTGGTAGTTAGGGTACTTTTTATGGGGGAAAAAGTGGCTGTTCGTAACTATTCGGACAAAAATGTAAAATGGAAATTTGGGAAAATTGCGAGCAGGCAGGGGAAGCTGCATTATCTTATTCAGTTGGACGATGGCCGAATTTGGAAAAGACACATAGATCAGATACGCAGTATTCACGAAAATGATTCTTCCGCGGAAATCGCGAATTCAAAACAATTAACTAGTGAGACGCAAAATGATCAAAACATACAATCACCCAAAAAACTTTCACCACTCACGAGACCACCCGAAGTGTCTCGTTCAACTACGGTAAGCTTACCGACCCTTACAGCAGATCAGCTGACACCATCAACACCTATTGGGAGGCGTGATGCAAGATTAAGACCACAACCGATGCCAAGGCAATTTTATTGAAGTAAACTGAAGTCAATTTTCTTCCCATGGTGGGGAAAAACTGTTGTAACCCACTGTGTAATAACTACTAAACGATCCAAGCCACAAACCTACTCTGGCATTACAGACTGCTACTGGCACGGCGGAACATTTGGAGTTGAACCTGCATAAGATATTTCGATAATGTACCTAGATCTAAGTGCTGTATTAAATGAACTTTAGTGAAGGAACGACGTCTTCTTACTAGTGCCCTTGGTCCTGATACCTCCAACTCATTTGGCGACAGAGCTGGGATTAATACGAATATACACATTACAGGTAATTGCTGTAATTACATCACCTCTAAATTGTCATCTGCACTAATTGGAGCAGTTCTGGCGTGTAAATATTTAATATCTTTTATAATTTCATTACCAGTTTCCTTAAAAAATTCACCGCCAAACGTTGTAGAAACTTTAATATTAAAATAATGTTGTAATGTATTCTTAATGCGGCGCATAATTAACTTGGCAGCGTCTTGCATAAATAGCTTCGGATCGATATGTTTTAAATTTGCAATAACACCTTGCCGAATTCTGTCTGCGAACGCTCTTTTATTTCCTCCCACTTTAAAAAATCACTTCTTTTTACGCGAGTAATTCCTCCACCTCGATGGGGAGTTCTCAATAGTGCTCTCAATGCTTTAATTTGCTCAAGGCAGCTCTCGAAATATCATTTCCTAGCCTCTTATTGCACTTCCGGAACGCAACCTGAGATTTATGCATGTTTCTATTGCACTATTGAACAATATAGTCTTTATTCACTGAATCTTTTAAACACTCCATCATATTTTTACGCAAGTTTTCAATTATTGAAAAACGTTTATTTGCTAACACCGAATACATTTTTAATTTTCTTATATGTTTTTAAACTATCACTGAGACTCACTAAAACTGACTGCTGGTGCCCAAGAGTTTGTTTGGGCTTTTATAGCAACAGTTTGTAAACATGAATGATGCTACTGCTGCAATAATCATTGCACAGGATGAATTCCAACGAATTTGCTTACAGGCTGAGATGATATCGAATAAACAATAAAACGCAATTCTTGGAACAATAAAATAAAATTTTTGGCTGCCTACAATAAGTGTGGTATCAAATTCCATGAAAAGAATAAATCTGCTGATATTGCTTAAATTTGTTTACACAGGTGTGCATGACTCATTCACTCAAAATGCTAATTTTTTAAACAGGAACTATTCAACTTAAATGCGAATTTGTTTACAGCGGTGGTATAAAATTACATCATAAACAGGGGAAGTATGCCTAACGTATTGTAAGCATTTAATATTTGATACCCAAAACCACCATAGAAAGTGATCCAGAATTTCTGTTATCTACAAATTCCTTGCTAAGAAATCTTCAAGTAAGAAAATGCAAATCCAAGGTGACATCATGCTGATATCTACTAATCTCCAGGGTAACTTTAATTATTAATAATAATAACTATATTTGAAAAGGTAAAATCGCTAATATCTCGAAAACCAAAGCCCGTAGAGGATTTCTGATGAAAATTTTATCCCCGTAATACCCGCACCCGAACGATCTAGAATCCATTGACATGAAAAAAAATTTCCTACTATTAACTTTAATTATTACTATTATAAATTCAAAACCAACCTGAAAAAGACTAGATTTCGGTGCAGCACCCCATGAGGAAAAAAGCTTGAATTATTACTAATATTAATTATGTATAAAAAGGTAAAATGGTTAATATCTTGAAAACCATAGCCCGTAGAGGATTTCTACCAAAAATTTTATCCCCCTACTAACCCACATCCCCACTAACACCTTCTAGAATCAATTGGCCTGAAAAAAACTATCGTAGGTAGCTTGAATTATTAGTAATATTAACTACATATGAAAAGGTAAAATCGCTAATATCTCGAAAACCAAAGCCCGTAGAGGATTTCTGATGAAAATTTCACCCCCCTAATAGCTCCACCCAAACCATCAAGAATCCATTGGCATGAACAAAAATGTCCTACTATTAACTTTAATTATTACTAATATTAGTTCAAAACCAAAAGGCTACATTTATGCGTTTAAGAAAAATCATAGCAAAAAAGCCATCATTAGGCGCAGCACCCCGTGAGCAAAAAAAAAAAACTTGAATTATTACTAAAAAAGAGGTACATATGATTTGTTAAGTTTGGGATTTATTGAAAACTAGTTATTATTTTAGATAATGAAAAACGCATCTTCAAAACTTTCATTAGGAGTGAGATTTGAAACATTTAATGTTTGTGTGGACCAATTGTGGACATCCAGTAAAAATGCTACATACAGGACGCAGCAGATTTCAGATAAGTATTCTATTGATTATTATTTTTTGTTTAGGTTTGTACTTTGTGGTGCATTTCTGTTTATTTTAGGAATTTAATGAAATTGGTGGAACCAGGCTGGAAACTTTTCGTGACATTCAAGTGGACTGAACATCCTCCCGCCTCAAAAAAAGGAAAAATCATGATAAAATAAAAACTAGAATTACTTACAGATGTTTGAATGAAGAAGTATATTTTATTTCCTTTTTTTTTTATTTTTAAGGTTATGCCGCCTGGAAGAGGATATCTACAGAACATATTTCCTTTCGGATCATATTTCACGGGATTATAGTTGACTGTGGGATTTGCATGACATTTGGGGTGACCATATTGCGTGTCTTAAATCTGCAGGAATTCCAATGGTCGTGATCTCGGTTGATGTTTGTATAGCTGACGTGGTTGGTGTTACCTCGATTATGTTTGATGTAGCTGACTCGAGTTTGTGCTTGATAGATGCTTTGTTGATGTTTTCCTTGCTGGGCCTGGTATTACTTTGTGTAAATTTCTAGGTAGACTCGGCAGTGTAGTGTTGGAATTTTGCTTGGTGTGCTTTGCCTTATTATTCTTTCAATTGAGATGTGGCTGTGAGCTTGTTGGGTCTTTTGTTTGCGCAGAGTCCCGAACCTTTGAATGATATTCCTTTCGTTTTTTGTGGTGATCAACCGCCTTAGGTGCTTTGCCAAGCCTCTTGGCACTAGTTGGTGTATCGTTGGCGAGAACTGCCTTTTTGATGTCAGTAAATGTTCTGCAGTGCAAATCCCCCAGTTCACTGAATCGGTTTGCTGCGGGTAGCTGTGCGATACAGCGAGGTAAGACAGGTGGTTTTGTGAGGCAACGTAGCTGGGTTGAAACGCGAATTCCTGAACTATGTTCATTCGTTCCTGAGGTGAATTTGAAGTAGTCATTGACCTTGGGCGCCTGTTTTAGCTTTTTAATGTTTGGTGACACTGTTCTAGCTTTAAATGGTCTGGATACTTCCTTTATGGGTAATGCTGGTAGTCTTTCGACTGCCGATTGGAGCCTGTGTCCGTTTTTTTTGTATAGCTGGCAACGGGCTGATAGGTCTGATTGGCTTACGGGGCGCCAGGATCTCTGGAGGTGTAGGTGAAAATGTGCATCCAGAGAATCCAGAGATTCAGAGTTGAAAATTTCTATGAGTTCAACCATTGCAGATGTAATAAAGTAACTGAAAACTCAATTTGAAAAAAAAAAAAAAACGGCTTTGCGCGCACTTGTCACTGTTCAAAACTTAAGTGACTGCTCTGACTAAGTTGTTATGGCCAGTATGAATTTCAATTATTCGACCTAATGGCCATTTTCCTATTGGGATTTGGTCTTCTTTTATCAAGACGAGAGTTCAGATTTTTAAGTTTTCCTTTTCAGTCTGTCATTTATGACGTTGGTACAATGTATGCAAATAGTTTCTTGACCATTGCTTCCAAAAAGTATGGGAGAGGGATTGGATGTGCTGCCATATTTTGAGTGGATGTTGTTGTAGATTAAGTGGGGGAGGTTCTATTATGGTGAGATTATATCGACCAGTAAGGAAATGTCCGGGAGTGAGAATATTGTAGTCTGTTGGGCCATTGGACAGAGGAAGGAGAAATCTGGCATTCAAACATGCCTCAATTTGAGCTTAAATTGTATATAGTTCTTCGTAGATGAATTTTGCATCCTTGATTGTTTTATAGAGATGACATTTGGTGGATTTTACACCATATTACCATAAGCCTCCAAAGTGAGGTGCTGCAGGAGGGTTGAAGTGCCAAGTTATACCTTTGTTAGACAAATCTTTGGCCAAATTGACTTCGATTGCTCTTATTGATTTCTCTAAATTTTATTGTAAAATTCGATTTTCTCCTACAAAATTTGTTCCTTTATCAGAGTAGATGTGTGAGCAAAGACCTCTCCGTGCAACAAATCGCTTGAGGGCAGCTAGGAAAGCTGGTGTTTATAAGTCGAGCTCTATGTGTATGGCCTTGGTGGCCAAGCAAACGAATAGACAGATATAAGCTTTGGTTAATTTCTCTCCTCTAAGTGTTGATGAAGATATAAAGATATATTGACACTTGCTGAGGGCAGAGGACGCACTAACTGAGATCTGAACTTCGCATTGAATCGAAAACGGTCAACACATTTATGGATGCGATGTCTAATCGTATTGCGGGCGTTTATTAACAAATAATGGTTTCTTATAGTGCTCAACAGGATTGGGGTGCCTCCGTATAATGTATAATAATGTATATGATCTATGAGAAAGTTAGTTAAGTGCTGGTTATTGGGAAGAATTATGGGATGTTGTTGGTCGTAACTTAGCTGAGGTTTTGTGAGACGACCTCCAACTCATAGGATGTTTTCAGAGTCTAGCAAGGGATTAATAGACAGAATTCGACTCTTTTTAGGAAGGGGCAACTTTTACTGTAGTTGACTGATTTCGGTAGGAAAGGAGATATTCTGCAGCAGGTTTATTAGGCTTAGTTCTGCCTTTTTTAACTCAGAGACTGATAAATATTAATTAGTGGACTGTATTTTGCGCATGCTGTTTATAAATCGGAGACAGTATGCAGTAATTCTTATAGTTTTTTAGAAATGAAAAATATTTATTTAGTACAATTATTTTTTCATCGACAATAGCAGTGAGAACTTTCGGTTTTTTTATACTCTAGTTGAGTATGTACCTCCAAGGATTGTTGAGGCCAGTATTCCTCATCTTTATGCAGCCAGTCTGGGACATTCCACCACATTAACATTCTGACTAAAGTGTTTGGAAGAATGCTTCTTGCTGCTACATCTGCGGGATTGGATTTGGAGGGGACGTGACTCTAAGTAGCTTGAGGTATGTTCTCATATATATCCGATATACGATTGGCTACGAAAGTTTTCCAGGTGGATGGATGCTTTCGCAGCTAAGCTAGAACTATGTTAGAGTCTGTCCATGCTATAACCTTAATATTTTCTAGTTCTAAATCGTTGACAACTTGTTTAATAAGTCGGGAAAGTAGGACAGCAACACCTAGCTCTAGTCGAGGTAGTGAGACTGGTGTGATGGGAGCTACTTTAGTTTTTGTTGTCAAGATTTGTACCCTGGAGCTCTCATTAGAATGTATTTTTAAATACAGAACTGCTGAATAAGCGTTATTTGATGCATCGCACAAACCACGTAGTTCCATCTTACTTTTATTAGGCTGGTAGCCTAGCCAACGTCGAATCTGAATGTCCTGATCTTTGAATTTATTCCACTCTTTTAAAATTTCTGTAGGTACAGGGTCGTCCCAGTCGCATATGGAGAGACAGAATTTCTGAATTATGATTTTGGCTGCAATTATGCATGGAGCTAACCAGCCTAGTGGATCGAACAGCGACGATATTTCAGATAGTATTATTCGTTTGGTGTATATGGGTTTTGGTTCGGGGACATTGACTTTAAAAGAGAAAAAGACTGTTGTTGGATATCAACGTATTGCGAGAGTTTTTATAGATTCGTTATTAGAGAATTCCAAATTTGTTTTTAATTGTGGATGATCCAATGGTATATGTTTCAGAAGATTATTATGGTTGGCAGTCCATTTACGTAGGTTGAATGTTCCCTTTGCTAAGGCCTCGATAAGTTCACATTGCAGTTGTAGTACTTCACTGAGAGTATGGGCTGCTGAGACTAAGTCATCGACATAGAATTCTCTCATAATGCTCTTAGCCGCAAGAGGATAATTAATCGCTTCACCTCTTGATAATTGCTGTAACGTTTTGATGGCAAGATATGGCGCTGGTGTTGTTTCAAATGTGGCCGTAGTCAAGGCATAATCTTTCAACTTTTAATTTGGAGTATTTCTCTGGATCATTCTGTACATTTTTTCTATATCTGCTGTAAAAGCGCTCTTGTACAGACGCCATCTTAGTAAGGTAGTCCAAAGTGTTGGTTGGATTGTAGGTCTAACTAGCAGTTGCTCATTTAATGATTTGCTATTTGACGTAAACGCTGAGGCATCAAAACTATTCGAAGCTTTGTGGTAGAACTCTCATGGAGCACAACATGGTGCGGTAGATAGTAGAAAGCAACGTTTTCGTATGTTATGTTTTCTACTAGTGTAGGTGAGATAGGCTTCATGTTGGCAAGCTGAGCGTATTCATCTATGCAAACTCTGTACAATTTGCCAATTGCTGGGATTTGGAATTGTTTGACAGCCATGTTCCTAGAATATCCAAGCTGTGGTGCATCCCGGTTATTGAGTGGTAAATGAACCTCTTATTTTCCAGAGGGTAGACTTTTTGCTGTGTCTTTGCACAACGTTTCACACAGCGGATCTTCGGGTGACAATGTCAGTTGGATGGTGCATTCTTGGATCTCCCAAAATGTTCTCAACTGATTATCACACTCAGTATTTATTATAGTGTGGGTGGATAATACAGTTGTAATTGTATTCGTTGCTTCTGGTACTCCTCCAACCAGAATCAAGCCTAATTCTGTCTTTTTGGCTGTAGGAAAATTTCCAGGTCCTCTCTTTATTCCATTTTTAATAATGGCGCGGTAGATGTCTGCTCCGAGCAGAACATCGATTTCTCCTGGAATTGACAAGGTGGGGTCTGCTAAAGTGTGATTGGTGATGTTTTTCCATTTGGACACTGCAATCTTCTGGGCTAGCATTAATCCGGTAATTTTTTTGATAATGAGCATGTTGCTCTCTATTTGGAATTTGGTGTATAAGGAGTTAATTGTAACGGTTGCTTGCTTTACAGCGCTGTTAGTGTGTGTTGTACTAAGTCCAATCAGTTGATAGGTAGCTTGAGATCTTTTGAGCTGTAATCGCTTAAGGGCTCTTCCGGTCATAATGGACACTTGTGACCCAGAATCTATCAATGCACGGAATGTCGTTGTGATACCGTATGGTGCTATAATATTAATCAGGGCTGTAGATAGAAGTGCCCTTTCTAAGTTCGAGGTTAGAAAATTTTTGGCTTGCAGTTCATTATTTCTATCGGCGGGTAAGCATTGCTTTGCTTCCATATTGGAATTTTGGGAGATCTGAATAGGTGACTTTGTAACCGAATGATTTTGCTCGTAACGAAGTAAAGAGTTATGATTTTTCTTGCAATGATAACACTTCTTACTGCTGGTGCAATTTGAGTTTAAATGGTTGGGTGATAAGCTCTTTTTGCATAAATGCTTATTCGAGACAACGTCATGTCGTTGTCGCGTGGTCAGAGTTCTAAATGTTGGACAATGAGAATATGATATGGTTACCTTTGCAATGACTGCAAGATGATTTTGTTGTAGGGGTTGTATTCGTGTTGAACTCTTAGTATTGTTCAAGAATCCATATATTGGTTTAGTTGAAGATGATTTTCTTTGTATCGTGTTCGACAATGAATTTTTATTTCCTATCATTTCCAGAGTTCGGAAGCGAGGCTATAGGAATTTCTTTAGAGTGTTTAATTCTGGCAAATCAGTGCTACCGTGTAAGCTCTGTTCCCATAATTCATGCGTATCTGGGTGTAAGTTCTGTACAGTCAAATATATCATTATTGGGTTCCAATTGTTTGTTTCTATATCTAAATTGTGTAATGCTAATAGTGCTTCTGTTATGTTATCTAGTAATCTTTTGATACTTTCGGCGGTATCATGCTTTATGGATGGAATAGACAATAGTTTCTCTAGTTGTACGTTGACAAAGATTCGCTTATTTGAGTAGTTGCCAAGCTGGTTTATAGTTTGCGTCGCATAATTCATAATGCATGAGCAGCTTTTCAGCTTCTCCAATTAGATTAGTTTTTAGAAAATATGGTTTGTTAACGTCTCTTTCATTATTGTTGTTATGAATAACCGAATTGAATAAATCGTGGAATGAAAGCCACAGAGAATATTCTCCATTAAATTGTATTTTTCTGTCGATTTGACAGTCTTCTTTTTATGTTCTCTTTGGTGCCTTTTGTATAGGTCTATCATTAGCTCTTTGACTTCGAGTTGGGACTCAATCAACTCTGACGCAGAGTCACTGGTTTCGTCACCAACGTCAGATGAGATGGATCCTCCATCTTTCGGCATTTTGTATTGAGAAGCTTTTAACTGAGTGATAGTGTTTAGAACTGAATTTAATTTTATATTTTACTGACTGAAGTATCCGGATTCGAAGGACCAATGCGAGAGCTAGTCTCAAACAATAAGGGAGAGGTGCCGGTATTTGAAAGGATAACTCAGCGTTTTCAACTTCAAATATAAAATTTTATTAACAATTCATTTACTTATCATTAATATCACGAAATTCAAATAACAAATTTGCTTAAAACTAGAAATTCAAATAAAAATTCAGTGTAAAAATTCAATATAAATTAAAAAATGGTATAAATGACGTGGTCCGTCTCTTTATTTCTGAAAAGAAGAAGAAGAAGACCGGAATTAGTTTCTGTCACCATATAAACTACTAGAATAAAAATAGTAATGCTGCTACTGCGTGTGAGCAGAAGAACTTTTTGCGAATCTATTTGATGGTAGCGGCCCTGTCACACAGAAAACCAAATAAGCAACAAAAGGGGGTTAAGCAGCGTGCTGCAACGTGTGGTGCAGAACAGATATAGCACAATAGGAGTTTGGCAGAATTATTCTCCTGCTTAGGTGTGGGAATGTGGATGATAGGAATTTTCAGATTAAATTCTGAACAGAATTAGACTTCTGTAATAAGGATCGGAATAATTTCCGATTAAACTCTGAACAGAATTATACTTCTGTAATAAAGATGGGAATAATTTCAGATGAAACTCTGACCAGTATTATACTTCTGTATGGAGGATAGGAGCACGATTTTTATTTTCAGATGAGACTCTGAATCAGTTGAACTCTGAGCAAAAAATGGTGCCATCTATTGCAACTCGTCGGCTTTTTATAGCCCTGATCGCCAGTTATGTTCATCTCGCCTCTTGGTATTGCCCTAGCAACGATTATTACAGTTGCTTGTATTTGACTGAGGCGAAGGCGAAGACAGCTTACTGTGCAAATGTCATTTAATGGCATGAAAGAAAAAGTGTCAATATACGGAGGTACATATGATTTGGTAAGTTTGTGATTTATAGATTAATTATTAATTGATTATTAGTTATTATTTTAGATAATGCAAAATGCATCTTCAAAACTTCCATTAGGATTGAGATTTGGAACAATTTATGTTTGGGTGGACCAATTGAGGACATCCACTAAAAATACTACATACAGGACGCAGCACATTTCAGATAAGTATTTTGTTGATTATTTTTTTTTTTTTAGGCTTGATACTTTGTGGCGCCTTTCTGTTTATTTTAAGAATTGATGAAAATGTTAGAAACAGACTGGAAAGTTTTCGTCACATTTAAGTGAACTAAACTGTAGTTAATAACTGTTTTTCATAGTTTCTGTTTGGAGAATTCCTAAAAATGGTAAATTTCACATAAAGTCCAAGAGCAAGTATAGTACATACATGCAAAATCGTGTTTATAATCTTAATAATAATATTGGATTAAGAACCCGGTACTGAATTTTCTTGAAGCAAATGGAAAATGTTGTGTGTTGAGTTTGCACTCTTCGTAGCCTTTATTTGTTTGCTATAGTTTTATTGAGCTTTTGTGTACGATAAAGGCAATTTGCTTTACAGCATTGAATCGGTTTTGCTTATCAATCTACATATTTGTACACCAATCAGCACATATGGTTGCATATAGAGGTTCAGTTTCCACTACATGTATAGAAAGTCAAGAAAATGATTTAGACTATAGAATTGTATACACTTCAGAAGAGCTTGTTTCAAAAGATAAATTAATTTTAATATTTTTATTGTAATAAATTAACTTTGTTCATAGTTTCTGTTTGAAGAACTCGTAAAAGTAAAAAATTTCACAAAACGTCCAAGAGTAAGTATAGTACACTCAGAAAAATCGTGTTTATAGTACTTACGAAAATATGGGATTAACTACCCCAAACTGAGTTTTCTTGAAGCGAATGAAAAAAGTAGTATGAATTGCTTCCTCGTATTCTCTAACATAATATACTTAAGTTTGAATGAAATGTCATATTTAAATGAAAACAAAATATTATCTGTTTACATAGAACTAATATATGATGAATTTGAAGATGATTTTATTAATTAACGTGATGAGTTGAATCAGAATAGATAAAGGTTGGGCCAAATTAATTTTAATGAATGAACCTAAGTTGGGGACCGCGTTGAATTTTACTTTGTCTGCACCTAATATCAGGATAAAAGAGCTGAGCCCGGTCAAAGCTATTCGTGTTCTTAAGTTGGTTTACCTGACTTTAAACGATTGTCCTATTATTTATATACTGGAATTTCTTTTTAAGTCTAGTACAGATTTCAAGGAAATTTGTAGTAGGTTCTCCGGATCGGAATTGTAGCTGGTTCCTAGATCGATTTAACATTTCTCGATATTTTCGGTTTTTAACTTTGGATACGAAGTAATTTTCTTACGCGGATTGTCAAATTTATTTTTGCTGATTTCTTCACCATTTTTGAAGATTTGCTTACCTACTACTATTGGTTTTAAAAAAGGCGTAACCATCGTTAATGGAATTAATGAGTAGTACTAGTACATTATATTCGTTGAAGCAATAAATAAATATTTGGACAAATACGCTATATTTTATTCGATCACTGTTTACTGATAGTACTATGGTGCTGGAGTGTTTCGATTCATAATTGACCTCAATTAGTCCGCTTTTTATGTTTGTTGTGTTCTTTTACATAAGATTACCTTGTGTTATGTTCTCAATTTTTTTTTATTGCATAGAATCAATTGGAATTGCGAGACTTTACTAACGTTTCGAGCAATGCCTTCCACTCTACCATTTTAATGCGAAACCCCCTGCGGAAGAGCTTATTTTAAGTAATGATCACAAACTTGCTGGACCTGTGGCACAATACTTAACAATTTTCCAGTTTTAGGGGATCAGATTTCATTTTAAGCATTTCAAAAACAATCAATCATGCATTTTAAATAATAAAAGTGGTCTTAGCAAAACTACTATAGTCTTTGCTTTCTTGGAGAGTGTTCTGCCCAATGACTCCTCCAGAAATTGCTTAATTATTTTTAAAAATGATGAATGCATTAAGAATTGGAAAATTCATTTGGACACGCTACTGGGTACTCAACTAAAATAACATTCATGGATAAAGATGTTGATAAAGAAATTGTTTATCTCGCAAAATGGGGCTCCTTGCATAAGTCTGGTTCCTTAGCTAACTATGACCTCGATTGAATAGTCATTTCCAATATAGGGCACTTGATGGCGAATAGAATTTGCTCAGGATGTTTACTTCGCAATTATGAAAGCAAAATATACCTTGTTAGATGGATAGTTTAAATACCCAGGTAAGCTCTTTTGCTATAGTATGTACGTACATGCCCGTGCAATCAGAAAAAACTGCTGCGTCTGGAGTTTGCATGGTAGAAATATACATTCTCTCAGAATGAATGCGATGAAAGAATTAATTTACTTGATTAGCGCTGGGCTAATCATCCTTCCCCCTTAGGTTTCTGCGCAACACAAAATATTCATTGTTGTCCGGCTGGATCCGTCTTGCGGGTACTGGAAGTATGGAACAGCAATGTGGTGGCGTGTTCCTGGAGCAAGCCCCGTGGTTCCATTTGGTAAACATCCAATAGCTGCATCCGATCATAAGAGCTGCTAGAAGCATGTAGCTAATAGTGCGATGATGTATGTCGTGAAGCGATACTCCCTGGGGTAATGCTTCCGAGTACTGCTTGAGATCCTTGACCTTGTTGGTCAACACATCTATTTCATGATCGTTGGATTTTAGATGTGGCTCTGAAGAAATGTATGGTTGTCCTCTTTTTGCCGAATGTAGGTCGTCATCCAAGGATAGACTAAAATTTTTTGCGTGGAATAAATGCTGATATAGTCTTGCTCTGATAACGCCCGTGAGCAGTGGTCGTCATAGAGGTCTGTTTGATTGAACAATTTGGTCGCAGTTTTAGAATTCCAATTTTCTGTAGAGTCTTAAGTGTTACTGCTGTGCCACATACAATGTTGAATGTGGTTTCACTGTCGAGATGGTAGAGCCAACTGTTTGGAGTATGGCGCTGTATCCAAAAATTGGAACGATTTGAGCTGCGAAAGTGGCAGTTGGAAGAGAGCGTTTGTCTGTGGTTGAGCAGCTCCTTTTCGCACTGGCTGACGTTGGCCTTTAGATTGAAGACGATTGTGGTCGCATAGATACTGGTCCTCTCTTAAGTGTTGTTATTTGTTTAACTCTGCTTGAGATAGTGGGTAAAATCTCTCCCTGGGAAGACTCACGATGAGATAATCTGATGATGGCTTGGTTAATAGGAGTTTGTCTCTTTGTTGAATGGGAACATATATCATCTTGAATAGCTGAAAGTATTCATCCAGGACTAGTGGAGTCCGTAGGTCAAATAAAATATATGATTACCCTATCCTGGTTCGGACTGTCATTAGGTTGTAGTGAAGTAGCACGCCATCCTTACTATTTCCTGGAATAGGTATAGTTGATGGAATATGGTACTTTATTAAAGTCAACTGGTCTCGAACTTGCATCGGAGTGATTAATAATGGGCTGATCTTGTTGTGGTGAATATCTGTTATGACGTCTAATAAAGCATTTTGAGCTCTGTAGTAGTTTCGAAGAACTAGTGTTGTTAGAAGCAATAAGGCACTGGAAGCTTGGATAGCTTGCTGCTGCAGTTGAACGTTATCAACAAACTAACTGAATGGAAGTATAAGGTCTTGAATAGCCTTGAATTGTTATTGAATTGATTCCTCTTGACGTTTCATGATATTGGTTGTAGTTGCTAAAACTGTTGTTTGGTTTTTTTCTAGCTGCATTAAGTAACCCTCGTTGGTTCTCGTTTTTTCGATTTTTTCTTCAATGTACTTAGCATAGGATGAGTCCAGGATGCCAAATAGTGTGTTCGCAGCGTTACCTACTAAGTCAAGAGGTGACATTTTGTATGGAACTCGGTCTCGGCTGCCTTGTTTGTGGAGAATTTCATTGGCTTCTTCAATTTGAGTGAGTTGAAGTTGAAATTGGGAAAGTATTTCCAAACAGTGGTCTCTTCGGAGTGTTGTTGTATTACATAACTTGCTTATTTCTCCAATGCATTTTCTGATCCACGCTAGTTCGCTCCAGTAATTATCTAGCTTGTAGTATCCGAGCATGGTCCACTGGCTGTTTATTAGATGTGCATGTACTAGTGATTCAAAGAATATTCCTGGATTACTTGAAAATGGTGTTACTTCGGTCTGTTCCCCTAGAGGCGTTCCGAAGGCCGGCATTATAAATGAGGTTTGCATGAGCAAATTTAAAGCAGCTGATGAGCAAATAGATTTTGCCCTGGGGCTTCTATTCATCTATGTAGCGTTAGTGGGATTTTTTTTTAAATTCTCCATAAATGGCGAGTTCTTCCAATTAGAATTTATTGGCAAGAACTTTCCTCGCAGCGGGTGATAGGGTCGTTTGTGCTTCATCCTCTTTGCTGTTGGCTCTCCTTCTACGTCCTTGTGAGATGGTCCTGGCATCTGAATAAAGGTTAGAAAGGATGTTCTCGGTTGCGCTCCCTCGACTGATTTTGAGTTGTTCCCGAGGTTGCTGCCGCTGGCATTCCGTTTGTGATCTTCTGGTCCATATTGCTCCTCTATCAAGGGGCAGAGGTTGTGAATGGTCCGTTTAAAAATTCCAGAGGGGTTTTGACACTAACAACTCTAGTAAGTTTGTCGGCGCCATTCAAATTTTCTATGACTTGGCCTAGCGACCACTTCAATGGTGGTAAGTTTGCCTCTCTTATCACTACTAAATTTCCAGGTTTTTGATTTGGCTTTATACTCCTCCATTTGTTCCGCGTTTGCATCTCCTGTAGATATTCAGCCGACCAGCGCTGCCAAAAGGTTTGTTGAATATGTTGAATTCGGCGAAATCTTGTTAATTTGTCGATGTCTCTTTCAGCAACATCAGTTTCGGCGCATGCTGTCCAGGGACCTCCCGTCAAGAAGTGTCCTGGGGCTAGTGCCCCGAAGTCATTGGGATCTGAAGACGTGGTTGTTATTGGCCTGGAATTTATGGTGGCTTCTATCTGGACAATTACTGTGTGTAATTACTCGTATCTCAGATTAGCATTTCCCGTCTGGCGAATGAAGTGGTCCTTGGCGGATTTCAGTGCCGCACTGCTCTCCGAAGTAAGGCGATCGTGGTGGTATGGGCTTCCATTCAATGTGATTTTTGCATAATTGAGCTAGTGATGACTGTAAATCCTGCGATAGGAGAATTTCCTTTAGTTCCTTTAAATGTTCCAAGGAAGTTCGTTGCGTTGCCGCAAAAGATAGTAGCACACAGCCCGCTCCGGGCAATGAATCCTTTTAGACCATTAAGGAAAGCTTCGGCACTCAGATCACTGCCCAATGCTAAATGAACAGCCTTTGTATTGAAGCATACAAAGACAGCTATGTACGCCTTTCCTCGTAGTTTGTAATGAAACATGGTCCATAAAAGTCGACTCCTGTGTTGCGAAAGGGTCTTGTTGGCTTCACCCGTGCCACGGGTAGGTCTCCCATGATTTGATCAACGTGCCTCGGCTTACATCTGATGCAACGCATACATCTATGGAGATTGTGACGCGCCAACCATCTAGCGTCTATGACCTAGTAATTCTTCCTCGCGATTGCAGTTAGCACTTGCGGTGCTGCGTGCATATATTGGGTGTGTAGATAGTAGAATACAAGTTCACTTAGTTTGTAGTCCTTGGGCAGGAGAATCTGGTTCCTGGCCTCTTGGCTGAGATCTGAATTTTTCAACCGTCCGTCGACTTTTATGATTCCTGTAGAGGCGTCTACAAACGGCGTCAAATGTTGAACACAATGGTGAGAATTTTTAATGACGAGTATTCGTGTTGAAATGCTGTGCGTTGAATATTTTTTATAATTCCATTCAAGGCGATGCCTAGCTCTGCAATAGATACTTTGCCCATCTTCCTCGAACCCTTGGGAGGTTTTCAACTTTGCAGGAATCTGAAACAGTACGCAAAATTTCTCTGTAATTTTAAAAATGAGTTACAATGATTCACAGATTTGACTAGATCAACATGTTTGGCTCGTTCTATGGCTGTGAAGGCGGATTTTTTTGGATTTGCTTCTGGAATATCGTCTGGTATTTTGAAGGCGAATGTGGACCATTTTTCTGTAGGTTCAGATAGTTGCCTTGGACCTTTGAACCACTGAGTTGACTGGCTGAGGGCATCCGGGAACATTCCACGGGAGATTATGTCAGCTAGATTTCGTGTTCCTTCAATGTGTCTCCATTACTGTGGCTGAGCCAATTGTTGTATATTTTCTACCCTATGTGCTATGAACGTATTCCATGTATAAGACGGTGAGGAGATCCAAGCGGTTGCATTGAGGTTCTGTTTCCAATAATTCCATCATAAATAAAGCGGTACATAGTTCCAATTTTGCAAGCGTAGTATCCATTACTGATGGTAGTCGTGACTTGGCGCATAATAGTCTTACTCTGATTTCTCCTTGCGTATTCATTGATCTGAGGAAGCAGCAAGCCCCATATGCGGACTCACCGGAGTCTGAAGGGGCGTGTAATTGGGTAATGACCTAGTTTGAAAATAGTACCTGTCTTGGAATCGTTATTGTTCGTAATCCGGTAAACTCTTCTTAAATTTCATCCATTTATTTTTGTGAACTTCGGGTAGTTCTTCGCACCGCGAGCATTTGGCCTTCAAGAGGACTTGTAGTAATAGCTTTCCTAATACAGTTACTGGTCCTATTAACCCAACAGGATCGGAAATACAGACTACATCGGATAACACTGTGCGTTTGGTAAGTCCTTGTGTTTCACCTTCATTGCTTGATACTGAAAACTGTCTTCCTTTGATTGCCACATTAATCCGACAGTTTGCGTTACTTCGCCATAGTCAATGAGTAGCATCCTCTCTTTGTGATCTTCTGGTATATTTCGGAAAGTATCGGGATGGTTAGCACAAAATTTCCTTAATTCGAAACCGCCCTCTTTCAGGAGCTCTGTTAGGTCATTCTTCAATTTGAGCATGCCTTGTTTAGAGTCAGCTCCTGTCGGGATGTCGGCGACATTTCCTAAAATCATATTCGCAGTTTCGGGAAATGTATCGTATTCTGTAAAGGTTAGTTGATTCAGGCATCTTGTCGTGAAGAATGGAGCGGCGGTTTTTCTGCAAGTTACGGTGTTTAGCTGATATGTTTGCAGAGGCTTGTCTCTATCATCCCTCCATACAATTATTTGATACATTCTGTCGTTTGGGTGGACATTAATCTGCCGATACATTTTGAAGATGTCTTCTGTCATTGCGTACTTGCACATTCTGAATTTTGTTATGATGGTGAAAAGATCTGGCTGAACGGTGGAAGCAACCATCAAGATATCATTGAGGGACTTTCCGGTTGATGTTTTCGCTGAGGCATCAAATACTACACGAAATTTGGGCTTGTTGATATCTGCCTTTGCTACACAGTGATGGGGCATGTAGTAATGATCGGTAGGAATGGCTAGCTTTGCTATCGGTTGCATGTGGCCAAGTTCTTGGTGTTATGTCATGAAGTCACGATATTGTCTCTTGAGATCGGCGTTTCTTTCTAATTTTCTTTCTAATGCATAGAAGCGCTTTGAAGCAATTTCCAGGGACGACCCTAAGATATTTGGTAGCTCACGAAACGGTAGTTTGACTATATATTGTCCTGGCGCGGATCTTTGATGCTCCAACTCCCAAAATTGTTGCAACTGTTTATCCAGTTCTGAGACTGAGGGTTGTGTTTCTATGTGATACCTTTGAGTGCAGCCAGTTTGAGTTGGCACCTTTTCAGCAAGAATCCATCCAAAGTGGGTGTTTTGAACCAGTAGCAGGATGTGTAGTCTTATTTGTCCTTCTTGGAAGAGTTGAAAGAATAATGCTGTTCCCAATAACATGTCGAGTGCCTGAGATTTATAGAATCCGAGGTCTGCTAGCTGGATGATAGTTGGAATATCCCAGTTCGATGTTTTGATGTATTGTGACGGTTGGTGTTCGATGATATTTTTTAAGATAACAGAATTGATGACTGCCGGAAAGCTCTACACTCTTGAATGTATCGTGAGAGTGGTTTCGTACTTAGCAGTTGTTGCGATTCCACCAACACCATTAATCAGCAGTGAAGTTTTGCTGCGTGGTAGTCCCAGGGCCTGTACGAGTCGTTCGCAGGTAAAATAGAGCTGCGAGTCTGAGTCCAAGAGTACCATACAGTTCACCGGGACTCCCGAAGCATTAGTGACCTTGATTATTGCTGTTGCTAATGGAATTAGCGAGCGCTCTGACGCCTGTTAGCTAGATATTTGTGAGTTTTTTGTCGCAGATAGAGTAGAACGACTAATCTCCTCGAACTGAGAAGTGGAGTCAAGTCGTCTGGTAGCCGCTTAACTGCCTCTGCTCACTTGTTGATAGTTCATTGATGGCAACTCTGTGCTCCGATGAACGACGCCTTGACGTAATTTTTCTTGAATAAGGTTTCTTGGCTTATCTGATTGACGAGAGTTTTGTATTAATGTGTTATGGCGTTTGCCACATTTCATACAGCCTCTTCATGTGCAATCGTGTACTGTATGGTGTAGATTTAGGCAATTGGGGTAAAATTTGAACTGTCTGGTGACCTGAAACTGATTATCTAATGTTGCATAGAAGAATTTTGGGCACTTAAAAACCCCATGATCTGCCTTGCATACTGCGCAATTAAGTACCTGGGATGACGTCGTCAACGTAGATACCCTCTTGCGTTCTTCCTTCCTCTGGATTAGTTCAAGCATCTGAAACCCTGTTTCCATGAATTTGAAGAAATCGTCCATTGCCTGTAATTCGTGAGGTGCCTTAGATGACTGCTCATATAATCTCCTGGATTCCCTATCGAGCTTCTGAGTGAGTAAATGAAGCAGTATGGGATTCCACCTTTTAAACTCCATGCCCCTGTTCTCCAACGCTAATAGATATTCTTTGCTGGTGCCGTGCAATCTTTTGATTCCCGAGCCTGATTAGGTTGTGAGAGCGGCTTGATATAGTAACCGATTGAGAATTGCTGTTACTATAGCCCTCGGATTGTCGTACCTCTCTAAGAGTAAATTCCAAGCCACTGAGTAGTTATCGTCATGTCTTTGAACTGCCTCCATTTGGTGTAGTTTCCGTCAAAGTTTGGAAGTGCTAACATTGGAAGTTAAACGTTTCCATTTATCGTGGTCGTTGAGTGTTCGTCAAAATTTCCTTGTAGGCTTGTTGCTGTTTATTGGAAATGATCTTCAATCTTCGTATGTTCGCGAATATCGTAGGAGTCATCATCAATTTCTGCCAATATTTGCCCATGTAAGGAAGATATGGTGTCCCAATATAGATTTGTTGATCTCAGTTTTTGTGTGTAGTATGCCTTTGGATGTGGGTCTGCATGTTCGCGTTCAATTACTTTAATGATTCGCTCTAGCGCAGCAATCGTGGCCTTCATTTGTTTTCTCATTTTCGGACCTCCATTCATTGGCACTAACTCCTCATGATGCTCGAACTCGTCTATATGTAATGATGTGGCTGTCGATGCCTCGAGTCGGTCACTCAATATTTGCAAAATTATATTGTAGACATTCTCTACTTGATTAAAGTAGTTTTTCACAAAGTAAGAATTCTCTTTGTTGCAGTCCTCACTTTCAACTATTTCGTCGTGATTCTCGCAAAAATTAGTTCATAAGGCATTGAGGCTTCCTTCGTAGCCTTTCGTGTTTTCTATAATTCTCCGCTCAATGCTTTCCTTCCTGAAATTCTCAAGAATTTGAGAAATCTGCTTACCAAATTCCTGACTGTGATGCGGTTAACTTTTGCATGTTAATTTGCTTCTGATTTTAACACTGCTGTTCTGTATTGCCTGTGGTTGTCTATGTACGGCTGTTCTTCTTAGTATTTGATTTTCTTGAGCTAACTGCTAACCCGCAATCAAAACTGTGGCTACCGCGTAGTAAACACTGTCGTCTTGTAGTAGTCACTAGGGAGCTTATTATTTCTTGTAGATGATGAGACTTGGTAGTGAAGCATTGAAACATTGAATACATCAAGTATTGAAACATTCAACATATCACGTCGGGGTCACCAAAATGTTCAGTAGAAATGCATTCGTTACTGGTTGATGGTTTACTAAAAATGGAAATATGTACATTTTATTATCCTATTTATACAAAACTTAGTCTGGGAAATAAAATTGAAATTTACCAAAAAGTGCTAAATTCACAATATATTGTGAGAATATAAATTCTTACATGAAAAGTGAGTTGCACGACATAGGTACATACATACAGGTGGTGATGGGTATGTACGTACATGCCCGTGCAATCAGAAAAAACTGCGACGTCTGGAGTTCGCATGGTAGAATTTTCCGGTGAAATATAAATTCCCACAGAATGAATGCGACGTGAGAATTAATTTACTTGATTAGCGCTGGGCTAATCAAATATAATGCTCAATATTAAATAAGTACCTAAATCTAAACAGCATAGTGCATACATAAAGTTTCAATTTGCTTTCAGTACCACCACGCAGATTAAAAATAAAATGCGCAGCAATAAATAATTAAATCCAAATATGTACTGCATGTTTAAAGGATTATCTTTGGACTAAAAATCCGGTCATCACGTTTTAATTTGCATTCCGCTAACTCGCCTATTAATATAGTAATACAATTTTAAAATAATACACAAATTTCAGCATGCTATAAATATTATTCTTTTATTTATCAAATGATGTCATAGCGTAAACAAAAGAGCACGCGCTGCCATATAAACGAAAAAAAGCTGAATCAGATTGATGATTTGGTAAACATGTCAGCTGTGATGAGGCCGCTGCTCTGTTAAACCATGAAATAATCTGCAATCTGAGATGATTTACATTTGTTAAAGAAAGTAGTTGCGAATGTTGTATGCATATGTGCATATATGCAGAATTAAATATAAACTTATTAGCTTTATGTAAATTTTATTTAAATCTTTTCATGAACACATTGCTTCTATGATTTACATTTCAAATGATATCACCTACTTGTGACAATTCTGGTTTTAAATCTGAAAGCTGCATAAAGCGAAGCTCTATATAAACATGTACCTAAGTAAATAAGCCTACGTTTTAAAAAGATTATCTTAGTGTTAAAAACCATTAATCTGGTTTTTAAATGCACTTCGACGTATTAATTATTTGTAATTGAAATTTACTGCATCAAAAATAAGATTTGCAATACACTGCAAAGGTATTTCATAAAAAGTCTAGAATTATTTACGTGTACATAAGAAGTTTAACTTGTAACGAAAAATCTTCAGATAGAACCACAACCAGATGCTCAAACTGTACAAATAATTGATTCAAATTACGAAATAGATAAAGATTGCAACTTAATGTTTATTGTTGCAAAAGAAGAAGATATACCTGGCTACAGACATATATAATAAGTTCACACTCATCACCCATTTTATTAATCATATCATATGCATAATTAATGTATAAGCACTCATATCATATGCATAATTCATCAAATCATATGCATAATTCATTCATGTTAGGAAATTCAACTGCTCACCTTCAGAACAGTTTTAGCGGTGCGGTATGTATATATTCTGTATACACGGAAGTATATACAAAGAATATTTCGTACGCCCCTTGCAGCTGTTTATTTTACCCATGTGTATTGTAAAGCCATGACCACGGTCAAGAATTACAAACAAAAATCAAAACGAAAAATAATCAAAACAATCCACAATCCAATTCCATATCACGCAGTCTTCAAGGAAAGTACTACAACAAGGTGAAGGGTAGTGTTCGACGTCTCAGCTAGAACAACAAATGGAAAATCGATCAATGATTATATGTTAAAAGGGCCTACGTTGCAACCCAAATTATTCGCAACACTTCTCAACTGGAGAAAATACGAAATAGTGATGCGTGCAGACATCGAGAAGATGTATAGGATGGTCTATGTGCACCCAGTTCAACGCACATACCAACAAATCCTTTGTCAACATCCCAACACTATGCAACTTCAAGACTATGAACTCAAGATAGTCACATTTGGTACTTCGTCTGCTCCGTACCTCGCTGTGCGCGTACTTCAGCAGCTAGCAGAAGACGAGAGCACTAACTTGCCGTTAGCTTCAAGAGCCACATACAGTGACTTCTACGTCGACGACCTGTTAACTGGAGCCGACAGCATAACTGATGCTAAAGGACTTGAAGTGGAATTCTTAAATATGATGAACGGAGGCGAGTTCAATTTAAGGAAATGGGCCAGCAATAACCCTAAACTGCTTGAAGATATACACATTGATCATCGCGAAGTCAAGCAGGCATTAATATTTGGGGACAACGAATCAATTAAAACATTGGGAATACGATGGCATCCCGCACAGGATTATTTTTCATTTACGATTACTCAAAGAAATACACAAAAGTTATGAACTAAGCGAACAATATTATCTGAAATTGCATCGTTGTATGATCTTCTTTGTTGGCTTGCATTCATCATTATTACAGCAAAGATCCTAATGCAAAAACTGTGAATTACTGGCTGTTCGTAGGATTCCACAGTTCCAACCGCCATTCATACACAATGGCAATCATTCAAGACAGACTTACAGCAGTTGCAATTGTTAAAAATTCCAAGATGGATTCAATATATTACCCATGCACGCATGCAATTGCATGGATTGTGCGACGCCTCATCAAGCGCTTATGCTGCTCTTGTGTATTTGGGAGTTGAAGGACAAGATGGACGCATAAGATCAACCTTACTTACGGCAAAATCAAGAGTAGCGCAAACTAAACCTACCACAATACCCAGATTGGAGTTTAATGGAGCACTTCTCCTTGAAAGGTTGATCAAAACAACCATACAGGACATGAAACTACTCGATGTGCCCATATTCGCATGGACAGATGCAATGATCGTGCTACAGTGGATAAGGGAACATCCGTCACGGTGGAAGACCAATGTAGCCAACCGGGTAGTGGAAATTCAAGACATAGTAAAATACGATTGTTAGCAACACATCTTAACAAGTCACAATCCTGCGTATCTAGCCTCTAGGTGTGTCTCAACGTCCAGTTTAATTAATAGCAACCTGTGGTGGCACGAGCCGACAAGGTTGAGCCAGAAACAAGAGGAATGGCAAAGGTCAAATTTCATCACAGAACGCACGGACCTAGAAGCAAAACCATCAATTTCAACCACAAGTACCACTAGTACAACAAATAGCGTACCTGGAAGACTACAATCATCTAATGTACAATGAAACATTGCCTCATAATAGTAGGCTGCTTAAACTCAATCCATTTGTAGACTCCAATGGCTTGATACGAGTAGCTGGGAAGTTGGCCAATGCTATGTTATCTTACACAAAGACATCCAATCATTCTGCGACAGCACCATCATCTGACACTATTGTTGATTGGTAAGCTAGATTCTGAAGCTTTGCTTGGCGGACCATCCCGAGTCTTGAGTACAAGTCGTGAGAAATATTGGATTATAGATGGAAGACGCAGCATTACTAGCAGAATACATAAACGTGTTACGTGCAACACAGTGCAACAATCACCCAACTGATGGGAAATCTACCTGCTGCTCCCAGAGTAAATGCTACCAAGCCATTCTCAAAGGTCGGCATTGACTATGCAAGACCTGTAACAATAAGAGTCTCGTCGCTTGGAAATGCCAAGCGACACAAGGCCTACTTTTGTCTATTTATCTGCATGGCCACCAAGGCAATTCATCTAGAGTTGGTGTCAGATCTCACTTCAGGGGCTTTCATTGCTGCATTGAAGAGATTTGTGGCTCGGGGCTTGTGCAGCGACATTTACTCGGACTGTGGCACCAATTTTGTAGGAGGCAAGTCATTGTTGGAGAGGGATCTTGCTCAAGCCATCAAGCAATCAACACCGGAAGCTTCCCAGTATCTTGTGTCAAAATCAGTTACATGGCATTTCAATCCTCCAGCTTCTCCACACTTTGGAGGAATATGGGAGGCAGGTTTGAAGTCAATTAAACTTCATCTGCCAAGAACATTAGGAAATCTGGTCTGTAGCTTCGAAGAGTATGCAACAGTGCTCGCTCAGATCGAAGCCTGTGTAAATTCACTGCCGTTATGCTATATCGGAAATGACCCTGATGACTTAGTTGTACCAGGCCATTTCTTAATCGGTCAAACGTTAAATGTGATTGTTGAACCTGATTACTCTACGGCCAAGATACTGCCATCACAAATGTGGAGGATCTTACAACAAATGACCAAACGTTTTTGGGACATATGGTCGAAGGATTATCTGAATCAATTACAAAAGAGGCCAAAATGGTTAACAAAACAACCAAACATAAAAAAGGGAGATATCGTTCTAGTAAAAAATTAAAATATGCACCAACCAATTGGCCATTAGGCATAATCGACCAAGCTTATCCTGGAGCTGAGGGATTGGTACGAGGTGTTCAGGTAACAACTCGAGATAGCACGTTACAGCGATCTATATCAAATATATGTCGACTGCCCATAGAAGAGTCTACGGAACAAATCGGTGATACCACAAGATGACCATTAAGAGTATATTTGAGTCTAAATGTTATTTGTTTATTATGTCGTTTGATGACTGTCCCCATTTACATTCAAGGCATTAATATAGTACCATTCCAGATGTCTAATTTCGAGAGTCACGATGAAGAATCTCTGGAGAATCTATTTGTAGATGCCGGTTGTGATGTGTTTACTGGACTTCCAAAATCATCCCACTATAATGCTGCGTCCACATCTGCAGTTATACAATGCGCTCATTCCAATGGCCAGGGGTCCAAGCAGCAGCATTCGGCAAAGTATGTCACCACAGGACATACAAACTCCATTCCAGCTCAACCAGAAATCATCAATGGCAAACAATTGAACTCGCTCACACACTTGAAGCCTACAACAACCATTGACGAGCTCAGAATGCATGCAGAAAACACACATTAACGGTTCATCATTCAAGAGGGGATTGACATATATTTGCAGCGACGCGCTCTGTAACGCATAGATTTCGAAGCCATTAGCAGAGCGAAACGCAAGACCAAGACAATCAATCTTCCCGATCGGTACCAAGTTTTTTTGCATGTGCGAGCTGACGGTGAGATCAAGTTCAACCGCTATCACAAACGCGGCATAACCAAACTAAAAAATAGGTTGAATGCAGGCATACAACGCGGGGCAGAATGCTCAGCGATGGAAAAAGCTGGAAAGAAAAGAAAGATGCTTAATAAAAACAAACCTAATTTAGAATACTTAACTTAACTATAAACCAGGGAAATCTACTGGCATCCAAATTCCTCCCACGCAAAACAGGTACACGTACATACGTACAATTTAATTAGCTGAAATAAAATCAAGAAACATGAATTAATTAATGCAATAAACCATGAATTATTTAGAGAATAAGAAATATTAATTAAATTTACATGCTAGACGAATAATTGTATTTCTACAGATCCCTTGAAAAGGACTCTAAAAACCCAGAGTCGAAACGTCGGAAAAATTCCAATAAACTACTAAAACAAAGTTTCGTAGTTTTTCTCAATGATCGGAGATCCCCAAAAAAGATCACATCGTTTCTTATATTCCTAAACTCCGATCAAAAACAACATAAAATTTATTAACTTTACAAGAAAAGCACAAAAATTTCCAATTTTTCCCCATACATGTGAAATGTAAACAGATGTACATAAACACAATAACAAAACTGTGGGAAATGGAATTTATGTAATAATTAGATAAATTTCAATTTCTATCACTCGAAATATGTATTAATCATTGACAAAAAGTCATAGAACACAATAGCAATAACAAAACACTTTCCCGCGAACTATTTCAAGGAAAATTACACGCAAATTTTCACCTTTGACAGTTGTCGCAAGGGAAAGTAACTTGCTAAATATCGAATTTTCACATGATTTTAAAGTGTAATAACTCCATAGAACCGAAATTCATGAGTTACTAAGTAGATGTTTTACATAAAAATAACCTCCCGCGAGGTTTTTCCATGGAAAAACAATTAATGAAAGTCTCACCTGAAGACATGGTTAAGATTGCTAATTATGTAAATAAGGGAACTTTCTTACAAAATAAACACACACAAACACTAATTATTGAGCACAACACAATTAGCGCAACTTACCTTGGTCTTAAACAGCACTACACAGTAAAAAATCGGTGTTAAATTAAATCCGAAAGCGCTGTTCCATGGAGTCCATCCTTTCTTGTTGTTTATTTTACACCACCATATAGGTGTATTTTGTATGAATACTTCGGATAATTAAAATTAACCTTCAAAAGTTGTAAAGCATTCATTCCCAACGAATACTTAGAAAGCAGCCTTCAGATAACTATTTTTTTCCGAACAAATAAAATAAACATCTAATTAGTAATATTCTTTAATTCGAAAAGAAAATACTGTATCCTTTCGTATAATTAAAATTAACATCCGAAAGTTGTAAAGCAATCATTCCCAGCGAATACTTAGAAAGAACCCTTCGGATAACTATTTTTTTCCGAACAAATAAAATAAAAATCTAATGAGTAATATCCATTTATCTGATGAAATATACCTTTTCAATCGAAAAGAGTATATTGTATCCAAAATTCCTATCTTCTTAAGTTAAACAGTACACCTGATGTATAAGTATTGTCCAATTTTCAAGTTAATCAATTGAGTAAGAAACAAATATTTCCATTTTGAACAAATACTTTATTGATCAAGGAGGAGAAAAGAGTAAAATTTATTGGTGTCGTATCACTTTATCTGTGAGATTAGAAAATATTTACCTTCAGATTGCGCTCAGCAATAAACTTTTATGTACTAGATAGCGATTATTTTCTTTAAAGAATTAACAGAATTCAAATTGCTCTTTTTCCTTAATACTATTATTATCTTTAAGTATAAATTCGTCCACAGCCTTAACAGAATATGCTTGCAATAAAAAATTAAATTCAACAGTTTCGTGTCTTTGCAGTACAAAATATACACTTTCGCGATACTCAAAAATCTCTTGTATAAAAAAAAATAGGAACTTCATTCACAATATCAAGGCATATTAAAAAACCTTTCCGATACTCATATCCGTATTTCAAAGTTTTGACAACTGTTACTACACTAACTATAAACGGGAGCTCATTTTTAATAATACCAATATGATCAATAGCGGAAATGTAACACGTATTGCTGGATTTATACTCTAAGGTTGCATTGAAATTTCGATTTTCATAACCTATATAAAACGTATTTTGATGCTTCGTAGCCAAGGTCTTGCATATATTAATGAAATTCTTTCCACTTCTTGCAGCTGTTTTAAATATTTTGTGCTTTCCTTCGAAGCGCATTGTACTATGTATGGGTAGGGGATCCATCATTAAGATAATTCGAGGGTAATGCATCAAAAAGTGGTGCTTAGGCCACAATTTTTCATCTGGATAACTGGCTCGAAATAGAGAAAGATGTTCTTCAATTAACAGTTTTCATTTTTCCACATTTGCGTAAGAAAGCTTCGGAGATAGAACAATTCTAGTTATTTCCATTAAGGAAAGTAGCAAGGTATATTTTCTGTAAAGTACAGAGTCATATTTCTCTATTAAATCAACAACTCGAAACAGTAAGTATCTCAAAAGGCACCACATTTGTGTTGCGCTTTGTCCCAAATTATTACCCTTTCTGTCAATATTTATGAAACCTGCTTTTTTTTTTTGGTTAAGAATACCATAATTGTAAAAGGAAACTCTGTCGTTAAATTGTTCCACACTAATTAATTTTAATTCCTTAATAACAGTTGACAAAAGTAGTTTAACTTCATAAGGAGCTATACCTTCCAAGATATCATGCATGCAGTCTGGACTAAGAGATTCAAAACAATTAAAGTACTTTAAATTATTTAACGGGCAAGACCTTTTTAGTCCAAAGTTATCAATTTCACAGCTATTACATTTCTTGCGATGAGTAATATTGTGGTTATCATCTGAAAAAATGTATTGAAATTCTGATTTTGATAAAGTACAAAAGCGACAAGGATATGATGTGTTAAAGGACTCAGAAAGACCATTGAGTGAATTAGCACTAAAGTTGTCGTGGCTAAGTGAGAAGAGAATTACTTTTACAGTAATACATTCATTTGCAAAACATACTGGAACCCCTTGATCTTCTAGAAACTGCAAATCTTTAATAAGAGGTGACAGAATTTCATTATAACCCAGGATTTTAACATCCTGTGTGTGACATAACAGCACCAAGTGAATATTTTCCAGCAAAGAATTTGATTCAAATGGTAAATTTATTACTGTTAAATAGAAAGCTGTAAGTTTATGCACGCCTGTCTTTGAACCTAAAGGATTGACGGTCTCAAATTCATCCAAATATAATTGCAGTGCAATTACAGGTTGTTTATTACTAAAAACAGGATGCTGCTGAAAATATGTAACATCTGAAATATTTCTCAAATATGAACTTGTATCACTTTGTCTGTTAAAACTGTTTAAAATACATTCACAAAACTGATCATTAGATAGGAGAAACAATAGTGTTTCTACTATCGAAATATACATAAAAGTATTTGTTTTACTATTTGGGATGTACAAACTATTATTTTGATCCCACTTAGAGTCTCTTCTTATGCTAAGAGAAAACTCTTTTGGAACGGGAATTTTGTATTTTACAATGTTTTGCCTTTTGTATGCAGTATCAACGTTTGTAAATGGCTTTTTAAGGAAACTTATTTCTTCTTGAATTGGGTCATTACTTCTCAATTTGAGCTCTATGTTAGTTGCGACCAAATTCGTAAGTTCGGTTATTTCTTTAAAAATAATATTTTATGATGAGTGCGAATTGATATTCTAAATCTTTAAAGTCAATATAATTTTGTCCTGGTATAATAGACGTGCATGAATAAGTTTCAGGTATTAAAATTGATTGAGAAGGTCCACTTTGATGGCAAGGTAAGCTATTTCCCTCTATCGCTAAGTTTCTTAAATATTTTGGTTGATTATTAGGATTTTGGTGACAAGAATTTAAATGTTTTCTTAAGCCACTGAAAGAAAGAAATTGTTTAAAACAATATCTTACACCACACAAAAAGCTTTTCGTTGAATGTCCTGCGTTATGCACGATTCGAATGTGCCTTACATAAGATTGTGTATATGAAAGGTTTTTTAAACATATTTTACATACTAAAGTCATTTCTTAATGTATATGTATAAAAATATATCTAAATACTAAAAAATAAATATCTTCGTTCTGACAAAACCTAATAAAAATGTTCTTACATCTTATCGTGAATTGTACTCACAATCAAATTCCAAGTCGTGATTTTATATCCCTCATTTTGGCTGTCATTCGGACATGTCCAAATTGAAAAATTCCTTCCTGAATAAATGTTAAAAATAAATCACAACTTCGGTGGTACTCGCAATTAAAGACAAAGTATGATTTGAACAGGGTGTCCCAGGCGATAATTGATGTATTTGTGGTGATTGGTAATTCCTGTCCATCAACGGCAATTTGATATTTCGAAATAGCGCGTTTATTTAAACCATAAGCTATTATATAAGGAGGACTTCCAATAGGCACTACTGGTAAGCTCCCGATCTGCATAATAGAATCAATAATGAAGTACATTACTTTTTGAGACAGATGTGGGTTTACCTTTTGAAAACTTATTAATTTATTTCCTTTTGTATTTACATTACACCTGCGACGACCAATAGCTGGAAACATCTTGAACAAGAGAAGAAATGCCGTTGTTGTTCCATCCCACACTAAAAGTGAAAAACCTTCAAATTTAAACTAACCATGTTAATTATTGTAAATTTCATAAAAATTTTGGATGAAAAATTAGTGCTTTTGGATACGTTTTGTAAAATATTACAAGAAAAGGGGATAAAACTAAAAATTACTTTCTTCTTCAGTTGTGTCATCGTCGTGTATTTTTTTTTTCTTTTTTTTTGTTTCGGCAAGTTAATAATATTATCCTTCAATGTGCCCCAGGTATCTAATAACCGGTTTGAACAACTCCCAAATTTTATCTCAAAATCTTGTTGAATCTATACGATAATTAATGATTGAGAAGCAATATAAAACTTAATTAGACTTTTTTACCAATCCTGGCGTATCTAAAAATCGTGGATATTCTGTCAACAATGACTTGTCCCTTTTAAATCTCTGTAGGCAAAAGTTTTCTTCATATTTTCAAAAATTTCTTCATTTTGATTTTTAGGACATGCATGCTTCAGCCATAAACAAATTTCTGAAGTATTGGTCTCGTCCTCTGAATTATGGGCTGAAGACCTTGTATTGTTTGCGCTTTCTCTTTCTAAGCGAGATGAGTTACCAGCAACACGATTTATGGTTCGCAACCTGTGGCCGAAATATCCTCCGCGGTTTGACTCATCATAAAATATATGCTGAACGTTTGTAAAGCTTATTAAAATGTAAGAAATTAATTAGGGTATACAAAATTTACATAATTTGCAGGATCTTTTCCAACGAAAAGATTAGGAAATATTTGAACAGTAGCTCGCGCCCACAGTAGCTTCTCTTCTCGTTTTAGATAAAACCCAAACACCTCTGTCATATAATTAACAATTATATTTACTAAATTCCGTCGAGATCTATCAGATAGCGTCGATGTTTTTTTGTATTCTGTAAGAAGCTCTGGTTCTTTGTTTGAAATACAGTTTTGTAGAATCTACAGACAGGCATGCAATGAAATCATTTATATTTATTAAAACATTTCCATTTAACGTCACTGGCAGCAAAAGGTTATAACCAACAAAATATTTAATTGAGATTTGTTTAATTTTGTTAAAAATTAAAAACCTGCAACAATGCGTGATGAAAATCTCCAATAATTGTGTTAAGAAAAAATGTTATCAACTTCTCTTATTTCTTTGCCAAGGATATCAAAAACATATTTATTTTCAGATTTTACTCAAAAACTGGATGAATAATTCATGCGATCTATTCTATTTAAAATTTAACAATATTCCGCCACGAAACTTTTTTCACCTTTTCACATCATGTTCTTGATTACTGTAATTCATTTATTTAATATGACAGAATAATAAAAAAACTCGAACCGCCTTTTTCTATATATTACATACAAAATTTAAACAAACCTACAGCAAATAATCATATCAGGTTGTATCAAGTTGTTAACGTGGAAATGCCTTATCACATAACATAACAGAACAATACCTCTATCGCAGCTTGTGAATCGTAGCTAACTCTTTTCGGAAACTCGCCTATAAATGCAATACATCTTTTTAATATACCAGGTGTAAAATCTACACTGACACTTTCATCAAGAGATTCTGTCTGACATGCAACTGATTTAAGTTTTTCTGTAATTAGATAAGCTCACATGCCTTATAGTTATATTCAAAACATAGTCAATATTTTAGCAATAATATAGGCTTATTGGATTGAAAAGAAGAGAAACTTACCTTCATTTAAAAAAATCCTTATTTCAAACAATTTTTCCACGAAAACTGGCGATTGCTCCACATAAAATTCAAAAGCTTCTTCATCCACTTCGGTCAGACCCTCTTCCCAAATGACCGAGATAAAAACCGAGTCAAACAAATTGAAAATTTATTTACGTCTGTGTAAAAATAATTCTAAATGAAACTCCGAAACTATTCGAAATTTTTCATCTCACACTTACAAGATGTAATGAATTCTAAATAGGTGATTTCTTCATTTTCACTTTCAACCACTACGAGCTTTTGCATTAAATTATTCCGCACCATAAACACTTTTCTCATTTTGTATCACTTTTCGCGTACGCATGTGCACTTTATGAAGATTTGCTACAAACTAACCTACATTGTTCTACATCTGCATTGTAAACTGCACCGTTAGTATATTAAAACAGCACCGAACGGATAATCTTAACGTAACAAGTATAAACACGTGTCTATCAACACCAAAAGATTCGTATTTATTACACCGAATGAATAATTTTACAGACAGGTTCAATCTTGTTTTCATCTCAGCACCAAACGAATTTTATTTACACCTTTCGGATTTTTTGTTTTATACACCGAAGAGTGTCTAGTAACACCTAAAGTATATGACTTTAAATAAGCACCGGTACCATGGGGTATTTTTGGGTATTTTTTACTCCAAGTGGATAAAAATATTGCAATATCCGTGATGCGGTGTACTATCACACCAGATATTTTTTACTGTGTACATATAAGAAAAACACACGAAAATCTCGCGACCGCGGAACCGCGAAATGAAAATTATAAACATCGCGGGACTGTCAAACTTTATGTGTTGTCAACATATAGCACAAAATAAATGTTTGGAGAATTCATAAAAATGGTAAATTTCACATAAAGTCCAAGAGCAAGTATAGTACACACAAAATCGTGCTTATAATTTTATAAAAATGTGGATTAAGAACCCGGAACTGAATTTTCTTGAAGCGAATGGAAAATGTTGTGACTAAACATGCACATTAACATAGAGAAATCTTCACTCTTCGTAGCCTTTATTTGTTTGGTATAGTTCTATTGAGCTTTTGTGTACGATAAAAGCAATTTGGTTTACAGCATTGAATAGGTTTTGCTAAAAAGTTATAAATCTATATATTTGTACACCAATCAGCACATATGGTTGCATAAAGTGGATCACTTTCCACTACATGTATAGAAAGTCAAGAAAATCATTTAGATTATACAATTGTATACATTTCAGAAGAGCTTGTTGTAAAAGATAAATTAAATCTAATATTTTTATTGTAATCAATGAACTTTGTTCATAGTTTCTGTTTGAAGAATTCGTAAAAATAAAAAATTTCACAAAATGTCCACTCAGAAAAATCTTGTTTATAGTCCTTACGAAAATATGGGATTAAGTACCCCAAACTTAGTTTTCTTGAAGCGAATGAAAAATGTAGTATGAATTGCTTCCTCGTATTCTCTAACATAATATACTTAAGTTTTAATGAAATGTCATATTTAAATGAAAACAAAATATTATCTGTTTACATAGAACTAATATATGAAGAATTTGAAGATGATTTTATTAATTAACGTGATGAGTTGAATCAGAGTAGAAAAAGGTTGGGCAAATTAATTTTAATGAATGAACCGATGCTTTGAATGTGATTATTTTATATGTATTTAACTGGGGAAGATATAGGATAAACCCAACTCCAGTTGTTGATCCCTTAAAAATGGTAAATTTAATTTAATAAAATTGCAAAAAATCATTAAATGTAAAAATAAATTGGCAAAATCATAAAAACATGAAAAATAAAAAAAATACGTAATTATTTCAAAAATTCGCAAAATTTCGAAAATAAATTGCAAAAAATTATTAAATGTAAAAACAAATTACAAAAATCATAAAAACATGAAAAATTAAAAAGAAAAACGTGAATATTTCAAAAATTCCTAAATTTGGGAAAATGAATTGCAAAAAATCATTAAATGTAAACACAAATTGCAAATAATCATAAAAACTCAAAAAAAAAAAAAAAAACGCGAATATTTCAAAAATACTGTTCAGTAAAAATGCCTTCTTTACTATTTGATAGTTTATTAAAAAGTGAAATATTTACATTTTATTATCCTATACAAAACTTAGTCTGGGATATAAAATTAAAAATTACCAAAAAGTGCTTAATTCTCAATATATTGTGAGAATATAAATTCTAACATGAAAGATGAGTAGCACGAGATAGGTACATACATACAGATAGTGATAGGTACGTACGTACATGCCCGTGCAAAACACAAAAAACTGCTGCGCCTGGAGTTCGCATGGTAGAATTTTCCGATGAAATATAAATTCGCTCAGAATGAATGCGACGTGAGAAATAATTTACTTGATTAGGGCTGGGATAATCATCCTGCCCCCTGAGGTTGCTGCGTAACATATAGTCTTCATTGTTGTCCGGCTGGCTGCGTCTTGCGGGTACTGGAGGTATGGAATAGCAGTGTGGTGGCGTGTTCCTGAAGCAAGCCCCGTGGTTCCATTTGGTAAACATCCAATAGCTGCATCCGATCATAAGAGCTGCTAAAAGCATGTAGCTAATGGTGTAATGATGTATATCCTGAAGCGATACTCCCTGGGGTAATGCTTCCGAGTACTGCTTGAGATCCTTGACCTCGTTGGTCAACACATTTATTTCATGATCGTTGGATTTTAGACGTAGCTCTGAAGTAATGTATGGTTGTCTTCTTTTTGCCGAATGTAGGTCTTCATCCAAGGATAGACTTAAATTTGGTCGCAGTTTTAGAATTCCAATTTTCTGTAGAGTTTTAAGTATTACTGCTGTGCCACATACAATGTTGAATGTGGTTTCACTGTCGAGATGGTAGAGCCAACTGTTTGAAGTATGCAGCTGTATCCAAAAATTGGATCGATTTGAACTGCAAAAGTGGCAATTGGAAGAAAGCGTTTGTCTGTTGTTGAGCAGCTCCATTTCGCACTGGCTGACGTTGGCCTTTAGATTGAAAATGGGATGATTCTGGTCACATAGATACTTGTCCTCTCTTAAGTGTTGACATTTGTTTAACTCTGCTTGAGATAGTGGGTAAAATCTCTCCCTGGGAAGACTCACGATGAGATAATCTGATGATGGCTTGATTAATGGAGTTTGTCTCCTTATTGAATGGGAACAGATATCATCTTGAATAACTGAAAGTGTTCATCCAAGACGAGTGGAGTCCGTATATCAAATAAAATGTATGATTCTCCTATCCTCGTTCCGACTGTCATTAGGTAGTAAAGAAGTAGCACGCCATCCTTACTATTTCCTGGAATAGTTATAGTTGATGGAATATGGTCTTTTATTAAAGTCAACTGGTCCCGGAGTTGCATCGGATTGATTAATAATGGGCTGATCTTGTTATGGTGAATATCTGTTATGACGTCTATTAAAGGATTTTGAGCTGAGTGGTAGTTTTGAAGAACCGGTGTGGTTAGAAGAGACGAGGCACTGGAAACTTGGGTAGTTTGTTGCTCCAGCTGAACGTCATCAACAAGCTTACGGAATGCCAGTATATTGTCTTGAATTGCCTTGAATTGTTCTTGAATTATTTCCTCTTGACCATTCATGTTATTGGTTGTAGTTTCTAAAACTGGTGTTTGGCTTTTTGCTAGCTGCATTAAGAAACCCTCGTTGCTTCTTGTTTTTCCGATTTCTTCTTCAATGCACTTAGCATAGGACGAGTCCAGGATGCCAATTAGTTTGTTCGCAGCATTACCTACTAAGTCAAGAGGTGACCTTTTGTATGGAACTCGGTCTCGGCACCTTTTTGTGGAGAATTTTATTGGTTTCTTCAATTTGAGTGCGTTGATGTTGAAATTGGGAAAGTATTTCCAAACAGTGGTCTCTTCGGAGTGTTGTTGTATTGCATAACTTGCTTATTTCTCCAATGCATTTTCTGATTCACGCTAGTTCGCGCAATTTTAAAGCAGCTGATGAGCTAATAGGTTTTGCCGTGGGGTTCTATTCGTCTCTGTAGCGTTAGTGGGATTTTTCTTGAAATTCTCCATAAATGGTGAGATCTTGCAATTAGAATTTTTTGTCAAGAACTTTCCTCGCAGCGGGTGATGGGGCCGTTTGTGTTTCATCCTCTTTGCTAGTGGCTCTCCTTCTACGTCTTGAACAAAACTTAGAAAGGATGTTTTCGGTTGTATTCCCTCGACTGATGTGGAGTCGTTCCGGAGGTTGCTGCGGCTGGCATTCTCTTTGAGATCTTCTGGTCTATATTGCTCCTCTAGCAAGGGGCAGAGGTTGTGAATGGTCCTTTTACAAATTCCAGAGGGGTTTTGACAGTAACTGCTCTAGTAAGTTTATCGGCGCCGTGCAAATTTTCTATGACTTGGCCTAGCGACCACTTCAATGGTGGTAAGTTCGCCTCTCTTGTCACGACTAAAGTTCCAGGTTTTTAATTTGGCTTTATACTCCTCCATTTGTTCCGCGTTTGCATCTCCTGTAGATATTCAGCCGACCAACGCTGCCAAAATGTTTGTTGAATATGTTGAATTCGGCGAAATCTTGTTAATTTGTCGATGTCTCTTTCAGCAACATCAGTTTCGGCGCATGCTGTCAAGGCACCTCACGTCAAGAAGTGTCCTGGGGTTAGTGCCCCGAGGTCATTGGGATCTGAAGATATGGTTGTTATTGGCCTGGAATTTAGGGTAGCCTCTATCTGGACAATTACTGTGTGTAATTACTCGTATGTCAGAATAGCATTTCCCGTCTGGCGAATGAAGTAGCACTTGGCGGATATCACTGCCGCTTCCCACAGCCCTCCGAAGTGAGGCGATCGTGGTGGTATGGGCTTCCACTCAAGCATTTCTTTTAGATCCTTTAAATGTGTTCATGCTCCTAGGAAGTTCATTGCGTTGTCGTAAAAGATAGTAGCACACAGCCCTCTCCGGGCAATGAATATTTTTAGACTGTTAAGAAAAGCTTCGGCACTCAGATCACTGATCAATTCTAAATGGACAGCCTTTGTACTGAAGCATACAAAGACAGCTATGTACGCCGTTGTAGGTGCCTTTCCTCGTAGTTTGTAATGAATCATGATGGTTCCACAAATTCGACTCCTTTGGCTTCACCCGTTCCAGGGGTAGGTCGCCCATTATTTGATCAACGGGCTTCGGCTTACATCTGAAGCAACGGATACATCTATGGACAGTGTGACGCGCCAACCTTCTAGCGTCTATGACCCAGTATTTCTGTCTCGCTATTGCAGTTAGCGCTTGAGGTGCTGCGTGCATATGTTGGTTGTGTAGATAGTTGAATACAAGTTCACTCAGTTTGTGGTCCTTGGGCAGAAGAATCGGGTTCTTTGCCTCTTTGCTGAGATCTGAATTTTTCAGCCGTCCGCCGAATTTAATGATTCCTGTAGAGGCGTCTACAAACGGCGTCGAATGTTGAAGACAATGGTGAGAATCAAGTGCTTCCGCTTTCTTTAGTAATGAGTATTCGTGTTGAAATGCTGTGCGTTGAATATTTTTTATAATTCCGTTCAAGTCGATGTCTAGCTCTGCAATATATACTTCGCCCATCTTACTCGAACCCTTGAGAGATTTGCAATTTTGCAGGAATCTGAAACAGTACGCAAAAATTCTCTGTAATTTTAAAAATGAGTTATAATGATTCACACATGTGACTAGATAAACATGTTTGGCTCGTTTTATGGCTGTGAAGGTGGATTTTTTTTCGTTTTGCTTCAATCTCGTCTGGTATTTTGAAGGCAAATGTGGGCTATTTTTCTTTAGGTTCAGATACATAGATGCCTTGGACCTTTGAACCACAGAGTTGATTCTCTGAGGGCATCTGGGAATATTCCATGGGAGATTATGTCAGTTGGATTTCGTGTTCCATCAATGTGTCTTCATTGCTGTGGCTGAGTCAATTGTTGTATATTTTCAACCCGATGTGCTCTGAAGGTACTCCATGTATAAGGCGGTAATGAGATCCAAGTGAGTACAATAGTAGAGTCGGTATGATACACAATTCTTGAGGGGTTTATTTGCGCGCATTGAGGTTTACTTTTAACTAATTCCGTCATTAGTAGCGCGGCACTTAGTTCCATTCTTGAAAGCGTAGTAGCCTTTACTGGTACTAGTCGTGACTTTGCGCATAATAGTCTTACTCTGATTTCTCCATGCGTATTCACTGATCTGAGGTAGCAGCAAGCCCCATAAGCGGACTCACTGGAGTCTGAATGGGCGTGTAATTCGATATTGACTTAGTTTGAAAATAGTACGAGTCTTGGAATTGTTATTATTCGCAATCTTGGTAAACTCTTTTTAAATTTCATCCATTTATTTTTGTGAACTTCGGGTAGTTCTTCGTGTCACGAGCATTTGCCTTCAAGAGGTCTTGTAGTAATAGCTTTCCTAATACAGTTACTGGTCGTATTAACCCAAGAGGATCGAAATTACAGGCTACTTCGGATAACACTGTGCGTTTGGTAAGTCCTTGTGTTTCACCTTCAGTTGCTTGATACTGAAAACTGTCTTCCTTTAGTTGCCACATTAATCCGAGAGTTTTCGTTACATCGCTATTGTCAATGAGTAGCATCCTCTCTTTGTGATCTTCTGGTATATTTCGGAAGGTATCGGGATGATTAGAACAAAATTTCCTTAATTCGAAACCGCCTTGTTTGGAGTCAGCTCCTGTCTGGATATCGTCGACATAGGTATTTCCTAAAATCGTATTCGCAGTTTCGGGAAATGTATCGTATTCTGTAAAGGTTAGTTGATTCAGGCATCTTGTCGTGAAGAATGGAGCGGCGGCTGTTCTGCAAGTTACGGTGTTTAGCTGATATGTTTGCAGAGGCTTCTCTCTATCATCCCTCCATACAATTATTTGATAAATTCTGTCGTTTGGGTGGACATTAATCTGCCGATACATTTTGCAGATGTCTTCTGTCATTGCGTACTTGCACATTCTGAATTTTGTTATGATGGTGAAAAGATCTGGCTGAACGGTGGGGGCAACCATCAAGATATCATTGAGGGACCTTCCGGTTGATGTTTTCGCTGAGGCATCAAATACTACACGAAAGTTGGGCTTGTTGATATCTGCCTTTGCTACACAGTGATGGGGCATGTAGTAATGACCGGTAGGAATGGCTTCCTTTGCTATCGGTTGCATGTGGCCAAGTTCTTGGTGTTATGTCATGAAGTCACGATATTGCCTCTTGAGATTGGCATTTCTTTCCAATTTTCTTTCTAATGCATAGAAGCGCTTTGAAGCAATTTCCAGGGACGACCCTAAGATATTTGGTAGCTCACTTAATGGTAGTTTGACGATATATTGTCTAGACGCTTATCTTTGGAGGCTATTTTGGAAATCATCCTCACAGAGGAGCTCTTCTATTGACTTGTGTTTGTATGGTGAATCGTGATGCTCCAACTCCCAAAATTGTTGCAACTGTTTATCCAGGTCTGAAACTCATGTTTGTGTTGCGATGTGATAGCTTTGAGTGCAGTCAGTTTGAGTTGGCAGCTTTTCAGCAAGAATCCATCCAAAGTGGGTGTTTTGAAGCAGTAGCAGGTTGTGTAGTCTTATTTGACCTTCTTGGAAGAGTTGAAAGAATAATTCTGCTCCCAATAACATGTCGATGGCCTGAGATTTATAGAACGCTGGGTCTGCTATCTGGATGCTAGTTGGAATATCCCAGTTCGATGTTTTGATGTATTTTGACGGTTGGTGTTCCTAGATATTTTTTAAGATAACAGCATTGATGACTGCTGAAAAGCTCTTCACTCTTGAATGTATTGTGAGAGTGGTTTCGTACTTAGCAGTTGTTGCGATTCCACCAACACCATTAATCGGCAGTGAAGTTTTGCTGCGTGGTAGTTCCAGGGCCTGTACGAGTCGTTCGCAGATAAAGTGGAGCTGTGAGCCCGACTCCAAGAGTACCCTACAGTTCACCGGGACTCCTGAGGCATTAGGGACCTTGATTAGTACTGTTGCTAATAGAATCTGCGAGCGTTCTGACGCCTGTTAGCTAGATATGTGTGAGTTTGTTGTCTCAGTTGGAGTAGAACGACTAATCTCCTCGAATTGAGAAGTGGAGTCAAGTCGTCTGGTAGCGCCTGAACTGCCTCTACGCACTTGTTGATAGGTCGTTGGTGCTAAGTCTGTGCTCCGATGAACCACACCTTGTCGTTATTTCGCTTGAATAAGGTCTCTTGGCTTCTCTGATTGACGAGAGTTGTGTATTAATGTGTTATGGCATGTGCAATCGTGTACTGTATGGTCTGGCTTAAGACAATTGGTGCAAAATTTGAACTGCCTGGTGAGCTAAATCCGATTATCTAATATTGCATAGAGGAATTTTGGGCACCTAAAAACTCCATGATCTGCCTTGCATACTGCGGAGTTCTGTACCGGGGATGATGCCGTCAACGTAGATACTCTCTTGCGTTCTTCCTTCCTCTGGATTAGTTCAAGCATCTGAAACCCTGTTTCCATGAATTTGAAGAAATCGTCCATTGCCTGTAATTCGTGAGGTGCCTTAGATGACTGCTCATATAATCTCCTGGATTCCCTATCGAGCTTCTGAGTGAGTAAATGAAGCAGTATGGGATTCCACTGCTTGATCTCGATGCCACTGTTCTATAACGCTAGTACACATTCCTTACAGGTTTCGTGCAATCTTTCAATTTCCGAGCCTGATTCGGTTGTGAAAGCCTCTGGATATAGTAACTGATTGAGAATTGCTGTTACTATAGCCCTCGGATTGTCCTACCTCTCTAAGAGTAATTTCTAATCCGCTGAGTAGATATCGTCAGTAGCTTGTAAATATTTTATTAGTTCGCTAGGTTCACCTGTGAGAGTTGCCTTCAAATAGTATAATTTTTCGGCTTCAACCAGAGGCCTGTTGTGAATGAGTTGACTGTACAATTCTTTGAAATGCCCCATTTGGTGTAGTTTCCGTCAAAGATTGAAAGTGTTAACTTTGGAAGTTTAACGTTTCCATTTATCGTGGTCGCTGATTGTTCGTCAAACTTTCCTTGTAGCCTTGATGCTGTTTCTTGGAAATGATCTTCAAACTTCGTATATTCGCGAATATCGTAGCAGTTATCATCAAGTTCTGCCATTATTTGCCCATGTAATTAAGATATCGTGTCTCAATATTGATTGGTGGACCTCAGTTTTGTGTGTAGTATGCCCTTGGATGTGGGTCTGCATGTTCGCGTTCAATTACTTTAATGATTCTCTCTAGCGCAGCAATCGTGGCCTTCACTTGTTTTCTCATTTTCAGACCTCCAGACATTGGCACTAACTCCTCATGGTGCTCGGACTCGTCTCTATGTGATGATGTGGCTGTCGATGCCTCGAGTCGCTCACTCAATCTTTTCAAAAATTCATTGTAGACCTTCTCTACTTTATTAAAGTAGTTTTTCACAAAGTAAGAATTCTCTTTGTTGCAGTCCTTACTTTCAACTATTTCGTCGTTATTCTCGCAAAAATTGGCCCATAAGGCATTGAGCCTTCCTTCGTAGCCTTTCGTGTTTTCTATAGTTCTCCGCTCAATGCTTTCCTTCCTGAAATTCTCCAGAAGTTGAGAAATTTGCTGTGATGCGGTTAACTTCTGCATGTTAATTTGCTTCTGATTTTAACACTGCTGTTCTGTCCAAAATGTATTGCCTGGGGTTGGCTATGTACGGCTGTTCTACTTGGTATTTGATTTTCTTGAGCTAACTGCTAACCCGCAATGATGAGACTTGGTAATGAAGTATTGAAACATTCAACACATCACGTCAGGGTCAGTAAAAATGCATTCGTTACTGGTTGATGGTTTATTAAAAAGTGAAATATGTACATTTTATTATCCTATTTATACAAAACTTAGTCTGGGAAATAAACTTAAAAATTACCAAAAGTGCTTAATTCACAATACACGGTGAGAATATAAATTCCCACATGAGAGGTGAGTACCACGAGATAGGTACATACATACAGGTGGTGATAGGTATGTACATACATGCCCGTGCAATCAGAAAGAACTGCTTCGTCTGAAGTTCGCATGGTAGAATTTTCCAGTGAAATATAAATTCCCACAGAATGAATGCGACGTGAATATTAATTTACTTGATTAGCGCTGGGCTAATCAAATATAATGCTCAATATTAAATAAGTAAATCTAAACAGCATACTGCATACATAAAGTTTCAATTGGCTTTCAGTACCACCACGCAGATTAAAAATAAAATGCGCAGCAATAAATAATTAAATCCAAATGTGTACTGAATGTTTAAAAGATTATCTTTAGATTAAAAATCCGGTCATCATGTTTTAATTTGCATTCCGCTAACTCGCCTATTACTATCGTAATACAATTATAAAATAATACACAAATTTCAGCATGCTATAAATATTATTCTTTTGTTTATCAAATGATGTCATAGCGTAAACAAAAGAGCACGAACTGCCATATAAACGAAAAAAAGCTGAATCAGATTGATGATTTGGAAAACATGTCAATCAAATCAATCAATCAGAGTTCTTCACACGCGATTTACGAAACGAAACGAATTTTGACTGTCTTAAACCGAACCGATATCCCGGGATATTTGATAAAATACACGTACAGGCTTTAATTTTAGCCTAGGTTTCACTTTTGTCTTTGATACACTTTCACTTTAATTGTTCGAAAATTATTAACTCTAAGTTACGCGATGTCGAAAATTATTTACAGCTTGTTGCGCGACAGCAAGCTGTGTTCTTGTCATTATTTGATATTGGGATGTGTGGATTTAGAGGAATAGGAGAGTTGGATGGGAGTGGGAGGTTGTGGAATATTAGAGATTTCTCTAACTTGCTTTGTGTTGAGGACTGGCGTTTCTTCCAACATGGTGAGAAATATCCCGAAAGTCCAGGATGGTCCAGCGTTGATAAGTCCCACGATGATCGAGATGCCAGGATGGTGTCCTATCCACGGTTGTGGCTTCCTTTATTAGTGAAGAAAGTAAATCTTTCGCCCAGGTAATAAATGTTTCTCGTTTCCGAGTTAATAAGGTGGAGAGGTGATAAGTAGTTGAGGTTTTCAACTTGAAGTTGCGTTGAAAGCTGGCTAATGAGGGGGTTAGGATGTTGAGAGATCTTCTCAAGTTGTTTGACCGCGAGAGAAAGGAGATATTCCTCAATTGGAAAGATGTTTGCACTTTCGTACAAGAAGGTGTTGGGAAAGTAGTGTCCGTCAGGTTTCCTGTACACACCTGTACAGGCCCTTAGGATCTTTCTTTCGAGGGCACTGATTTGCTTCATATAAGATGGCGAAATGGTGTGCCAGATGGGGAAGCAATAGCAGATAATTGGGCGGATAAGCTGTTTGTATATAAGCAGCTTTGTATCTTTCGGGAGACCGTTTCTCCTTCTGATAATAGGGTTGAGTAGGGAGTAAGCGTAGTTGGCTTTCTTCATGGTCAGCTTGGCGTGATTGTTGAATTTCAACAGATTATTGAAGGAGACACCAAGATATTTGGTCTTCTTTGAAGGCTGAAGCTTTTCATTATTGACTTCGATTTCAATGTTGTTGGCTCGAGTGGCTATATTGGGTCTTCCCCTTGTGGAGGGATTTCGGATGCAAATCATTTCAGATTTGTTCAGATTAATTTTGATGCCCCACTTTCTGTAGAATTCATCAAGTTTGAGAACATGCCGCTCAACTTTGATAGCAGCGAAATTGGATGACATGGAGTGGGCGTAGGTGAGGGAGTCGTCAGCATAAAGCAGTGTGGTGGAATTAGAGTCATTGGAAGGCTGATCGTAAGTGAAAAGATTGAAGAGAATTGGTCCGAGGACCGAACCTTGGGGGACACCAGCACTGACTGATGTTGCCTGAGATTTGGTGTTCTCGATTTCTATGTAGAAATTTCGAGATGAGAGAAAGCTATGTATAACCCGGGTGAGATAAGGCGGGAACTCGAGGTTTGTAATTTTGAAAATTAGCCCGTTTGTCCAAACTGAGTCAAACGCTTTCTCTACATCAAGGAAGCAGCCTACTGTCTGCTCCCTTTTGTTGAGGGCGTTTGTGGAATCAGAGAGGAATTTGAGCAAAGCGTGAAAAGTGGAGTGCTGGGGCTTGAAGCCGAATTGGGTGTCCTGCCTGATATTTAGATCGAGGCAGGTATTTTCAATGTGTTGGCGGACTATTTTTTCGAAAAGTTTGCCCAGGTTGGACAGAAGAGAGATTGGCCGGAACTCGTTAAGGTTTTTCGAGTTTCCTTTTTTGGGAATTGGAACTATGCGAGCGGTTTTCCAGGCATCAGGAAAGTAAGAATTATTGAGGCAATTATTGAAGATAATTGTAAGAAATTCTATGGCGACAGGTGGGAGGTTTTTGATAACTTTGTTGGGAATGTTATCTGGGCCAGCGGACTTTTTGCCTCTGATGGACCTGATTAGGGCGAAAACGTGAGCAGGATTTGAGAATATGCTTAAATCATCCGGATTTAAGGACGTGTTTGTGGAGTTGAAGATTGTGGTGGAGGATTCCACTGCCTGGGCAGTGAAATCATCAACAGTCGAGTCTACAGTGGTCCTAAAATTTGCATCGCTTAGAGATGAGTTGTCTTTGAAAGTGGATTGGAAATATTCCGCGAAAGCGTTGCATTTTTCTTGGGGAAGGTTGTAAGCGTTGGTGCCGCTTAAAATGGTTTTGGGGAGTTTTGCTTTTCTGTGGCAAACCCTGTTTATGTCCTGAAAGCAGTGTGGACCAGGTTGAATGGAAGCCAGTTTCTTCCTAAACTCTTTATCGAGAAACATTTTCGTTTGTTCCTCAATAATTGTTGACAAGCAATTAATTTGCGACAACACAGTTCTGTAGGCTGGGTTGTGGCTATTAAGGGTTCGGTGAAAAATACGGTTAAGTACTTTTCGAAGTTTCTGCCTAAATTTATATAATTTTTGCAGTTGAGGCGGGAGATTTTTGTATTTGTAGTGTTTGCTCGGCACTACACTGGAAAAGAAGGCGACATTTCCTTCAATGGCGTTGTTGAGGAAGTCAATGTGGAAGTCAATTTCCAAGTTCGTGAGGTTCCGTTGCGAGTCAGGTAGATTTCCTGCGAGAAATTGGGAGAGCCTGTCTTGAAATTGTTGCCAGTCAACGTCTTTGAGTGAAGTTGAGGCTTGAGGGTCAGAAGTCAAGATATTTAATGGTGCGCTGGGAGTGATTGAGAGTTCAACAGCCAAGTGATCGGATTCAGCCATATGTGCTGTGCAGACGTAATTTGAGAATTGGGGTAGGAGATTAATTAGATTAGAGGTTGCGATATAGAAGTCGAGAGTTGACCCAGATCGCGGGAAGGTCGGAGTATCTTGCGAGACGACGACAAAATCATGGTTGGTATTAAAGAGGAGCCAGTCATGTACTGCCTTGCCAGACGGACTTACGACAGAATCATTCCACAACGGGTGCCTGGCGTTGAAATCTCCACCCAGCACCGTGTATGTGAAATTGTCCGAGATCTGAGCAATGCTGTTTAAATTATTCTTGATATCAGCTCCCGTGGCGTGACATCTATTGTATAGGGCGATTAAGAGAAGAGACTCGTTGTCTCGAAGTTTTAATTTGACAGCAGTGCATTCCATATTGGAAAGGTTACTAATTTTCACCTCTTCGAATTTGAGGTTTTCCTTAATGAGAAGGGCTGTGTCTAGGGTGGTCTCAGACTTGTCCTGGCGGACGAAGTTATAGTGCTCAAAAGCCAACTTATGTCTCTCAGTGAGGAGAGTTTCAGAGAGGAACATGAACGTGGGTTTATGCTCAATAAGGAATAGGTTTAGGGCTGCACTTTTGCTGTGCTTTACCAGCGAATTGCAGTTAAGTGACATAATTTTCAGCTTACTTATTTGCCTAGACATAGTCCAAATGCAAATTGAAGGTAAGCTGCTTGTTTTTCCGAGATGGAAGAAAGCTTCCTGTATTTAGGAAGGAAATTATTGATTTTGCCCATAAGGGCGAAAAGGTCGCAGCCAAATAGAGACTTGGCTTCGTTGGTGCAGAAATCGTCAATTTCTGTCACTCTAGGTTTTCTAGGAGCTGTCTTGGGGGCAGACCTAGGTGCTGCTTGGGGTTTGGGAGCTGTGGGTTTAACGGAGTTATTACTGTTAAACGTGTTTTTTGATATTACCTGGGCAAAAGATTTACCTGGTTGCACATAGTTCCTTGTGGCTTCCTTCACGAATTCCTCACGCTGGCGACGCTCCTCGATCTTCTTGGCACGTTGTTGTACAACCTCCTTGTACTTGGAGCAACCTCTATAACTGGCTGGATGTCCTTCCGATTTACAGTTGATGCAGTATGGGGCACCTTCCTTCTGGTTTATTCGCTCACACTCTCCTGGCAAGTGGGCATTTTTGCACTTCACGCATTTGTAGTCGACTGCACAATTTCTTGCAACGTGGCCGAAAGCCTGGCAACGCTTGCACTGAGAGACTCCCGATGCGCGATATTTTTCCCAATAAATAACCTGGTTGAGTAAGCGATTAGTGGCCATGATGTATTTCGAATCGTAGTTTCCTCCAAAATTAACTACGAAGGAGTTTAATTCCTTGGTCCTAGGAGTTTTAAAATGACTAACTGAATTTATGGCGAAACCACGCAGTTTTTGTTCTAATGCTGCCTTTACATCATCGGCTTGGTATGTGTGCTGAATACCTTTCAGCAGAAGTGTCGTTGTTCTGTCACATTTAGGCGTAAAAGTATAGCTTTGCACGCCGATGTCCTTGACAATATTGAAGAGAGTCCTATGGTCGTCTTGCGTTATTAGCTTGATGATGCACTTGGTGCCCTTTGACGTCTTTATGAAGAACTTTGGCCTCATCTGTAGCTTATCAAGCTCGCAATTGAATGCTCTGACATTCAAGTTCTGGCAGACGATAGGAGGAGGTCTCGCTGTCTTCACACTTGGCTTTTCAATTTGGGCCTCAGTTGCTTTGGGCTGGATTTCAAAGTCCTTCCGGTTTCCAAGGATTTGATAGTATCCACCAGTATTTTTCTCTCGGCTTGGTTCCTGCTTCGACCCCGCTGCTTTTCTTTTTGCTGGCGTTCCGGCTGATCGTGGCGATGACATTGGGCTTCTCTTAGCCTTCCCCTTTCCGTTTTCGACGATTGTGAAATTGTTTTTATCCTCTTCATCCTCAGACGAACCCGATTCTGATGAAGATGACCCGGCCGAGTCAGTACACATTGATTCCACATCGCTGGTTGTTACATCTGCATTCAAAGCTGGCGAAGTGTCTGTGCCGCTGAGCATGTTACTGGCTGATTCATCAATGGCAACTTCTGGGATAGCCATTTCATATTTAATGTAGAGTTTTCTTAGGCTGCTTTCAACTGCGGCCCTTAGAGCTGATTTTTCAGCTTCAAATTTGGATTTTTTGTTTTCCACAATATCAGTCATGTTGAATTACACTTAATCTTTAATTTTAATCTCGAAAATGTGTCCTTTATCACCGCACTTGTTCAGGTTTATATAAATGTTCACTGTCATACACAGCACTAAAGGGTGTCCTTATCACCACACTTTTGTTTTATTCACTTCACTAGTGTTTATTATGTTAGTGGCTTTGTGTTGTACATCAATCTTACTCTTTCGAAATATACCCATACCCAACACAAAGCACTAATCCCTTTAATTGTCCCACTACACTCACACACACAGATCTAATTCGCATGAAATGCCGTCGGCAAATATTTGAATTATTTTATGACCTCTCCGGAATTTTCACTGTCACATTGATGTTGTCGCTGTATCACACTGCTAATTGCTTGGCTGTTCAAACAGGAATGAGGAAAACATGTCAGCTGTAATGAGGCCGCTGCTCTGTAAAACTATGAAATAATCTGGAATCTGAGATGATTTACATTTGTTTAAGAGAGTAGTTGTGAATGTTGTATGCATATGTGCATATATGCAGAATTAAATATAAACTTATTAGTTTTATGTAAATTTTATTTAAATCTTTGCATAAACACATTGCTTCTATCATTTACATTTAAATTATATCACCTACTTGTGACAGTTCTGGTTTTAAATCTGAAAATTGCCTACAGCGAAGCTCTATACAATAATTAATAAGCCTACGTTTTAAAAATATTATCTTATATTTTAAAACCATTAATCTGGTTTTTAATTGCACTCCACCGTAGTAATTATTTATAATTGAAATTCATTGCATCAAAAATTAGATTTGCAATACACTGCAAAGGTATTCCATAAAAAGTCTAGAATAATTTACGTGTACATAAGAAGTTCGACGTGTAATGAAAGATCTTCAGCTAGAACCACAACCAGCTGCTCAAACTGTACATATAAACAAGTAAAAAAGCTAGAATTGGTCTCACACCAATTCTTATGATACCCTAGATGAATGCCCGTATTAAATTTCGTATGGTCAACGATCTATTCAAGTATTGATTTTGAAGTTGTTTTTCGCATATATTTCTAGAACAGTTTGTCGCACAGAAAAAATAGTAATAACCACTTTTATAGGATTTCGTATTCTGCAGAAGTTCTTAGTACAATAAAAATGTCTTGGACTGATCGTTTTCAAACTATACGTAAAAAACCGAAATTTTTATATGGCAACACCAAGAAGGAGTTTCCCGATTTAGTCCATTTTTGACATTTTATTTGATAATGTAGTAAAAACATCATGTGCGAAATTTCAGCTCTCTTCGTCGACGCGTTCTCAGGCAGTGTCCAAATATATAGCGAAAAACGAAATTTTTATATGGCAACCCCACGAAGGAGCTGCCCGATTTGGCTCATTTTCGAACTTAATTTTACTTTTTTTTTTTTTAAAGTCTGTGTACAAAATTTCAGCTCTCTAAGTATACGCGTTCTCGAGTTATCGTGCGCACAGACGGACAGACGGACGGACGGACGGACGGACGGACAGACGGACGGACGGACAGACAGACGGACGGACGGACATGCAAAAATCGAAATAACTTTTAATATTATGAATGAGTGTCCAATCCATTTTGCTCTACCATCATTATTTCGGGGTGTTACAAACGGAATGACATACTTAGTATACGCCTATGATTTCATCTAGGGTATAATAAATGATTCAAAGTACGAAATAGATAAAGATTGCAACTTAATGTTTATTTTTGAAAAAGAAGAAATATACCTGGCTATAGACATATGTAATGAGTTCACACTCGTCACCCATATTATTAATTATATCGTATGCATAATTAATGCTTAATCACTCATTTCATATGCATAAATCATTAAATCATATGCATAATTTATTCATCATCCACAAACCTCCTAAGAATCTCCTAGGCTAAACGCCGCTTGCTTTTTATCTTATTTTACAGTGATAAAGTCTGTACACTTTAATTTCAGTCAGCAATAATCATGTGTCAATAATTCGCCGCCGGTATACTTCTAGGCCATTACGGCTATATAAAATACAAAACTAGGAAACCCCCATGATATCATAAAATTAACGACTCAAATTGCATGGAATTTCTACATGTCAATTTCGTCTTACATACAATATACTGACCTACCCCAACCGACAAGCCATATTGTTTCACCTCACCCATGCAATAGCAGCGGCACTAGCGTACCTACATATGTACAATTACGATTCGCTTAAGCAACCGCAGTATTGCTTGCAGTACATATGTTAGGAAATGCAACTGCTCACCTTCTGAACAGTTTTAGCTGTGCCGAATGGTGATATTCTGTGATGTTTACACGGAAGTGTATACAAAGAATATTTCGTACGCCCATTGCAGCTGTTTTCTTTTAGACATGTGCAGTGTAAAGCCATGACCATGGTCAAGAATTACAAACCAAAATCAAAACGAAAAATAATCAAAACAAACGAAGTTTGCACGACCTCAAGAGGAGTTTGCAACGCAAGCAAATTCCGCTATGCAAGAATATTTCTTGATTGATACAATATTCATACCTGAGGTCATTGCTTTACAATAGCTATACATTGTGTGATCAGAAATACTGACACTATAATTTCTGATTATAAATTTTGTATATTGCAATTCTGCAATAATCCCCCGCTTTAGAACTGTAAAGAATACCGATTCATTTGCATTCGATTTATATAAATAAGATTAGACTAAATAAATAAAATCAGAATTTATTTCAACTTCAACGAGTAGTTTTAATTCTCCAAAAAACATCGGCATACTCTGCCATCTGGAATATAGCGGCATACTCTGCCTCCAATATTAAAACTTCGGCATACTCTGCCATCTGGAATATAGCGGCATACTCTGCCACCAATAGTAAAACATCGGCATACTCTGCCATCTGGAATATAGCGGCATACTCTGCCTCCAATATTAAAACATCGGCATACTCTGCCATCTGGAATATAGCGGCATTCTCTGCCTCCAATATTAAAACTTCGGCATACTCTGCCATATATTTTACTTTGGCATACTCTGCCTCAATATAATACCAAACAGCGGCATACTATGCCATAACTTCAGCAGATTGGCAACTACCCAGCCTTAAGAGTTAACAAGAAAGCCGCAATCGAAGAAAGTAAAGGCAGAACAAAATAAAATAACTACAACTAAGCAATGGGTAATGATTTCTGGGCAGGTACATCCAGTGGCTCAGCAATATATGTATGTTAGCTTTACATTTACTTTTATTTGTGATAGCTTTTAGGGATAGAACTGTAAAAATTTTTTTTATAGGTTCCATTTTTAATGTATCTTTTTTTTTTCATAGATAGCTTCATAGATATGTAGAATTCATGGGTAGCATTAAAGTCTTCTTCGAAACATATTTGGCTAAATATACTGATGGAAACATACCAAAATCTTTTTGATGAATCGAATAAATTATTAGAAACGTTTACGAATAATCCACAGAGAACATTCTCTAGTAGGAATTTATTAGAAAAGTACGCTGTAGCCAAGAACATAAAGAAACATTTCGATATAATAGAATCAACCCAAAAAGAAAAACAGATGGACGAACTTCAAAACAAATTTAACGCGAAAATCATCGAGCTGAAAAAGATACTAGAGGAGAAAACAAACGAAACTCTTAACAAATGGAAGAATACGAAAATCTTTTAACAGAGTTAAAGAAATTGCCAGAAACCCTTAAGAAAAGCCCACTGAATTTAAAATGTATCGAAATAAGCAAGCAGATACGCCAAATCTCTGTCGAAGAAACTTGTATGCCATAGAAAATGAAAGTTCACCGGAACACCAGTCAAAGGAAATGAACACCAAACATAAAAAGATAAAAACTGAAAATAATCAGGAAAAATGGTCGACAAGCAATAGAGACAAAATAATAGGAGGACTAAACAGAAGAAGAAATATACATACAGTGCTGACAGCCACGCAAACAGATACCTGTAAACAACACGCTTCCGAATGCCAGACGGACGATGAATTATATAAAAATGAATCCCATGATTTCGCAGTACATCAGAAAGTTCACTACATAACTGCAGCTTGTCAAACTGACATCCACAAAAAGGAAATCAGAATCGCTGATATTGACGAATAACCGTTCAAAATTCGGATAACGGGCAAGAAGTCCTTGAAATTCAGCGTTCCACTTTCAAAACGATGAATATAAAATGCAAAAGCGCTCACCCAAGCTTTTAAAATAAAGGATACGTCGCAGAATTCATAGTATTTATAGCATGCACGCTTAGGATTTCTAGAATAGAACACTCAAAAAATTAACAAGAACTAAATACATTTGAAAGAAGACTTAGTAAGCCGATCAGTATGTCAGCTTAATCAAAGGCATCGATAGAGGCGGTAAGTGTTACAATTCAGATTGAGCAGTCCTTTGCAACAAGAATATGTCATTATGATGATGAGGTCTAAACAATTCTAAATGGATTAGGATCTTGAAATTGTGTATAAAAATATTACATAAACATTCACAGTTGTAACAGATCATCGCCAGCTCGTCAGCTTCTTCACACATAAGAATCCTTCTTCGAAACTAACAAGAATTCGTTTAGACCTAATGGACTACGATTTTCAAATTGTGTGTAAACAGGGAAAAATGAATACAAACGCAGATGCTCTCTCAAGAATATAAATGGACTCTAAAAATTGAAAGCAATGATACCAAAATAAATAAACATTATCACACGTAATATGTCAAAAAGCAGCAAAACGGAATGGAGAAAAGAGATAGCGTAAAATCAGACCAACTCTATACATATATGGGAATGCACATTCATTTCAGATATAAGAAATATTAGAAAAATACAATTTGATACAGCTTACGCAGAAGAGAATGCGGTAAATGAAAGTTTGCCAGAAATACATATAACTAAGAAAGGGGTAACCGTCCAATACAGCGATAGTCCTATATTTATCCCTGGTTACGCAATGGAGGAGCTGATACAAATAATGAACGAGAATAGTATTAAAGAATTAGCACTCGCAAAAGACGATGCTATATTTAATCATATTAAAATAAATGAATTTAAAGTGAAATTCAATAGGCTGCAGCAAAATAATAAACATGGTAAGGCAATACCGTTGAATATATTACTTTATGAACCCCCAATAAGGATAAATGAACCAAAGAAAAAAAAATAGAATTAATTAAAGAATACCATGACAGCATGCGTGGTGGACACGCTGGAATTAAACCCTGCATAAACAAATTAAAACAAAGTTACATATGGAAAAACCTTAACAAAATGGTAAAGGAGTACATAAATAAGTGTGAGAAATATGCAAAGAACAAATTCAAAAAATACAAAAAAGAACGTCTGGTGATAACAGACACACCAAAAAGTAGTTTTGAAACGATCTCAGTTGACACAGTAGGACCTCTAAGAATGTCAATCGGTTTCAAATACATCCTAACGCTGCAGTGCGAATTTACAAAATTCATTGAGGCATATCCAATGGAGACAAAAGAAGCCTCCTCGGTAGCAAAGACTATAGTTGAAAGATTCATTATAAAGTATGGATGCCTCAAAACATTGAAAAGAGATAGAGGTACAGAATTTGTAAATGAACTACTTAAAAATATTTGCAAATTTCTGAACATAAAGTATGTTACATCCACACCGCTCCATCACGAAACTCTAGGATCAATGGAAAGAAACCATAGAGTATTAGCATTCTACGAAGAAGAAAATTGGGATGAACTAATTCCATACTATGTATTCTGTTAAAATACAACACCACACACAGATACAAGTTATACACAATTCGAATTAGTATTTGGAAAAATAACAACACTACCAGCAGAGATTCTGAAAAGTAGGGAACAAATAGATAGCATACACAGTTTTGCAGGAGAACTGGCAATATGACTAAAAAAGCTCATGAAAAAAACATGGAACTATTAAAAGAAGCTAAAAAAGTGCGAAATATAACGAAAGATAAAAACTCTAATCCCTCGAATTTCAACGTCAACGATTACGTATACTTGAGAATGAATTCCTGGAAGAAATATGAAAGTCTTTACTAGTGACCGTTTAAAATCATTAAACGAAAGGGAGTAAACTCCACAATCCTAATAAAAGAAAAGCCCAAAGACGTACACAACAACAGGTTGATAAAATGTAAATTTAATTAAGGTATTATTTCAAGATAATAAATAAAATATAAAGCATTAAGTTCATAAAAATAATAGGATAATATCTCTGTAATAATAACAATAGAATAATATCTCCATAATAGTAATGTTAGAACAAAAAGAAAACTAATTAACAAAAAAACCTGTACTAACAAATTAATAAAAATAATTAATAGCATACAAAAATAATATAAATAATTTATAATATGTTTAATTTAATAATATACATAAGTTTATGTAAGAAAAAAAAAAATTTTTTTTGCTCATAAACAAAAAAAAATATTTTTTTCTTTTACGTGTGACGATGTAAAGCCATGACCACGGTCAAGAATTACAAACAAAAATCATAACGAAAAATAATCAAAACTAACAAAGTTTGTACGCAAGCAAATTCCGCTATGCAAGCATATTTCTTGATTGATAAAATATTCATACCTGAGTTCATTGCTTTACAATAGCGATATATTGTGACTCAATCAGAAATTGTGTGATCAGATATGTTGACACTACAATTTCTGATTATAAATTTTGTATATTGCAATAATCACCCCCCCCCCCCCCAACCCACCTTAGAACTGTAAGAATACCAATTCCTTTCCATACGATTTATTTAAATAAGATGAGACTAACCAAATAAAATCAGAATTTATTTCAACTTCATAATCTACGAAGTTATAATAACTATACAAAAGCGGCTCCTCTTAGCCATACAAAACTGTAAGTTTGCCAGGTCTCTGCCGGAATAACATACAATCTGATGTATTAATTAATTCATATTGACGAAACAGGAATACAAAAAAACAAACATATTACAGTAGTACAAAAATTCTTTCGTGTTATGACACCTGTTGCCTTATGACACTTACACTTACTTATATATACGTACTAATGCACAGATTCTACTGTGAAGATCGTTTCTCTTAATATTACAAAACAAAGATGAATCATGTTAACATTCTTCTTCTATGTCTGATCAATTCTAGATGTTGTTTTAAAATTTTACTCTTGTTAACACAAAATATTGTGTGTACATTTTTTCTCCTTCTTTCATCAATTTGAGAATTTTTCATGAAGCTCTTTTACAAGCACTCCACTAAGGTATACATATTTAGAGATATCAATTTTCCTTGTGATTCGAAAGTGTAGCTATATTTTTTTGTTTTGTTTTGCATAACACTCTTTTCACATAAACCAAATTCAAAAATTATTCGTGAAATTTTGTTTTGCCTTTCGTGAAAACATTACTGGGATAGTATTTTTGTTTTACGTAGTTGTTGTGAACTGAAGAGAAGTAAAAGTGACTAGTGTAATCCGTAAAAATTGTGGTGATAACATGCTCAAACAGCTGGCAAAGCTCTGGTGAAAGTATCGAAATACCCGCAGCTACTCGCCCAGCTAGTGTTGCCGATATAAGTATTATTGAGTCCAGTCCAGAATCCGAGAAGACTGACTTAAAAATATCCATTACGGATGCACGTAATATGATCCCCGAGTTCGATGGTCGAACCGAGGATCTACACCGTTTCATAACCTGCGGAGACTTGTTGTTCACCCAGGCAAAAACCGAAGTCGCCCATAATATATTCTTCACTTTATTGAAAACTAGACTTACTGGTCCTGCTTATGATGTTATTAGATTCAAGCTATTTACGAAGCGGGATGAATTAACGCTCAATGCCAAGAGAAAAGATTAGGTCAGGGCGAACAAATCCGCCTCGAACAAAGTCGCCGAGAAACGCTCACCGAATTTGCCCAACGTGTGACCAAGAAGCTGGCTGATTTAAAAACAGTCACTTTTAATGATGCCGCAGACACGGCTTGTCGAGAATATTTGCTCCGTGAAAACGAGCAGAATGATATTCAAGCATTCGAAGATGGCTTAAATAATGAGCACCTACATATAATACAGAAGCTGATTACTTTTGCCAGTGAGCATTCCTACAAGATTACCGAAGATATCACACACAGTACGCAGAGACCAAATCCAGTTTCGTCTTGCGAATATTGCTGTAAGATGGGGCATACAAAGGATGTGTGTTTTAAACGAAGACAGCTTCCTTCCTTTTTAACAAATTTCCAAATATAAAAAGAGAGGTTAACAGAATTATCTACAACTATTGCAACAAACGCAATCACCGCCAAAACGAATGTCGTAGCCTAATCTATAACGAGTAGCTAAAACGCTCCCAAAATTCGAGAAAATTTCAGTTTCCCTCTTCTTATAGACCCAACATGAACTCTTCTTATAGACCCTACATGAACTCTTCTTATACACCTAACATAAACCCTTCTCAACCCCCTTTACGGAAAGATCCAAAAGAGTATCATCAGCCCAGGAATTTTAGGCAAGTCAGATGGTCAAACTCACAAAATTCGGAAAACGATCTTCCGCGGGAGGCAGTGAAGGACGACCCCTCTCGCTTGATAGAGACTCAAGCGTCCATACATCATTAAAATCAAATAAATTAAGGGTACCTCTAGAGGCTCTGAGTCACTCTCCTACTGTAACATTCCGCGTAAATTTCTCCAAGGGTACATCCGCATGATTTTTACTCGATACCGGTGCTGAAGTCAGTTTAACTAAAGCTGAGCCTACTCATGACCAGGCGTTGGTATTCGAGGATAACCGACGTATCATCAACTCATCTGGTGATAGCTTCTCTTAATACGGAGTAACCAATGGATTAATAGCGTTGAACTCACAACGAAAGGAAATGATCAGTAAACAGCCATTCCACGTAATACCTGAAGATAGTAAATTTCTATGAGACGGAATTCTAGGGAATGATTTCCTGGGGGAATATGACTGTGCAATGGACTATCTGGATGTGTGTTTAGAGGTGTGCTTAAAGGAATCACTAACTTACAATACAGGTAACATTGACGATGAAACTCATAAGTGTATTGGAATAAAGTCAACTCTGAATAACTTTAAAAAAAGGAGAAATACAAGAGAGGAAAGCCACAAAGGAAATGAAGGAATAATAATAAGTAAAGGTAAAGATACGAGGAATAAAAATATTAATAAAATAGAAATTAAGGAAAATTATGCAAATAAAAATATTTTAGCAAGTAACCCGCAATAAATTCAATGGTGAATCGGTTACGCAACTGAAAGACTGCGACCACTCATCAGATAAACTTGGTTCCCCGCAGAACCCAAAGTTAGAAAAAAAAGCCAAACAAAGGCAAAACAATATAGTGGCTCACTCTATGAACAAAAATTCAATTCCTCAGAATACAATAATTCCTCAGCGCTCATAGAAAATCTTACCTATACCTGCCCAACTAAAAAAAAACGTATTTTGTGTAAAAACAGCAATTTCAATATTAAACTCCACAGACGCATAAGTTGACATTAATCCGCAGCAAATTAATTTCGTTTTGGAAGACTTAGACGAATATCAGGTAATTGAAACTCATTACGAAAAATATCTCATAGAAAATCGATTAAAAAATTAAATAGATAACTTGCAGTTGGAACAATGCAGTAAAGAAGAACGGAGTACAATCTTGAGAATCTGTCGTGATTTAACTGATTTGTTTTTTTTTTAAGGAGATTATCTCACCTACACTGACGCAGCTAAACATTCCATACCAGTCTTAAGTAACACTGGGCCAATACACGTAAAACCTTACCGGTTACCCGAAACACAAAAGGAGGAAATTAACAAACAGATTTTATATATGCTAGAACAAGATATTATCAGTCCCAGCCGTTGTCCTTGGAACTCTTCTCTTTTATTAATTCCAAAGAAACCAAGCCCATCAAATCAAAAACTTTGGCGAGTTGTCGTAGATTTCAGAAGACTCAATGAAGTCACGATAGGCGATGCTTATCCTCTCCCAAAATAACTGAAATACTCGACCGAACAGGTAGATCGAAACATTTCTCTACGTTAGATTTAGCAAGTGGTTTTCAACAAATTCCGATGTGTGAAGATGGTAAGGAGAAAACTGCCTTCAGCACTCCATTTGGACATTTTCACTTCAATCGGATACCCTCCGGTTTGAAAGGTGCACCAGCGACCTTTCAAAGGCTGATGAACACAGCTTTAACAGGTCTTCTAGGTTTAAGATGTTTCGTATACCTAGACGATATTGTCGTATATGGCTATGATCAGCACGAACACAACACCAAACTAATAGAAGTGCTCCAAAGATTGAGCAATCACGGACTTAAACTATAGCCAGATAAGTGTCACTTCCTACGGAAGGAAATATCCTATCTAGGGCACGTAGTTAGTGAACAAAGCGTTCTCGATGAGAATTAAAACTATCAAAACCTATCCATTACCTAAAAAGCTTTTCTCAGTTTTGTTGGCTACTGCAGACTAATATATAATCAACACCCCACGTACCTATTCGAAAAGCTTAACTTCTTGCAATCGGCTAGATACAGGAATCTTCTAATACCTCGTAGTAGATCACGATTTGGCCGGAATTCTTACTTTTTCCAATGTGCTCGCCAGTGAAATCTATTGGCGCATGATATTCAGTGCACGAGTGGCGGTAGAGCTTTTGGCAGACTTATTAAATCAGTGACTCTTGTCTAAATCGGCGGTTATCATAGTTTTGAATGTTGCTCTACTAAATCCTAGCTTATTTAATTTCTCTTTCACTGTATTCTTTTTGCTCTTAAATATTCCATAGCTTAATTTTACATAAGTATAGTATATTCTCCTCATTAAAATTTTTTCTTTTTTTTCTCTGTCTTTTTTTTCTCTTCGTTTTTTTTTTCTTTTTGCAATAAACTCTAATATTAGTTTTATTGTTAATTTTGTCTAATTAGTTCGTAGTAATTTTTTTCTCTTTTATATTTTCTCTCTCTCTTTTTCCTATTGAATCCAGCACACTACTGTACATCTTAAGATTGTAATGATCTTTGTACTGGGAATAAATTGGTATTATTATTATTATTATTACAGGTGTTTTATTCCCAATTTTTCTAAATTAGCCAAACTCCTAACTAACTTACTGAAAAAAGATGCACCATTAAAGTGGGATAGCTTCTGTGACGAATCATTCAAGGAATTAAAACAAAAACTAATATCGGCTCCTATTCTTGCATATCCCGATTTCACACAAGATTTCAATATTACTACGGACGCCAGTGATTTTGCTTTAGGTGCAATTCTGTCGCAAGGATCTATAGGAAAAGACAGACCTATATGTTATGCTAGTCGAACGATGAATCAAGCAGAAACTAGGTATTCAACAATATAAAAAGAACTCCTGGCTATCATCTACGCAGTAGAACAACATCGACTATATTTTTACGGGAGAAGGTTCAATATTATAACAGACCACAAGCCCTTAGTATGGTTGATGTGTCCGAAAGATTCCTCCTCCCGCCTTATGCGCTATAAAATTTTTCATAAACCAGGACTACTAAACGCCAGCGCGATGCATTCAGTCGGATAAATCCCCCGGAACAAGAGGAGAAAAAATGCGTGAATACAGTAACTCGTAACCAGGCAAGGGAATTGCAAAATAATTCCCAAGATCTATGTTTACTTGACAGAATATATAACAAATGTATATCTTCTCCTCATGTTGGAATAGATCTTGTCCACGTAAAATCAGAAAATCTGATTAACAAGAAAGGTATCTACTTCAAATATTTTATACTATCCAAAACATTTAATCCCATTGGGGATTCCCTAAAGGAAATCTATCTGCAAAAAAGCAAACGTTGATTATGTTTAAACAGCCTACCCTATGAGGAACGAGGATGGCTATTAACAAGTAATTAAAACCCTTTGGGAATTCAAAGAACACTGCTTAAAGAATAAGCAAACCGAAATTAATATTTAGGTACCAAAAGTTGATCCAAACATACATTTAAAATTTAAAATTGTAGTCTCCTTAGTCTTCGACAAATTACGGGTCACCTTATATTTCTCTTCAATAACCACCACTACCGTTAACGAAAAACAAAGAGAAATCATAAGTATGTGTCACGACACCATTCTAGGTGGTCATCAAGATATTATACGTACCATAAAGAAAATTCAAACCTCGTATAACTGGTCTGGTATAACTCGTGATATCGAAGATTACATCAAGATATGTAAATCATTACAATCAAATAAATTAATCAAGAATCCTCGGATACCCATGACAATAACCACTACCAGCTCTAACCCTTTCGAAAGAATCGCGCTAGGTATAGTTGGCCCCTGGCCGGTCAGTCACAACGGTCATAAATATCTCTTAGCATTCCAGGACAACCTTATCAAGTATACTGAGTGCATAACTCTGAGCAATGCTGAAGCCAGAACGATGGCCGAAGCCTTCGTAACTAACATCATTTGTAGGCATGGAATACCGGAGTCTATTTTGACAGACCAAGCATCCAATTTTTTGAGTGACTTGCTTTCTCAAATGTGTAAAATGCTCCTCATCAAGAAATTGCAGACAACTCCCTATCATTCACAAACCAACGGAAGATTAGAAAGAAGTCACAGGACTCTAGTGGAATATCTTCGTCATTATGTCAACCGCGACCCCATGACATGGGAGATATGGATCCCATACGTTATTTACGTCTATAATACAAGTATACATATTAGTACTAATTTCCCCCCTTAAGCGCTTCTCTATGGTTTTAGGACCAAACTACCCACATTAGTCAAAAATAATCCTAAGATAAACTACAATTACGACAATCACAATAATGAGCTCAAAGCAAGACTTCAGCATAGTCATCAAATAGCTAAAAAAACATTATCAATAATAAAGAAAAATCAAGAAATGTACACGATAAAACTGCTCAAAATAAGATCTTTTGTATCGGTGATAAAGTTTTCTTAAAAAACCCTTCGCGAATGAATAAGCTTTCACCTTTATGGATAGGTCCATACGAAATAGTAAAGAATAGTTCTACCGAAAACTCAACCATTAGGATGAAAGCTGTTCATAATAGCCATTTAAAATTATTCATGGACTGAACCTAATTAACCTTAAATAACTACAGCATTATCTCCATTGTGACGACTATTTTTTTTTTCTGATCAATGCGCCAACATCAAGTCAGGCTACCCAAATCACTTCCCTGAGCTCCAACCCAGGAATATTCTTCGAAGAAGTAGGCCGAGTAAGTCTATTTAGCAATGAATGGAAGGCGAATATATACTACGACCTCACACACTTTCCTTTCGAGCTTCTAAAACAGACAAACTGCACGGATACCACCCAAAACCTTTGCGATATTTTGGAATCTAATTATAACAGACTACCATTGTGTGCGGATATAACTCACCAGCTACACACCGTAGTTCTGTTGGGCGTTATAATTAAAACGACTTAACTTCACCACAATTTTTATAATACTCTATTAACTTCTTTCTTGTTACATGAAATTACATTTATTTCTTAAGTAAAATTATTTCGTAATGGGGTCATTCTTGCATTATTGCTTCTTGTTATTCATTGAAATGATCGACAAATGCTTATTAAGCGTTTTATTGTCTTATTGGAAAACTTGGCATAATTTACATAATAAAGCCAAAGTAAGTTTATTACGTTGATGCCCTAATTGAGCTCTTTCAAATAAATAACTGTTGTCTGATCATTTCGATGAATAACAATTTCTTGTTTCCTAACATGCCTCCCCCTTCTATGTATCATAATAATTTTATTTTAATGTGGTTTTTTTTTACTTTACTTATTTATTCATTTTTGTGCCTTTTTGTTTTTGTAATATAATAACATAAAAAGAATTTTAAAAAACGTTTGCAAATGTCGGATTTTATGTATACCTCATATTAATTTTTGTTCTAACTCCCTAAATTATTAATTATTTTAAACTATTTGTAACTGTTTTTTAACTCCTAATTAATTAATTTATTCTTGTTGATAGATTATAATATCATTATATATATATATACTTATTTGTATAATATTATCATAAATGTTATTTATTTCAAGCCGGAACCGGGTGATAGACCAAATCGTAACAGTTACCAGAAAAATGTAAAAAAAATCTAAGTCATGTATTTTCCAAATTGTAGGCATTTCTTTTGTATTCGAGAAAATGTACACCTTGTGATGGTTTTTTAGCTCCTGTTGCTACAAATATTTACTTTTCTTCAATTTTATTTTTCTTATGTAATCCCGAATAGTACATATGTAACCTGTTGCTTTTAAATTCTAAGCCAACTGCTCCAGCTTGGAAGAAAATGTCAGATTTTGCCGAACCAAAAATAGGAAATTAATATTTCACCCAACTTTAACTGACTGTACTGAAAAAAAAAAAAAAAATGTGCTACGCCAGTTTGGCAAGTAACATTAAAAGTTGACGCATTTAATAAGGATTCTAAAATGGTACAACACTTGCTACATTATTTCTTAGATTACGGAAAAAAAATGTTTTTTCTTCAAGAAACCCAGTTTCGAAAAATTTCTTTTCACCTACTAAAATTAATTCTAGTGTACCCAAACCTTGCCTTAACAGCGTAACTTTAAGATTCTAGCTTGAGTGAGACGGAGAGTCATTCCATGAAGTGAAAGTGAGACAGATAGTGACTTAGTTATAATGCTTATGTAACCTGTTGCTTTAAATTCTAAGCGAAGCTCACCGAATATTACAAAACCATGAGCTACACCCATACCATGTGCAGCGAGTACAAACCCTGCTACCTCGGGATTATCAACCTCGGGTTGCGTTTTGCCAAATAATGCTACAAAGACAACGGAAAGATCCGCGATTCTTCGAGAAAATTTTGTGGTCGGTTGAATCGACATTTAAAAAGACGGATAGATGAACCTACCCAACTTAAACTAGTGGCACGTAGAGAATACGAATTTAACGAGACAAAATAGATCTTAATATCGTTTTAAAATAAACATGTGGACCGGAATTTTAAGCGGAAAAGTCATAGGACTTTTTGAGTTGCCAGAGGTTCTTAATTCTGAAGTTTAATTAGATTTTTTTCAAAACCGTTTAACTAATTTACTGGAAGACATCCCACTAAGTAAAGGGTTCTCCAATAAGAGGTGTTATTTGAATTAGCCCGCTATTTCGGTAGATGTCACTTTTAGAGCTGTCATTTTCTGACATTTGACAAGTAGAAACTACGCCATTAATAAAAATGATACGATAGATGATTCAGCAACGCATTGAAATTATTAAAATTCACTATAAAAATGGTGAAAATGTGGCAGAGACGGTTCGTAAAACTCCAACATTTTTGGGTCGTCGTGAAGCACTTTGTCGGACCGCAATACAGAAATTGGTAGAAAAATTTGAGTTGTCGGAACAAGTTAGTGATGTGAAGAATAAAACCCGTGCACGTCGCTCAAGAACAGCCGAGAATATTGCTGCTGTAGCCGAAAGTGTTGAAGAAAACCCTGGTTTGCCCAATCCTCGTCGTTCTTTGGAATTAGGCATTCCACAAACGTCATTACACCGTATTTTGTATAAAGATTTGGGTCTTAAGGCTTATAAAGTTTAGTTAACACAAGAACTCAAGCCGGCCGATCATCAACAACGTCGAGACTTTGCTGATTGCGTCCTTTAAATACATGAAAATGATCCGGAACTCCATTGAAAACTCATCTTGAGTGATGAGGCCCATTTCCACCTCGATGGCTTCGTCAGCAAGCAAAATTGTCGCATCTGGGGCTCAGAAAACCCAAGAGTTAATGTCGAAAAGTTTCTCTATCCTCAACGTGTGACTGTTTGGTGCGGTTTATGGTCCCGCGGGGTCATTGGACCTTACTTTTTCGAAAATGAGGCTGGAGCAACAGTTACGGTGAATGGATTGGGCTATCGACAGATGATTAATGATTTTTTATGGCCGGAATTGGATGGTATTGATCTGGACAACGTTTACTTTCAACAACACGGCGCCATACAAGCAACGACACCATTCATCTTTTACGGGAAAAGCTTCCGGACCGTGTTATCTCTCGAAGAGGTGATCACAATTGGCCACCGTGATCTTGTTACTCTACACCTTGCGACTTCTTCCTTTGGGGCCACGTGAAAGGGAAGGTTTACGCCAACAGCCGAGCGTCGATTCAAGACCTCAAAGCTGGAATTCGTGAGGCTATCGAGGACATAGGGCAGCCACTTTGCGATTTGGTTATGGAAAATTTCATGAAAAGGATATGGTCCTGTAGGCGTGGTTAACGGCATACCTTCCTCTTTATAATGAAATAAAGATCTGATCATTTATCTCAAAAAATGGCATTTTTCCTTGAATATCGAAGCAACACCTCGTATTGGAAAAGCCTTTATTTACAGAGAGGTGTGGTATCAGCAAGACGGCTGAGCAGCTTACTATGCCCTTTCAGTTAGAGAATATCTTAATGAATAATATCCGGACAGATCGATAGGGCGGTTTAATACGATCTCGTAGCCAGTCCGTTCACCTGATCTTAGCATCGAAGCAGTTGAATTTGTCAACAACGGATGAATTGCCCGTCTGATAACCCGATCTTTTTTAAAAAGATGTCGAGCTTGTATTGAAGCTGAAGGAAGGCAGTTTGAACATCTTTTGTAAATAATAAAGCTTAGCATCCAAAAAATTGGTGTTTAATTTTAAAATTAAGGAAAATTTGTCCTAAATTTAACAAAAAGTTAGCATTTCTAACTTGAAAGCGTCACTATATCTCTCACTCACACTTCATGGAATGACTCTCCGTCTCACTCACGCTATAATATTAAAGTTGCGGTCTTAAGGCAAGCTTTGGGTACACTAGAATTAATTTTAGTAGGTGAAAAGAAATTTTTCGAAACTGGGTTTCTTGAAGAAAAAAAATTTTTTTTTTTTCGTTATCTAAGAAATAATGTAGCAAGTGTTGTACCATTTTAGAATCCTTATTAAATGTGTCAACTTTTAACGTTACTTGCGAAACTGGCGTAATACATTTTTTTTTTAAGTACAGTCAGTTAAAGTTGGGTGAAATATTAATTTTCTATTCTTGGTTCGGCAAAATGTGACATCTTCTTCCAAGCTGGAGCAGTTGGCTTAGAATTTAAAGCAACAGGTTACATATGCACTATTCGAGATTACATAAGAAAAATAAAATTGAAGAAAAGTAAATATTTGTAGCAACAGGAGCTAAAAAACCATCACAAGGTGTACATTTTCTCGAATACAAAAGAAATGCCTATAATTTGAAAAATACATGACTTAGATTTTTTTTTTATATTTTTCTGGAAACTGTTACGATTTGGTCTATCACCCGGTTCTGGCTTCACGTCGACTTACGGGACACCCTGTATATACATATTTTTTATTTTTTTTTGTCTTGGATAGGAAATTTTATTTTAATACTTTACCTATTGGATACATATATTTCTGTTAACTAATTAATCTTATTCCCTTTTTATACCCTAGATGAAATCTATGGGGGTATACTAAGTTTATCATTCCGTTTGTAACACCTCGAAATAATGATGGTAGAGCAAAGTGAATTGGACACCCATTCATAATATTAAAAGTTATTTTGATTTTTGCATGTCCGTCCGTCCGTCCGTCCATCTGTGCGCACGATAACTCGAGAACGCGTATACTTAGAGAGCTGAAATTTTGTACACGGACTTTAGAAAAAAAAGTAAAATTATGTTCGAAAATGAGACAAATCGTGCAACCCCTTCGTGGGGTTGCCATACAAAACTTTCGTTTTTCACTATATATTTGGACACTGCTTGAGAACGCGTCGACGTAGAGAGCTGAAATTTTGTACATGATGTTTTTACTGCATTAGCAAATAAAATGTTAAAAATGGACTAAATCGGGCAACTCCTTCTTGGTGTTGCCATATAAGAATTAACGTTTTTTACGTATACTTTGAAAACGATCAATCCAAGACATTTTTATTGTACTAAAAACTTCTGCAGAATACGAAATCCTATAAAATTGGTCATGATCGTTTTTTCTGTGCGACAAACCGTTCTAGAAATATATGCGAAAAACCACTTCAAAATCAAACTTGAATAGATCGGTGACCATACCAAATTTAATACGGGCATTCATCTATGATATTACAAGAATTGATCTTAAACCAATTCTAGCTTTTTTACTTGTTCTTTTAAGTTGTTAGTATCAGTAGTTGCAGGCTGGCATGTTTCAACGCAAACATCATTGTTTTGTGGCGAGTTATGTAAGAGAACAATGATTTGCTCTCTTCTGGGAATTATTATAGGTTGAGAAATGAATTCACTCCTCCGTTTTACCTCTGGCGGATGAATGGATTTTTTGCATCGTTTTTTTATTATGATTATGATAAGAAGAGTAGAGCAAAGCATTATCATAATAGTACCAAGAGATTAACTTAAAATTTTAAATTTCTTGTGTAAGTAATCAGTTGATTTACTTTCGCTTTGGGCCATGTCGAACTCTAAATGCTCAATAGTCTTGCTACTTTCGTTAAGAATGGAACGTAGCGATGATGGTTCTAGTACCTTTAAACTTTTTAAGTAGCCCCCATTAACCTTTTGCATTCTTAAAATTTGTTGGTATTTATCCAGTATTGGTATTTTTGGACATTCTGGTTGGGTGAAGAATAAATTATACGACGCATTTGTTTTAAAAGGAATAATAAACTCTGAAAATCTGAATGTACAAGGTTGTAGAAATCTAAATATACCTACACCTTGTAAATGCACAGTGGATAAGCCGTCTGGACACTGACAATATAGTGGACTACGAATATGCGTCCAATATCACCAAGCATTTTCATGCTGAATGGTAACTAACAGCTTGTACAAAATGATTTAGTATTCGATGAGCACAGGTATGTGATTCTGAGATGGGTTTTTTGAACAAATTTTTGATGCAATCTCCTTCCTTTAAGATGATACGCTTGGGCTCTACTGATTCACATGTGAAAAATGTAGCGTTTAATGGGATGCAACGTGATTTGAATTTTTCTTCACTTAATTCAAAATTTTTATGTAAAAATGAACTATGAAATAAGTAGTCCGGTATATCGTCAAAAATGGAATAAATTCCATCTATTATTGGAGTGGGAATTAGGTAGATCTTATTTACACTGAAATATGGACTTTCAAGAATAGGTATAAGGATTTTAATGAGGATTCTATCACCTAAACATTGAGAATATGTTTTAGTGATAAGTTTTGTTATGAAAAAATCAGATTCTATATCATGTTGAGTTGATGTTATTTCGTCATATAGTGATTTAATTCTTTAGCGGGAAGTATTAATGGTCTTAGTTCTTGGCGTTGAATTGATTCCAAAACAGAAAATGTTGTTGTAAGTTGTTCCGAAATTTTTTGTAATTCATTTAACATGAATAAAGCGACTTCGTTCATTTCTGCCATTACGTGAATCGTCGTACTTCAGTTGCGGTATTCTTTAACGTATCTTCCACAAGTTCATTGAAACGAATAGTTTTTTCAACTAATAAATTATGTTGAGATGTGAGGTTTAAGAGCGAACTTCCCATAACTTCTGTGTTTGTTTTTATGAGTGTTAATTGTTGTTTGGCTAGGCTTATACTCTTTTTAGTACTACTCTCTAATTCTTCCAATCTAGAATATATTTGATCTGAGTCCTCGTGATCCATTGTTCTGAAAAGGAACTTTGCTACTGAACCACAAAAATTAACTAAACCTCCCTTCTTTCTTGATGTGTTACACTGCGTATAAATATTGATTTCATTAACTTTTTCCTCAATTTTCAAAATCTTTAAATTTATTTATTTCTTCCAATGTTTACAATTACTCTCACCTGGGCCATAAATTATACCACTACATAGATATTCCAACGTTTTTGGTAGGATCGCACAAAACCCAGAGTGTCGTTCCACAGAGGGAATTTTATTTGCGTTAAGAATGTCCAATGTTGTTGATATGTAAGAGTCCGTCCAACTTCTTCGAATATAATCCCCATTTGCCTTACAGGATGCAGTTCCACGGGCTCTGTTCCGATCATGACTGGTAACCATGCAAAATGAGAATTATGCGAGACATTCTGGAATAGAGTGTTTATATAAATAACTTCAGTCTATTGTTGTGTACACGGCGCTTTCGTTTTCTAATAGGTATAGTGCTATTTACTGGACTATTTATGTAGAGAACTGGAAAAGGTCCTGTCCAATAAGGGGACAGTTTACTCCGTCTCGCTGAATTTCGCAATAGAACCTCATCTCCTACATGAAATTTTACAGGATGAATCTTTTAATCGTAGTACTGTTTTGATATATTCTTGCTTTGGAGTAAATTTTCTCTTGCGAGCTTATGCGCTACTTGAATTTTATTTCTAAGGTACAAAAAGTAGTTCTCATGGTTATATATAGGCAATGGTTCTCTTTTCAGGTTATCAAGAATTCTGGCCGTAAAACCGAACAGGCAATCATTCGGCGTTAGTTTGGTATCTGTGTGAACACTATTGTTCCGTACGAACATGGCAGGTCTCAGGTGTTTAACCCATGTATTCAAATTTTCATCAACAAAACCTCTTAAATATTCTATTAATGGTCGATGCGATCTTTCCCACGAACCATTTGACTGAGAATGGTAAGCAGTTGTTTCTAATTTTTTGATTTTTAGAAATTTCCACAAAGTTCGGAACATCTCAGAGGTAAAATTTGAACCCTGATCTATAACCAAAAGTTTAGGAATACGATATCTGCTAATTATTTCGTTGAAAAATGCCTTAGCTACTGTTGTTGTTTCCATATTGGAAATAGCAACAACGTCCATGAATTTTGTAAGATCGTCTTCGAAAGTGAGGATGTATTTATTTCCGTTAGTGGTTTCAGGCAACGGACCTACAATATCCATGTATGTCTTATCAAATGTTTAAATGGTGTATCCGTTATCTCCATTGGCATTTTATGGTCTTTCCCTATTTTATTCTTTTGACAAACTTCGCATGCTTTTATGTAACTTTTAATGTCTTTTAACATGTTCTTCTATTTAAATCGGTTTCTAATTTTTTTGTATGTTTTAAAAGTTCCCTGCTGACCGCCAAGAAGAAGCTCATGGTAGTCACGTAAAACAGTTTTGATGTCTTTCGGGTCGGAAAGAATTACTGCTGCTGGATTAGATTCATTATCCTGTGTATATTTGATATTTAAATTTGATTCTCCTGTTTCATTAGTTGTGTTTTTATTCATGTTTGTGCTTATTATTTGTTTTTCCTCGCTTACTTTGTCTCTGTCAGCAATTTGTTTTGTTTTCGACCTAGTGATTGCCAAGTACGCATTTTCAGTTGATTTTTCGGAAAAGGGTTCATTAACTTCGGGCATTCTACTTAACGCATCCGCATTTGTGTTATATCTTCCAGCTTTATATTCAATACTATAGTCGTATTCAGCCAGTTTATGTCTGAGACGGAGTATTCTACTTGTAGGATATTTTATATTTACTTCACCGCGTAAAGGTTTATGATCTGTTTATACTGTAAAGCGACGTCCATACAGGTAACATCTAAAATTTTTTACTGCACACACAATCTCAAGTAACTCTTTTTCAATCGTTGAATATCGTTTTTTGGCATCGTTGAGCGATCTGCTTGCATAGGCTATTGGTCTATCATGCCCCATTGGACCTTGGGATAACACAGCCCCTAAAACATCATTACTGGCGTCAGTGATTAAGCTGAAAGATTTGGCGAAATCAGGATATATTAATACAGGTGGACTCACAATGGCTTGTTTTAGAGTCTCAAAGGCATTTTGGCAATCAGCATCCCAGTTGAATTTTACATTTTTCCTGAGCAGTTTATTTATTGGTGCGGCAATTTTTGAGAAATAGCTGATGAACTTCCTATAATAATTTGCTAAACCTAAAAATAATTGTACTTGTCGGATTGTCTTTGGCACTGGGAAATTTTGGACACATTTACTTCTGCTTGGATCGGGGAGAACACCTTCAGTAGTACACTTGTGACCCAAATACATAATTTTCTTTTGCAAAAAACTACATTTCTCGGGTTGAAGCTTCAAGTTATGAGCTCGAAGCCTTTTGAAAACTTCTGTCAATTTATCCTCATGATTTATAAGATTACTAGCAAATATAAGAACATCATCGAGGTACGCCCATGACTTGAACTCGCATGAACCCGAAAGCACATGATTTATTGGTCTTTGAAAGGTTGCCGGCGCCCCCTTAAACTCAAAAGGCATACGTTTAAATTGGAAATGCCCATGAGGAGTGCTAAATGCAGTCTTCTCTCTATCTTTTTCACTTATTTCTATCTGATGGTAGCCGCTGGCAAGATCTAATGTGGAAAAATATCGGGCGTGACCCAACTGGTCTAGAATATCTTCTATTCTAGGCAGTGGATAGGCGTCCCCCACAGTAACTTCATTGAGTTTGCGATAATCGACTACAATACGCCAGCGCTTCTCCCCATCAGGTCCCGGCTTTTTTGGGACTACTAGAAGTGGCGAATACCAGGGACTTTTACTCAGTTAAGCTATTCCTCGTTTAAAATTTTATTCACTTGGCTATTTATTACTTCGCGTTGTGTTTGAGGAAGACGATACATTCTTTGATTTATAGGGGCTTGATTTGATTGAGTCGGAATATCGCGTTGGAGACTTTTAGTATAAGAAAGTGCATCACCCGGTAAATAAAAACAGTCTTCATACTCATAAAGAAGGTTGTAAATAGAATTTTCTTCCACTACATTAATATTTTCTCCTAACTGAATCATATGCATTATTTTATTAATACGTTCCTTTTTTCAACTTTTTAAATTAGAGCTTGGAGTGCAAAAAAGGTTTTTATATCACATTCCACTTCATTGCTATTTTCAATATTTTGTTTAAGGGAATTTCTATTTAGATTAATTATTTCATAATTATCAAGCTATTTCAACTGAGGTGAGTAATCTTTTATTTTCACACTGTAGTCGTTTACATTAATAACACTTAAAGTGCCTGTATCACCCAAAGGCTTTATTAAACAATTACAAATGTACACACCTTTCTCAATCTCAGCTGCCAAACAGAGCAGTTCTGCCTTACTGTTTAATTTAATTGGAACCAATACCTCCGATCTAGAAGGTAATTCAAAATTAATTTTTCCTTCGAATGTTATCAATTGATTGGATCTATGCTCCCTCTTGTATCACTTTTTAGCACACCAACTTTCTTAGCTTGCGAGTAAGGATTCGTTGCTTGTTGTGTTTCAATGCATACACTTGAGAGCAATCCTGTATCGATTGTCTTTTGAGACTTGTATCCATCATTAGGCATCAAATCAACTCCCTTAGAGCGTGATCTAAGATTGATTTTTGCCAGTATTGGAGTGTCAGCATTCGAACAATTTTTGACAAAGGGTAAAAAAATATCTTCAGCGTTAATTTTTTGTAATGTTCAGTGGGATATTTACCACTGGAACATCACCCTCAGCGGAGCACACTTTCACGGTGTTTTTAATTAGAGACGTGCCGGGGTGTCGGTGTCGGTGTCTCTAAAGGAAGTGAACAACTCTTCAATGGTTTGGAAAGTCTTATCGTGAAACAATTCTAATGCCCGACCACGCAAACGAGTGGGAATTAATTTCAATAAAATAAGTTTTTCTTCGGGGGTTTCTGAAGATTCGTATGCCAGCCGACAACAAGTCATAAACATACATATCTCATTCGACAAATTGGAATTATCTTCTCCAGAAAAAAGGGGAATAAGTTTTAAAACAGTACTATTTACTGTGTCCATTTTTCTAATTTTACGTAAATTTTTCGAACTTGAATTCGTCTTATTGTTACTTATAAAATTTCTATTACTAGGTTCCAAGTCTACACACCTTTGTTTTTCTATAATGGAAGGCGCTAAATTGAGCCTTGGTCTCAAGTATTTCCTTCCGTGACGTAGCTGTAAATAGTCACGCCTCTCATTCAACTTACTTTTTCCGCTTCTGGTTGCTGTTGGCGCTATTTCTCCCACAGCTGCGTCGCTGGTTTCTTTTATGTTTACTATTTTTTCCGCTGCATGAAATTCAACTAATATTTGTGCCCTTGTTGTTGTGATTGCAACCTCAGTTGGATCGTTGTTTTGGAGCTCAGAACTTGCAATTTCTGAGATCTTACTTCCGGATGTTGACGTAGAAAATGTTGGGCTACACTCCTCGAAACTGAAGGAATCTATTCTCCTTATAAATCTCTCCAAACTGTTGTCCAAAGGTAGTTTCGGCGTGCTAGTCGTCCAAGACATGAAAACTAGTATCGTCTTTCATACACATGTATGTACATAACTGCACAACATTTCTTTTTGTTTACTTATTCATATGAAAACTAAAACCCACTTTCATACACATGTATGTAAATAACTGCACCACATTTCTTTTTGCTCACTTATTTTTTTCGTTTTCCCATATAATTTTTCACACTGATTCACTTCTTTATTTTTCGCACGTCAATTCTAATAGTCTTATAATTAACTCACTTTCTTTTTTTTTCTTTTTGGTAAATCCTACCGGCTGCGCGAATTTATGTTGGGCGTTATAATTAAAACGACTTAACTTCACAACAATTTTACATTTATTTCTTAAGTAAAATTATTTCGTAATGGGGTCATTCCTGCATTATTGCTTCTTGTTATTCATTGAAATGATCGACAAATGCTTATTAAGCGTTTTATTGTCTTATTGGAAAACTTGACATAATTTACACAATAAAGTAAAAGTAAGTTTATTACGTTGGTGCCCTAATTGAGCTCTTTCGATGAATAACAATTTCTTGTTTCCTAACACTCGTGTGCTACAGCAGAATGATGAATTGTTAAAAACAACAAGCGGTAGATATAAAAGAAGAGCCATCAACTTGGTAAAAAACCAAATTGAAGCACTTAAAGATAAGGAAGATCTACTACTAGAGTTAATAAAAAGTCAAACTTTCATAATGGATACAACAGTTAACATTTTCAACAAAACACAATACACTATAAAAGAACAATTTTGACACGTTGAAAAGAAATTAGGAAAACTAGTGACTCATATGTCCACAGAACCATATGTCCACAGACTTTCTCAAACAAAATATAACACTAGAAATTGAAACAATGGTACCATTAACTACATTAATGATGATTGATACAACAATATACAGAACATCCTTATTGATCTCGTAACAGATGTACGACACGGGAAACCACACCCCTCAATAGTCACTGCACCTCAAATCAAAGAATTACTAGAAATTATCCAGAAAGAAATACCCAACACCCTAGCACTCCCATCAATAAAGCTCAAAGTAATCTCCTACAGATCTATAAAATCAGTTCTGTCGGTGCAGCAATAATATCTTATAAAATAATCTACCATTTAAGGACAATTACCAATTGCTGAAGGTTTATCCGTTTCCGACCCTTCATAATAACAATTTCGCATACATAAAACCCTCTTTGGAATATATAGTGATAGACTACAATAGAGAGCACTACTATTCGCTAAAAAATTACGATTTACACAATTGTCAAACATCCAATTTAGTACACTATCTCCGTCATATCCTACCTCGAATTTTCAAGGTACACTCCGTAAATAACCTCTGCGAAATAGACCTGTTAAAACACCCTGATAAAATTGCTTCTCATTGCGACATTCAGACAGTACCAAAACCAAATAAATGGCTGTTTTCTATGAAAGACCCCGTAACAGTAGACTCTGTATGCGATGACGTAGTAACACCATATAAACTGAACAGTACAGGCATGACTGAATTATCCATTAGATGCCACTTACGCACCAAAGATCTCATAATTCAAGCTCATAACATAAAAGAAATCAAGCTAAATAACCATTACCTGCCTTCTCTAAATCTTACCTACGAAATACCATCATACCCGCAACAACAACAAAATATCGCTAAAGCAAATGTAAAGGTTATCAAATTTCACGATGACCAAGACCTTCTGCAACACAGAACGGAAATAAAAGAACGAAAATATTATGAGGAAAGCTCTAGTAATAAACTCACTCCTCACACCATACATCATTATTCTATGCTATACTTGATAATTATTTTTATACTCACAACAGCATTAACGTTATCAATCAGAAGTTGCAAAAAAAAACCTAACGAAAAGGAAATTAAAAGAAGAAATAAAAATAAATAAAAAATAAAAATATCAGAACGTCTTGCCGTAGCTGCCGAATCTCGCTTAACAGTACAGTACAATATACGTAAAAAAAAAAGATGTATAAATTTCGTGTTTGTAAAGCTTACGTAATGTAAACATACATATAATTAAGCTTATCAGTTTTATAGTTTTACGCCTAAGATTATGCAATTAATCATATCATAAATAGAATAAAGTAACCAGATTTCAAAATAGGCGTAAGAAAAATTTAGAAACTAATACAAATATGATAAAAGTTCAAAAAGCAACAAACAAAATATATTAAACAATAAATATTCCATACTTATAAATAATCAAAAAAAAAATGTGTTTAATAATAAATAATAGAATAACTTAGCTAGAAATACAAAAACAAATTAGCAACAACATGAATTGCGAATAAAGTTAGAAAATAGAGAATAGCATTACCAATAAAAACAGTTAAGCATATTATAAACATTAGCGGGTAATATAATAAATATAGGTAAAGAAAGCGACCTTTTTTTTGAACATCTTATTCACGAAAGTTCCAATCATTTCACTCTTAGAACTTTCTTTTCTAAGGAGAAAGGTGTAATGAGTTCACACTCATCACCCATATTATTAATCATATCATATGCATAATTAATACATAATCACTCATATCGTATGCATAATTCATCATATCACATGCATTATTCATACATTACCCAAGAACCTCCTAAGAAACTCCTAGGCTAAACGCCGGTTGTTATCATGATATTTTACAGTCATAAAGACTACACACTTTTATTTCGGTCAGCAATAATCATTTCTCAATAATTCGCAGCCCTCATACTTCTTGAGAAAAGTAGGAAGCCCCCATGAGATCATAAAAGGAACGACTCAAATTGCATGGAATTTCCACATGGCAATTTCGTCTTACATACAACGTACTGACCTACCCCAACTGGCAAGCCATATTGTTTCACCTCACCCATGCAATGGCAGTGGCATTAGCGTACCTACATACATATGTACAACTACGATTCGGTTAAGCAACCGCAGTAGCGCTTGCAATACATATGTTCGGAAATTCAATTGCTCACCTTCTGAAGAGTTTTATCGGGCGGTCTGTTGATATTCTGTGATGTATACACGGAAGTATATACAAAGAATATTTCGTACGCCCATTGCAGCTGTTTTCCTTTAGTCATGTGTAGTAAAAAATATTCTTTCGTATTATGACACCTCTTGCATTATGACACTTAACTCATGAGTCGCGCCACCGTTAAATTTTCAAAAGGTGTCATAACTCTAGGAAAAGGTAATTTTTGTTATTATGATGGTGATGCAGGAAATTATGCTAGGAAATTATGCCGATTTTGTTCCACTTCGCAATTTCGTATTGCTTCTTAATATTGATTCACCCAAAATATAAAAGGGGTGCGTTTTGAGCCCAGAGTCCGTCAGATTTTTAACAGTGAAGCGTAAGGAATAAAGTTGATCCCCCACCAGCGGTAAGGCACCTATTCCGTTAAATAAAAAAATAAGAGAAAGCAGTCAGTCCTTTATGAAACAAACTAGAATTTTGAAGTGCGATTAATTTGTAATTTGTAGTATGAATATTCAATTTTCTAGTCGAGATTGAAGTGTTAATATTAATAAAGTGAAAAGTTATAAAATATATCCCGTTACTTAACTAAACGACGTGCTGGGTTTTACTTTTATACCATATACTAGCTAGATAGTGACTTCACACAAGAGCTAAGGCACCGCTAGATGAATCGAGTGTATTCCGCAGGGCTAGCGAACTTCTCCTCACGAGGAAAGTATATCACGTTCCTTGTTACAACCCGACAAACAAAGGTGTAACAGAACACATATGTAAATTAATTATATCAAAATAACTCTAGGGAGTTCTAATGTATTATGGTTTAAATAAAGGTAAAAAATAATTAAAACAAATATTTTAATTTTCTTAAAATTTTTTTTATAAACAATGTCTTTTGAATCCACAGGGTACTGAACTACCATATTGTAAAGCCGATAAAAACAGAATTTGGTGAATTTGAGCTGTGAGCTGAAAACGCGTTAAATAAGAAAATGAAATGTAGTTTAATGATGGAGATTTACCTTTGAATGGAATAATTTTATGTTTCACCACCTATAATTTAACTGGAAAACTGCAAGGAAATCGTAAAAAGTGCAAGAAATTATAAAAAATTTCAAAAATTCGTAAAAGAATTCGTAAAAACGAAAAAATTATATAAATTACAAACAATTCGCATTAATTGCAAAAAATAATAATAATAAATCAAAAAAGTGCAAAAAAACGTAAATTGCAATAAATTTTGTATAAATTCCTAAAAACTATAATATTTAAAAAAATCATAAAAATTGTAACATATCGTTAAAATTGCAAAAATCGTCATAAAAATTGATTACAAATCGCACAAATTGCAAGCAGAATTGGAAAAACCATAAAAGTTGCAGAACCAATCTTCAAAATACAAAAATTCATCATATTTTTGGGAATAACGATATAATGGAGAAGCGAACTAGGTCGAGTAGATTTTATCTACAATCAGAAAAAAGTTCATAAAAGCGACAGTATATGTACATTTATCACTATTTAAATACAATTTAAAAATGGGTTTATTATTAGAATTTGAAATAAAACACAGACCTCAACACATCATAAAACTTATTTATTTAATATATTAAGCTATTTTACAATATATTCGTATAAACTAATATGTTATATTTATTTAAGACGCATTAATCTACGCCCATTATGCTATAATGACCACCGGTAAAGTCTCATAACTGTTTTTTAATAAATGGCGCTTATTGTCATGGAACTTAGAGCAATTCTCAGCTAACTGATAGAGATTACGTCATATTTTTGACTTTGAATTAAATTTTGGGAAACTACTTTTTTCAATATTATGGTTTAAACATTCTATATAATCATCAAAGGTTATTCTATTTTTATAATATATCTTTTTACATTTTTGCACTTTTCCGATTTATCTTTACCATCTACCCTGGGTTCATACATTTTAGATCCTAGTCCTACAAACTCAGTCATCATGTGCCCATTGTTGACATCAATCATTAAACCTGGTACTTTTATTAAAGTGGGGGATGGCCCAAATAATATTGGAAGGATAGTCACTGGTATCGAAATGAGTATAGTGATTGCGTTTAATAATATCGTATAAACCGGGACAGGTAATTTCATAAATTAAGCTGTCTGCATCCATATAAAAAGCAGTACTATCAAATTCAGATTCATAAAATCAAATGGAATTAATAAGTGATTGTTTCTGCTAAATCTAAAATGCACATGCCTACATAGACTAGTTTATTGAAATAAATATAGGTTTTGTTAAAATCCATAGCTACTACGTTACACCTATGCATGCTATCGTATTGCTTGCCTTGATAAAAAATAGCTGAAGCCTTAAATTCGGGCTTCAGAATGAGGGTTTTGGTATCATATCAACCCAACCACTTGGAAACCAGCTTAGCAACACTGTATTTCCGGACGTTCTCCATTGTATTTCCGAAGACAATGTTCGAAGACGGGCGTTAAGATCAATAGAGGTTTTATATACTAATTAAATTGGAGTGTTCTATGAAAAACTTGTTTTAAATTACGAAAATGAATTACACATTTGCATTTATTGTGGAGAGTGACAATTAGTTATTTCTGTTATGAACTGGGCGCGCTGCAATGCTCTGGGCAGGAAGATAGATCTTTATGAAGATCATGAAGCGCTGGAGGATAAGGCAAATCTACGGCCACGAGGGCCCATTAAAAATTCATTAATAAATAATCAATGACATGAAACATACGCTAACCCAGTAGACATATTAAATTTATCATAAAAAAATATTGCGGAAATAAAGTCACCCATATGTTTCTCATTATCAATTAATTCATATAAGTATTATCTCTAAAGGAAAACAACAAATAAACCTAAACGAAATGAAAGTAAAATGAAATCATCGTAAAAAATTTGAAAAAATGGACAAGTTTCTCACAAAAAAAAGTTCCTTGAGACAGATATTCAATAAAAAATAAACAATGACATGAAACAAAAGCAAACCCAGTTGAAATAAACCTAAGCGAGATGAAATCAAAATAAAATAATCGTAAAAAATTTGAAAAACTGGATAAGTTTCTCACAAAAAAAGTTCCTTGAGACAGATATTCATTAAAAAATAAGCAATGACATGAAAAAGAGGCAAACTCAGTAGACATATTAAATTTATCATAAATAAATATTGCGGAAATAAAGTCACCCATATGTTTCTTATTATCAATTAATTTATATAAGTAATATTTCTAGAGGAAAACAACAAATAAACCTAAACGAAATGAAAGTAAAATGAAATAATCGTAAAAAAATTGAAAAACTTTGAAAAGCTTCACAGATAAAGTTCCTTGAGGCAGATATTCATTAAAATATAAACAATGACATCAAACAGAAGCAAACCCAGTATAAATTAACATGAACGAAATGAAATCAAAATGCAATACTTGAAAAATTTAAAAAACTGGCAATGTTTCTAACAAAAAATTTCTCTTGCGACAAATATTCATTAATAAATAAACAATGACATCAAACATAAGCTAACCCAGTAGACATATTTATCATAAAAAAATATTGCGGAAATAAAGTCACCCATAGGTTTCTAATTATCAATTAATTTAGATAAGTATTATCTCTAGAGGAAAACAGAAAATATAGCTAAACGAAATGAAATTAAAATGAAAAAATTGTAAAACATTTGAAAAACTCAAAAGTTTCTAACAAAAAATTTCCTTGAAACAGATATTCATTAAAAAATAAACAACGAAATGAAACAGAAGCAAGCCCAGAGATGTTATATTTATCATAAAAAATATTGCGGAAATAAAGTCACCCATATGTTTCTAATTATCAATTAATTTAGATAAGTAAAAAAAAAAAAAAAAAAAACAAATAAACCTAAACGAAATGAAATATAAATGAAATAATCGTAAAAAATTTGAAAAACTTGACAAGTTTCTCACGAAAAAAAAAGTTGCTTGAGACAGATAATAATAATAATAATAAGAATTTATTGCTAGTAAATGTACACAAGATTTACAATCTTTTATAGTACGAAATAGTAAGTCGGTGCTAGATGAATTAGTGTTAAAAATAAGAATTGAGCTATGAATAAAATTAATCTGCATTGAGTTGATAGTTCAGAGAAAATAAAAAAGAAAAAAAAATACATAAAAAAGTTATTTCAAAGCAAGAAAAGCAAACAAGCAAACAAATTAGTATCTACTCCATTTAATCAATTAGTTCAAATTTAGTTTAAATATAATATAAGAATAATATAAATAGTTTAAATACTGCCTCTTAGCCTAGAAGAGAATAGGAAGAATTATCCTATAAAGGGGTTATTGTAAGTGAGTTCGATAGACTGGACGAGATAAGACTGGACGAGATAAGAACTCTCCATAACTGATCTATAGAATCGTGGCATTATCAGGTTTCTGTTCCGCTGAGACGAAGTAATCTGGAAAAGTTCCCTGAGATAATCCAGTTTATTGGACCGTAGTATGCCGAACAGTAGGAAGAGCACCCGATGTTTTAAAAAGGATTCCAGAGAACACCCAAGTAATTGTAGCCTAAATGGGGAAACGTGATCAAATCGTCGCAATCTAAAAATAAATCGGATACAGTCGTTGAATGCAACCTCCATTTTACGTGTACATATACTATCTAGTTTGGGAAACACAACGCTACCAAACGAGAAATGAGGCAGAATCAACGTCTTTACTAGGACCAGACGAGTGCTACGAGGCAATATAGCGGCCGAGAGCCAAAGTCTACGTAGCCCAGCATAAATTTTACACAATCTCGCCTTAATATAATCACAGCACTTCATACTGCTGTTTAATTCTATAAACAATTGTACTTAGAAGGTTGTTCAATAAAAACACAATTAATTTCGTTCGACTTCACTTAAGTTTTAATTAATATTCACTGAACAAAGAACATTCATTAGTGTAAAAACCAGACCGACTCTGAAATTGACAATTTTATTCTGAACACTATAGCAAGATAAAGCCAACTGCACTTCTCATTGCAAGTTAAATTTTGGCTGATAAACTGATTCAAACCTAACTGTGATTTTACTGTGATATTATGTAAGTACATATAAAAATCGTATTTCTAAACTGTGATAACATCTGTCTGGCTGTGTAGTACAATGAAACCTTTACTTGTCTAGTCTTAATCTTATATATAACTTATTTTGTGTGTATGAATTCTGTTGATGAGTGATTGCATGAAGTGTTGCATATTTAGTGTGGTTGCCTGTGCAATGCCTTCTTTGTTTGTGTGGTATCTTTATTTATGTGTAATATCGGGAAATGAGAATCTCGAACAAATTCTATCCCAAGAATGGTAACCTTATTCAGCATGGGTAGTGGAGAATGGTTCAGGATCACTGGTGGGACATCGGACACATCGAATGCATTATTATAAAAACTTATAGAAAGTGATTTTACCGGATTAAGTTGCAAACCATTATCCATAGACCAGGCATAAATTCTATCCAGATCACTATTATTGCGTGATAAGCAATCCTCGAGAACACCTATGGGCCGGCTTAGATAGACCTGAACATCATCCGCATAGAGGTGTAATTCTACATCACGAACTGCTTTCGGCAAGTCATTAATGAATATGCTGAATAACAGCGGACCCAATATCGATCCTTGGGGAACTCCATACTGAAGAGGCAAAAAAGCAGAATAAGCATTGCCGACCCTAACCCGCTGGCGACGCTCACTTAGAAAGCTATCCAGCATGTGCGCTGCTGAACTGTCAAATTTAAAAGACGAACAGAGCGTCTGTATAAGAGTTCCATGATCTACACTATCAAACGCCTTTGAGAAATCTAAAAGGACTAGCTTAGTGAATTTTTCACTATCCATCGCGCTTCTAATATCGGACGTTATCTATAATAGAGCTGTTTAACAACTGTGAAATGCTCGAAAGCGTAATTGCCATCGAGTTAAAAGATTATTTTTGTCCACATGCTCAAGTATTTGCTGGTACATTAATTTTTCTAGCACTTTGGATAAAAAGCAAAGTATACTGATTGGACGAAAATCAGCCGGAGAATCAGGCGTTTTTTTTTTTGGAATTGGAAGAATGTTAGCTTCCTTCCAGCTGGTGGGAAATGCAGAGAAAGTGAGGCATGAATTGATTATATGAAGGATATACGTACTAACAATAGGTAGTAGTAGTTTGATAAATCGAGTTGTCCGGTCCAGTTGCCTCGGATCGAATTGAATTACAAGACAGTAGAAGCTCTGTAATGTCCACCCCACGAAACGAAAAACTATGAATCGAGCTACTCGGAGTAAAGTCCGGACTGCGCAGCGGGTTAACTTGACGAATGTTGGAGGCAGTTGGAGTGGAAATATTTGCAAGAGTAAACGATGCATTCAGCTCGTCTGGATTGAAGTTGCATTCAGTTTTATCCTTTCCATAAACTCCGATCGAACGTAGGTTCCGAAACAACTTTTTTGAGTCGAGGTTAGCGTCGATTTTAGAGGAATAATACTGACGTTTGGCTTGCCTGATTGCCGTGGTAGCCTTATTACGGGCAGCTTTATACAATATTCTTGCCTCAATTGTTCTAAGACGTTTGTAACGCTGATAGAGAAGAGATAAGATTATGAACTCTCACTGTGAACCACCATTACCAGTAGAAAATCTCGTTTTAATTGGTACGTACTTATCAAATAAGTATGAGATTGATGATGATAAGAACTGGACTTTATCATCCACAGAAATGCAATCAAAGATTCTCCACCATTTCAAGCCATGACAAGTGGGGGAGGATTCATGTTAAGTGACATATCAAAGCTCAAGAGAAGAATATCATGGTCAAGATTACAAGGAGGGCTAATTTGATTGTGCGTTATTATTTTTTCTGCGTCGGTAACAAGGTTCAGATCAAGCATCGATGGATTAGAGGTATTGTAGAAAGTGGGCAGGGTATTAATCGTTTTAAGATGTAGTGATTGGAGTAAGTGTGAAAACTGATCAGTAACAGCATCCTGCCTACGCAAGTTAACATTGAAATCTCCACCAATAATAACATTCTCGTAGCGTTGAGTTAGGTTTGATATCTTGGTTTCGAATTCACGTGCATTATCGCAACTAAAACCATTAGGGGGACAATATACAGAAGCAACCAAGCATTTATCAGTAGCTGAGCTTACATCCACACATAATAATTCGATAGGCTGCACCACTGAGGCAGTAATTATTTTAGCACTGAGCCAGTCCCTAACAAAAATTGCTACACCACCGCCCACACGGCCTTTCCGGTCATTACGAAAAATATTGAAACCTGGAATAGAAACTAGGGACGATGATATTAAATCGTTCAGCCACGTTTCGCTAACGAGAATAATATGTAGATTGCTAATGGAGAAAATATACATTAATTCATCAATCTTATTGCGAATACTTCTTGTATTTAGCGTACATTCATTTAAGCCTAGGGATCGATTGCCAAATACGTTAAGTAGAATCCTTCTAACGTCCAGCCCAGAACAGATTCTACGAAAATTCGCAAGTACAAAGCACACCGACAATGCGTCTAACCAATATAACTTCACTCAAAACAAAGAGGGATAAGATGACATTCATTAAAAAATAAACAATGACGTTAAACAGAAGCAAACCTAGTTGACTAAACCTAAACGAAATAAAATCAAAATGAAATAATCGTAAAAAATTTGATAAACTGGACAAGTTTCTCACAAAAAGTTCTTTGCGAGAGATATTCATTAAAAAATAAACAATGACATGAAACATAAGCAAACCCAGTTGACAAAACCTAAACAAAATGAAATCAAACAGAAATAATCGTAAAAAATTTGAAAAACTGGAAAAGTTTCTCACAAAAAAAGTTCCTTGAGACAGATATTCATTAAAAAATAATCAATGACATGAAAAAAGGCAAACTCAGTAGATGTATTAAATTTATCATAAATAAATACTGCGGAAATAAAGTCACCCATATGTTTCTCATTATCAATTAATTTATATAAGTATTATCTCTAGAGGAAAACAAAAAATAAACCTAAACGAAATGAAAGTAAAATGAAATAATCGTAAAAAATTTGAAATACTTGAAAAGTTTCACAGAAAAAGTTTCTTGAGGCAGATATTCATTAAAAAATAAACAATGACTTCAAACAGAAGCAAACCCAGTCGAAATAAACGAAATGAAATCAAAATGCGATACTTGAAAAATTTGAAAAACTGGAAATGTTTCTAACAAAAATTTGTCTTACGACAAATATTCATTAATAAATAAACAATGACATCAAACATAAGCTAACCCAGTAGACATATTATGTGAGATCTGGGCTCAACGTCAGGAGGGGGTGCCGGTTTGTAAATGGATAACTCAGCTTCGTCTTAATTCAAATATAAAATTTATTCAGTACGTTGCTTATAAACTATTATCACAATTCAATTCTCTTATGACTAAACTAGCTTACGATTACGAATTCAAAAAAAACTTATGCTACCTTAAGCTACCAATTCAATACAAATTCAATAATTCAACAAAAACGCTGCTACAGAGATTTGTTCTCCTTATTTCTGAAAAAGAAGAGAAAAAAATGAATTTACTATTAAATTCATGAACAAATGAAATAGAAGTTTTTATGCTGCACGTCTAAGCGCTATAGTAGTAATGGAAATAACTAATTTGACAGAAGTCAATTTCTGCAGCAAGAGTAGATTCCTGCTTCGATGATGGATAAAATAAGGCAGAAGTAGATTTCTGTAGCAGGAGTAGATTCCTGTTTAGACGTAGGATAGAATTAAAGCAGAAGTAGATTTCTGCAGTAGGAGTAAATTCCTACTCAGCTGTGAGATGAAAAATAAGCAGAATTAAATTTCTGCAGTAGGAGTAAATTCCTACTCAGGTGTGGGATGGATTTGGCAGAATTAAATTTCTGCAGTAGGAGTAAATTCCTACTTTGATATGGGATGGAATTAGCAGAATTAAATTTCTGCAGTAGGAGTAAATTCCTACTAGATGGAAGCAAATAAGGTTTAGGATAGTTGGAAAAATCAGATTAAACTCTGATGTGTTCAGATTAAATTCTGAACTAGGAATGGATGATTCTGCTGCAGCTCGTCGCCTTTTTATAGCCGCCGCGAACCGCTACGTTTCGGCTTCATGATCGGTTGCCTTGACAACGCTCGTTCTCAAAGTTGTTATACTTTGATGGCGGCGTCCCGTAGTGACGTCATATGAGACCATTAGAGTTGCACTGAACTCTGACTGCGGCGAAGGCGAGTACATCTGATGTGATGTGTTGACATTTTGACATGTCAACATAAATAATCGGAGAGAAGCTTGAGAAATGGTAAGTTTGTAATATTTATTAATATTATTAGTTATTTATAAGATTTTGTTTATTTTCAGGTGAGAAAACAGTGGAGGAAGTTTTTAGGACGGCGTTGGAATAGAGGGAGGAGGTTCCCTGGCCTCAGATAAGTATTTTTGTTTAAATTTTCTTGAGATAAAATTCTTTGTGTTCCTTTTGTATCTTTTTAGGAATATTATCGGAGGAGGAATTAAAGAAACATCGTGGGATACTGGTGTGGCCTGAACATCCTCCCGCCTCAAAATTGAAGAGGCAATTAATGTATATATGTATATCTTATTATTTTATATAATTGTTATATATATTTTAATAAAAGTGTTGACTTACCGTTTCTTGTTTAAAGAAGTGGAATACTCCTTTTTTAAAGGTAACCTTTATGACGACGTCACCAGGGAGTTGGAAACGATAAAACTTTTTTGCCTTTTTTATGTTATCCCATGGTACAGTGGCATTTTCTAGTAGTTTGATCATGATGGGAGTAGCCATAATGCGTCCGGCTAAGTCAACTGGAATCCCTGGATTAGTCACTTCGATGTGGTTTGGTGGATGGTCTCGGAATTGGACTGGTGGACTGATCGGAAGATCCATTAGTTCAGGTAGTGATTTTAGCATAGCCTCCTCAGCCGGTGGATTACTCCCTTTTGTTGAAGACCTTTTGAATGTTGTAGTGTTGATGGCACTTGTTGCTTTAGTCTGCACTCCAGGGTTGCGATCTTTCTCATTCGTGAGATTCGATGTGTTGATATGGGACGTTGTGTCACATAGAATTGGCATACTAGGTGCTGCGGATTGTTGTTCGAGAGGGATCCGTACCTCTCTACTATAGTTGCTATGCCTTGATTTGAGGCTCTTTGGTGTGCCCCGAGCTACTACAGGCAGTCGTGGCTGCGTGTGGACTCGAACTTCCGGATGATGTTCTCTAGCCCTTGACTTAAACTTCAAATTGTCATTTGGCTTGGGTCCTCTTTGTAGCCTTTTCACTTCGGGTGAGACTGGCCTAGACTCGAATGGCCCGAGAAGTTTTTTCACGGGTACGACCTCGTGAGGTGGAGGTCGGACGATGGCCGACTTGATTTTTCGACCTTTTTTTGGTGTTGGAGGTAGTGGGCTGACAGGCCTTATTTTCCTTGGAGGGATTAAGAGCTCCGGAGGTGTTGGTGTTAGCCCAACATCCATCGAATCCAAAGATTCGGAATTGAAAATTTCTAGAAGTTCCTCCATAGTAGAAAAAAAAAACTAAAAAAAAAATGAAAAAAAAAAAAACGAAAATTAAAACCGCACTTGACAACTTTTAGAACTGGAATGACTTTTTGGCGGATTCTGAACTTGTTTATATTCAAATATAACGGCAAGTTTTGAAATTTGGTGATGCCAGAGAGCAGTGAATTTTGGTGGGGATTTTAAAATTAATATTGAGAGGTAGATGTTAAAGGGAGAGGGCAGATTTTTGTAATTGGTCTGGTGAGAATATTTTTTGGTGTTTGGATAGTTACTGCTCGCACTAAGTTGTCGTGGCCAGGATGGATATCTATTATTCTACCTAATGGCCATTTTCCAATAGGTATTTGGTCGTCTTTTATTAGAACGAGAGTACCTATTTCTAGATTTTCCTTCTCAACTTTCCACTTGTGTCTTTGATGCAGAGTATGGAGATAGTCTCGTGACCATTGTCTCCAGAAGTTGTAGGAGAGCGATTGGATAAGTTGCCATCTTTTAAGAGGATGTTGGAGAGGATTGAATGGGGGAGGTTCACAAGTAGTGAGGTTATGTCGACCGGTTAGGAAGTGTCCGGGAGTGAGGATATTGTAGTCAGTTGCATCGTTTGGCATTTAAACATGCCTCAATTTGAACTAAAACAGTGTATAGTTCTTCGTAAGTGAGCTTCGCCTCTTTAATGGTTTTGTAAAGATGGCGCTTGGTGGATTTTACACCGGCTTCCCATAAGCCTCCAAAGTGAGGTGCTGCAGGAGGGTTAAAGTGCCAAGATATACCTTGGTTTGCAATTTCGCTGGCTAGATCAGTTTCGATTGCTTTGATCGATTTTTCTAAATTTGACTGTAAGAGTCTGTTAGCTCCAACGAAGTTGGTGCCTCGGTCCGAGTAGATGTGAGAGCAGAGGCCCCTCCGTGCGACAAATCGCTTCAGGGCGGCTATGAAAGCCGGTGTTGACAAATCAGAGACGAGCTCTAAATGTATGGCCTTGGTGGCCAAGCAAACGAACAGACAAATATAAGCCTTAGTTATTCTCGCTCCTCTCAGTGTACTGATTCTAGCTGAGGGCAGAGAACTCATTAGCTGAGAGCTAGGTCTAGCGTTGAACCGAAAACAGTCAACACATTTGTGAATGCGATGTCTAATCGTATTGCGTGCATTTAGTAACCAATAATGGTTTCTTAAAGTACTCAGTATTGTTTGGGTGCCTCCGTGTAGGGTATAAAGGTGAATATGATCTATCAGAATGTTGGTTAGGTGATGGTTATTAGGGAGGATGATTGGATGCTGTTGGTCGTAATTTAATTGAGACTGTGTGAGACGACCTCCAACTCGTAGGATATTTTCAGAGTCAAGTATAGGATTGAGAGACAGGATTCGACTTTTTTTAGGAAGGGGAAGCCCTTTTTGTAGTTGAACAATTTCGGAGGGGAAGCAGATTTTTTGGAGAAGTTTAATTAGGCATCGTTCTGCCTTTTTTAATTCGGAGACAGATAAATACTGAGTAGAGGGATATGTTTTGCGCATGCTGTTAATAAATCTAAAACAGTATGCAGTTATTCTGATAGTTTTTTGAAATGAAGAATATTTATTTAGTAAAATCATTTGATCATCGATAATGTTAGTGAGAACTTTTGATTTTTTATATTCTAATTGAGTCTGTAGATCTGACGATTGTTGAGGCCAGAATTCCTCATCTTGATGTAGCCAGTCTGGGCCATTCCACCACATCGATGCAGAGACTAAGATGCTTGGCAGAATGCCTCTTGATGCTACATCCGCGGGATTGTTTTTGGATGAGACATGTTTCCAAATAGCTTGTGGAATATTTTCATGGATTTCGGAGATGCGATTGGCTACGAATGTTTTCCATGTGGAGGGATGTTTGTGTAGCCATGCCAAAACTATGTTGGAGTCTGTCCAGGCTACAACCTTTACTTTCTCTAGTTCTAAATCGATGCTGACTTGTCTGATAAGCCGAGAAAGCAGGACAGCACCACACAGTTCCAAACGTGGTAGTGAGACTGGTTTAATGGGAGCTACTTTGGTTTTTGCTGTTATTAATTGGACTCTAGAGTTCTCCTGTATTTTCAGGTATAGAACTGCTGAGTAGGCATGAATAGATGCATCGCAAAAACCATGTAGCTCCATCGCTGTTGTGTTAGGCTGATAGCCTAGCCATCGTGGAATTTGTATTTTCTGTATGTTGTGTAATTGATCTTTGAATTGATTCCACTCTCTTGATATATCTGTCGGCACAGCATCGTCCCAATCACATTTTGAGAGCCAGAGTTTTTGGATCAGTATTTTGGCTGTGATAACACAAGGAGCTAACCATCCCAGTGGATCGAAAAGAGAGGAAACCTCAGATAAAATTATCCGTTTCGTATACGTGGGTTTTGGCTCAGGAACATTGGTTTTGAATGAGAAGTGGTCGGTAGATGGATACCAATGAATGCCGAGAGTTTTTATAGACTCATGTTCAGAGAATTCCAAATTTGTTTTCAACTCTCGGTGTTCTAGTGGTATATGTTTGAGTAACTCATGATGGTTAGCAGTCCATTTGCGTAGGTTGAAAGTTCCTTTGGCTAGGGTTGCGATAAGCTCGTGTTGTAGTTGCTGAGCTTCGTTTAGACTGTGTGCGCCTGAGACCAAATCGTCTACGTAAAAGTCGCGCATGATGCTCTTCGCAGCGAGGGGATAGTTACTTGCTTCATCCTTTGCTAGCTGCTGCAAAGTTTTAATAGCAAGATATGGTGCAGGTGCTGTACCAAAGGTAACTGTAGTCAGAGCGTAGTCCTTTAACTCTTCTCCTTGTGAGTTTCTCCAAACTATTCTTTGGTAATGTTGATGTTCAGGTTTTATCTGAATCATCCTGTACATTTTTTCAATGTCTGCAGTGAAAGCAAATTTGTACAGACGCCATCTCAATAAGGTGGTCCAAAGCGTTGGTTGGATTGTAGGTCCAATCAATAATTGTTCATTCAATGATCTACCATTAGAGGTACGTGCAGATGCATTGAATACAATTCTCAGCTTTGTAGTGGTGCTCTCTTTGAGCACTGCATGGTGGGGTAAATAGTAGTATGTGATCTTGTCACATGCTTTATTTTCTGCTAGTAATTGTGTATGTGGGATAAGTTTCATATGTTTGAGATGGTCGTATTCCTCAATACAAGTTTTGTATAATTTGAATAATTCAGGATTATTGGCGAATCTTTTTTCAAGCTGCAAGAATTGTTTGACAGCCATGTTTCTAGACTGCCCAAGTTGGGGAATGCTGCAGTCTTTGAAGGGTAGACTAACCTCATATTTTCCAGAAGACAGGCGCTTTGTGGTCTTCTGGTAAAGCTTCTCGCACAGCTGGTCTTCTGGGGATAGTGCTGGTGCAGCAGAGCATTCCTCCAATTCCCAGAATCTTTTTAACTGACTGTCTAAATCAGTATTGATCATGGTGTGGGTGGATAGCATGGTAGTTATCATGCTTTTAGTTTCTGGTACTGCTCCGATCAGAATCCAGCCCAGTTCAGTGTTTTGGGCTGTTGGAGTGTTGCCAGCTCCTCTCCTTATGCCATTTTTGATAATGGCTGCATAGACATCTGCTCCCAGCAAGATGTCGATTTCTCCTGGAACTGAGAATCTAGGGTCTGCTAGTGGGAGGTTGATAATGTGTCTCCAACTTGACACTTCGATGGTTTGAGTTGGCAATAATTCAGTGATTTTTCTTATCACGAGAATATTGCTCTCTATTTTGAACTTAGTATGTATTGAGTTGATTGTGACAGTTGCTTGTTTTAAAGCTGTCTTGGTGGGAGTTGTACCAAGTCCGATAAGTTGGTGGGTGGTTGGAGATCCTTTAAGCTGGAGACGCTTAAAGGTTTTCTCTGTCATAATAGAGACTTGCGACCCGGAATCTATTAGTGCTCGGAATGTCATCGTGATTCCGGATGCAGCAGTGACATTGATCAGAGCTGTAGAGAGCAGAGCTCTTTTCGTGTTTGCTGTTAGAAAATTTTGAACTTGTTGTTCATCATTTCTACAGGCGGGTGGACTTGCTTCCATATTTAATTTTTGGGCGGATTGATTGGGTGATTTTGTCACCGACTGTTTTTGCTCATAATGAAGCAATGTGTTATGATTTTTCTGGCAATGATAACACTTTTTGTTGCTAGTGCAATTTGTTAAATTGTGGTTGGGTGATAAGCAGTTTTTACATAAATGCTTATTTGTGACAACTTCGTGACGTTGTCGGGTGGTCAAATTTCTGAACATCGGACAGTGGAATATTATATGATTTCCTTTGCAATGGCTGCAAGAGTATGTTTTTGTAGGTGGGTGTATTTGTTTTGAGCTCTTAGTATTGTTCAAGAGTCCATAGGTGGGTTTGGGAGAGAATGGTTTTCTCTGTGTCGTTGATGACGTAGTTTTGTTTCCTATCATTTCTAATGTTCGGAAACGAGATTCTAGGAATTTTTTTAGTGTCTTTAATTGGGGTAAATCGGTGCTATTGTGGAGGCTTTGTTCCCATAATTGGTGCGTGTCTGGGTGTAATTTTTGGACCGTCAAATATATAATTATTGGGTCCCAATTGTCGGTGTCTATTCCCAGATTTTGTAGCGCTAGTAATGCTTCAGTTATATTGTCTAGCAACCTTCTGATATTGTCGGCGGTATCATGACTTATGGATGGAAGAGACAATAATTTTTTTAATTGTACATTCACTAATATTCGCTTATTTGAATAGCGTTCTTTTAGTAGCTGCCAGGCTGGTTGGTAATTTGCATCACACACTTCGTAGTGTCTGAGCAGTTTTTCGGCTTCTCCCACCAGATTAGTCTTTAGGAAGTACAATTTGTCAACGTCTCTCAAATTATTATTGTTGTGTATGACCGAGTTAAATAAATCGTGGAAAGAGATCCATGTAGAATATTCTCCATTAAATGTTGGTAGCTTGATTCTGGGGAGTCTCTCGCTATTGCATGACATTGTGCTAGCAGATGTTGGCTGATTCTGAGGAGGATTGTTGACAGACGTTGGTGTTAGTTTGTCTATATCCTCTTCCATGCTTGCTGCTTTTTCGATGTAATACTCCTGTACATCACTAAATGTCTCTTTCGTGAAATATTCTAATTTGCGATCTTCCTTTGTCGCTCTTTTTCGAATTACCCTATGCCGTGTTTGGAATTCTTTCCAATATTCGGTAAACGTTTGTAAACGTTTCTCTGTCGATTTGACAGTCTGTTTCCTGCCTTCTCTTTGATGCCTTTTAAATAGGTCTTCCATTAAATCTTTGACCTCTTTTTGGGATTCAACCAACTCTAATACTGAGCTAATGGTCTCGTCCCCGGCTTCAGATATACTGCATTCGTCATCTGTAGGCATTTTGAATGGAGAGGCTTAGTTTGTCTCACTGTGACGTGATAAGCAATATTTTTCTGAATTTTATATTTGAATAGCTGAGTTATCCGGCTCGAAGGACCAATGTGAGATCTGGGCTCAACGTCAGGAGGGGGTGCCGGTTTGTAAATGGATAACTCAGCTTTGTCTTAATTCAAATATAAAATTTATTCAGTACGTTGCTTATAAACTATTATCACAATTCAATTCTCTTATGACTAAACTAGCTTACGATTACGAATTCAAAAAAAACTTATCCTACCTTAAGCTACCAATTCAATACAAATTCAATAATTCAACAAAAACGCTGCTACAGAGATTTATTCTCCTTATTTCTGAAAAAGAAGAGAAAAAAATTAATTTACTATTAAATTCATGAACAAATGAAATAGAAGTTTTTATGCTGCACGTCTAAGCGCTATAGTAGTAATGGAAATAACTAATTTGACAGAAGTCAATTTCTGCAGCAAGAGTAGATTCCTGCTTCGATGATGGATGAAATAAGGCAGAAGTAGATTTCTGTAGCAGGAGTAGATTCCTGTTTAGACGTAGGATAGAATTAAAGCAGAAGTAGATTTCTGCAGTAGGAGTAAATTCCTACTCAGGTGGGAGATGAAAAATAAGCAGAATTAAATTTCTGCAGTAGGAGTAAATTCCTACTCAGCTGTGAGATGAAAAATAAGCAGAATTAAATTTCTGCAGTAGGAGTAAATTCCTACTCAGGTGTGGGATGGATTTGGCAGAATTAAATTTCTGCAGTAGGAGTAAATTCCTACTTTGATATGGGATGGAATTAGCAGAATTAAATTTCTGCAGTAGGAGTAAATTCCTACTAGATGGAAGCAAATAAGGTTTAGGATAGTTGGAAAAATCAGATTAAACTCTGATGTGTTCAGATTAAATTCTGAACTAGGAATGGATGATTCTGCTGCAGCTCGTCGCCTTTTTATAGCCGCCGCGAACCGCTACGTTTCGGCTTCATGATCGGTTGCCTTGACAACGCTCGTTCTCAAAGTTGTTATACTTTGATGGCGGCGTCCCGTAGTGACGTCATATGAGACCATTAGAGTTGCACTGAACTCTGACTGCGGCGAAGGCGAGAACATCTGATGTGATGTGTTGACATTTTGACATGTCAACATAAATAATCGGAGAGAAGCTTGAGAAATGGTAAGTTTGTAATATTTATTAATATTATTAGTTATTTATAAGATTTTGTTTATTTTCAGGTGAGAAAACAGTGGAGGAAGTTTTTAGGACGGCGTTGGAATAGAGGGAGGAGGTTCCCTGGCCTCAGATAAGTATTTTTGTTTAAATTTTCTTGAGATAAAATTCTTTGTGTTCCTTTTGTATCTTTTTAGGAATATTATCGGAGGAGGAATTAAAGAAACATCGTGGGATACTGGTGTGGCCTGAACATATTATATTTATCATAAACAAATGTTGCTGACAATATAAGTCACCCATATTTTTCTCATTATCAATTAATTTAGATAAGTTAGAGTAAAACAACAAATAACCCTAAACGAAATGAAAGTAAAATGAAATAATCGTAAACAATTTGAAAAACTGGAGAAGTTTCTCACAAAAAACAAGTTCCTTGAGACAGATATTCATTAAAAAATAAACAATGACATGAAACAGAAGCAAACCCAGTTGTCATAAACCTGAATGAAATGGAATCAAAATGAAATAATCGTAAAAAATTCGAAAAACTGGATAATTTTCTAATAATAAAAAGTTCCTTGAGACAAATATTCATTAAAAAATAAACAATGACATGAAACAGAAGCAAACCTAGTTGACGTGAACCTGAACGAAATGAAATCAAATTGAAATAATCGTAAAAATTTGAAAGACAGGAAATGTTTCTAACAAAAATATCTCTTGCGACAAATATTCATTAATTAATAAAAAATGTTATCAGACATGAGCTAACCCAGATATTTATCATAAAAAAATATTGCGGAAATTAAGTCACCCATATGTTTCTCGTTATAAATTAATTTAGAGAAGTTAAAAAAATAAAAACAACAAATAAACCTAAAAGAAATGAAATCAAAATGAAATAATCGTAAAAAATTTGAAAAACTGGACAGGTTTCCCAAAAAAAAAAAAAAGTTTCTTGAGACAGATATTCATTAGAAAATAAACAATGACATGAAACAGAAGCAAAGCTAGTTGACATAAACCTGAACGAAAAGAAATCAAAGTGAAATAATCCCAAAAAATTCGAAAAACTGAACAATTTTCTCATAAGAAAAAGTTCCTTAGACATATTACATTTATCATAAAAAAATATTGCGGATATAAAGTCACCCATATGTTTCTCAATATCAGTTAATTTAGATAAGTATTATTTCTAGAGGAAAACAGAAAATATAGCTAAACGAAATGAAATTAAAATGAAATAATCGTAAAAAATTCGAAAAACTTCACAAGTTTCTAACAAAAAAGTTCCTTGAAACAGATATTCATTAAAAAGGATGATATGAAACGGAAGCAAACTCAGTAGAAATATCAGATTTATCATAAAAAGATATTGCGGAAATAAAGTCACCCATATATCTCTCGTTATCAATTAATTTATATAAGTAAAAAAAAAACGACAACAAATAAACGTAACCGAAATGAAAGTAAAATGAAATAATCGTAAAAAAATTGAAAAACTGGACAAGTTTCTTAAAAAAAAAAGTTCCTGGAGAAAGATATTCATTAAAAAAAAAAACAATGACATTAAACAGAAGGAAACCTAGTTGACATAAACCTAACGAAATGAAATGAAAATTAAATAATCGTAAAAAATTTGAAAAACTAGACAAGTTTCTCATAAACAAAAAAAAATGTTCCTTGAGACAGATATTCATTAAAAAATAAAAAAATGACATGAGAGAGAAGCAAACCCAGTTGAAATAAGCCTAAACGAAATGAAATCATAATGAAATAATCGCAAAAAATTTGAAAAACTGGAAAAGTTTCTCACAAAAAAAGTTCCTTGAGACAGATATTCATTAAAAAATAAACAATGACTTGAAACAGAAGCAAACTCAGTAGACATATTATATTTATCATAAAAAAATATTGCGGAAATAATGTCACCCGTATGTTTCTCATTATCAATTAATTTAAATAAGTATTATGTCTATAGGAAAACAACAAATGAACTTAAACGGAATGAAAGTAAAGTGGAATAATCATTAAAAAATGAATCGAAATATGTCAATTGCATGCAAAACTTTGATTTTGCTGTGAAATGTATTATTTTTACGAATTCTTCAACGAGAATCTATGAAAAATATTCATCCAATGCTATAAAAATATTTGGCTGCTTTTATCCACGTCTTTTATTCTTCGCCTGACCCTTAAACAACAAAACCGCTCTGGCGGCCAACGTCAGAGCCACGTTGCAAAATTTTAGAATTTGGATCGCCTGGTGCCCTGGCCATGTAGGCATGCCGGGAAATGAAAAAGCGGAATGCCTGGCTAAACGCACAGCTACGAGCGTGCAGCCCACTCTCTTTCCCCCAGCACTTAAAGCAGCGATCTCGTATTCAAAACAGCTACGCGAATCCTGCAGGCAACAAGCATGGAGCAACTGTTTTCTGACGAGCCTCCACAAGAGCATCAATCGTCCGAACATGCTAGATTTTCCGAAGCGAACCATGATTGAAATGGCTAGAATTGGAAGGGAAAATAGTAGCTGAATACAAAGTCAAGAAATTCCAAATTCTACGTATTGTATCTGAATTAGAATTAGAACTAGAATTAGAATTATGTTTCAGTAGTATATCACGATAAGATAAGATATATTAGTATAAGGGATAATAAGAGATAAGCCCAGCAATAGGATCATGAATTGTATATTTAGATAGAATTGTGCTAAGCATTAAGCAGCAAGAACTACCACTCAAATTGTCAATTATATTTACAGTATTTAACTTGAACTCATCATTAGGATTGCTAATATTGAAACACAACTAGAAGTAGCTGCTAAAATTAGAATTATAGATCATAGAAAATATGTAGTAGAATTTGAGGGATTAAAATCACCTAAATAAATATCTGGCAGAGCAGGGATGGCCTCGATACCGTGGTCCAATACTTTATTGTGTTAGGCTTAAGGTTATGTAATAAAGCAATTTTAAATTAAATTAAATTTCACATTCCAAATAATTACTAGTTAATGATTATTTTGTCACAACTTTGTTAAATCTTCACGTTCATAACTATGTTCACCAACCTTTCAATTTATGATTTTCGCGGCGTTTGTGTTAATGTTTGTCTGACTCGTTATTCCCGTTTTATCACGAACACGATACCGATATCCTTAGGTGTGTAAAATAGCTCTGATTGTACATACATGTAGTTAAAATTGAAAGTATTCTTGTACAATACATGTAGTCTTGCTATAATGTAATTATTTGTTTGTTATCATTGATTTTGCTGCAAGCGATGATAATTTAGATGAAGAGCTGGCCAGTGATGTATGCTTTTGGATATGAATGGTGGTGACCACAATTTGAGATTTCTGCTTATATTTAACACTAAGCGAATGGATATGTTTTCTTCAGTGACACCTGAACATCCACGTTTCCGCCATTCATTACAACAGCAACATGGTATCTTTGGGAGATTAATGTGTTCGCTGAATCATAATCTTTAAGTGCATTCACTATCACATCAACCATCTAAAATGAATAATCAACCATCTCAAATGAAAGAAGTCGTTCAACAGGTACTTTATTTTTAGAAAACTCAGAATTTATGAAGTACAGGAAACGTCAAATATAACGTTATTTGTCTTTCCCTTTTTTTTTTACAAATAATTCATTAAAACAAATTTTTAGACTACAGTCGAAAAGATCATTCTGAGTACTTTTGGAGATATCTTGAACGATGCTTTTGCTCTTTAAATTGTCATCCATAAAGATATCCATATATCTGATATATGGAGCCATATCCAAAAAGTTCTCCAATTACAGATTGTTTTCTTTAATCATGGTCGCATAGGCTTAAATTGTCACTTCCACAAAATCTTAATATATCTAAATTCTGTTTAAAACTTGTCAACTTTGCCCTTATTTCGTAGTCTTTTAATAATAATAATAACTATGTTTATCGGACCACAAATTAGAAAATTTAGTGCATTTTGCAAATGAAACCAGATCGTTTCATGTTTTTCAATCCTTTCCGGTGAAGCATTGAAGCCGGTATTTGTCCATATAGCCTCACCTCGGATTAAAAGGTTTGTCTTTTGCTTGCAATGGATGGAAGTGAAACAGAGAATAGAACTAGAATATAATCATGATATCGATATTCAATACATTGAAAGATTACCGCGTCACGCTTTTCTTTCTTTAAATTTGCAAAAATGTTTCGAAGAGAACGTAAAGAAGTCTGATAACAAGAATAAATCTGGTGGGGCTAAGTCCCGTTAGCTATAAAGATGCAGCCGACACTACCGCTACTTGAATAATACTTTGATTCGAAGAAATTAGCGAATAGCTCATAACTTTCCTAAAGGTTGTTAGACTGAAAATAATGCGCCATTTGGCTAGGAAAACCAAAAGAAAATCATTTATTATTATTAAAAGAAAGACATTATTTTTCTAAATTCTATACGGTGCCGTATAAAGAGTTTCTATAAAGCTGATTCTTTGAATTATAGCATATTCATCTAAAGTGGTTCGCTACATTGTATCTTATCCAATTATAGATGGAATCCAATAAGTGTTGCTGATTGCATTGCTGAAAGGAACGACTATAATTCAAAACTACAATGTAAGCAATGTCGTATATATTTTAAACGTTTTATTACAATGTATAGTCCATTAGTTTTTCTTGAAAAAGATGAATCATATGAATTATGATTATCATATGCATACAGTGGTAATGATTATTTATTTATTTATTTATTTAAAAACATTAGTTGCTTTTTCATACCTAAAACTTAAGGCTATGCTTAAAATCTAACTAATGTTGTTAGGCCCACGGTTTCTTGGCCATCTGGGCAGACAATGGTAATGATAATACGCTATCTCTCTGTGATTTGAAATGGGTTATGCAATTCACAATTCAAAAAATGTATTACACTATTTTTTTTTTAAATACAAATATGAATTCGTTTTTATACGCAGAGATATATAACAAACAATTCAGGACGATAATGTATAAAATACTCAACCCTTAAAATTTGTTTCCCTTTTTCTTTAACCGCAGTAAATATATGGTGTTTTCGTATTTACACGTGATAAATATACCGGCGTACATCTTAAATCCTGACATGCTCTCTATTCCAATTTCATACTGCGAATAAAATAAATGCATATTTATGAACGACGAATGTGGTGAATTAAATCTTATACATACGAATAGTTATCTTAACATGGTATGAAATAAATCCATTGTAGTATAAATTTCGACTAGTTTCAAGCAAGTGGTCCGTCAAACTGTTCCAAAAAATGTTCCTTATCTGAACGTGGTATGAAATATGTATACATGCAGGTAAGATATGAATCTTGTGTGAAAGTTCTAGTTATAGAATTTTGGAATAAGAATTACACTTCTAATATTGTGAGAATTATTCAATGTTTTTTTATAGCAAAACCAATGTTTGTTGGTGTAATTACTATCATATTTGAACAACACGTGCTTCTGTTTACATTCGTTTTGCTCCGAAAAGATTAAGTGGCAAAAACTCAAGCTGGATTCTCTGATATTTTCGGGAAAAATGAGAATTTTATTTAACAGAAATTTTACATCTGCTTTCAGCACCTTGGCCAATGCGAAATTTATCATTTTCTTAAAAAAGTTAGGTAGTGTGACCCGAAGTACATTATTATGAATAGTTTGATAGAATTCGGAGCGGTTCAATAAGATTTTGTCGTTCGAGTAACCCTACGTTCTCTCGATTTTTGTTTTTAACCCATTGCCTAAATCGCACTACGATAATGCATTGCCAAGTTCCTGCCCCCATTCGTGCAAATGGACGAAAGTATACGAGACTATTTGTTTCATTCTAAAAAACACGAAAAATTTCTAATTTTGTTGGGTTGCTTCGTATCTTCTTATTAGCTTATCTTTGTCTGCACTACACATCATGCCATGCATTGCATTGTGTGTTCTCTTTGATTCTTTTACCTTTTTTTAAGAAACCGAACTATTCGGATCCCGACTAACCAAAAGAGGGACAAAACTTTCTCCAGATTGCAATGCTTTATTGGGAAAATATAAGTTTTAATGCTATTCGTATGATATATATAATGCATTGCAATCTGGATGAAATTTTGATCCTCTTTTTCTTAGTCGGAATTCGAATAGTTCGGATCCAGGTGCAAAGAGTTTGGACCCAGATCCGGATTGATGGGTCCCAGATCCGGATTGTTCCGATCCAGATCCGGATAGTTCGGATGCGGATCCTAATACTTTGGAGCAGGATTTCAGGAATCGGATTGTTTGTAGATTAGCAAATCCGGATCCAATATTCAACTTTAATATAAACACCTACCAGAATTCATGAAGGAGCAGTCGATTTATTCTAAGAGTGGAAATCTATCAACATTTTTACATGTTGCCCTGCCATTTATTGGGTCATCCCACACTAGACAACCGGTATGCATGCTGGATCAAGAATACTCGTGCAGGATGGCCCAATATCAGTTATTTCCGCATGTTATTGTTTTTTTTTTTTACTTAATTTTGGTCTGCATTTTATTTTGTGCCTTTCGCTACTGCCTTTTGAGCCAATTGTGGTTTTTGGCTTTCGCTCATATACCTACCTACATAAATTTGTATTATACCCACATTCTTATGCTTCTTATATGTTTTAAGGGGTGTACGAGTACAATTAAACAAGTTCCTACAAAGTATTAAAATATGCAATTAGAATAGGCCAAGTGCAATGTGCTCATCAGATCAGGAGGTCGTTTTTAGAGAAATTGGTTAAACGGACGAACGGACGGCAGCTCGATTAATTGTGGACTCGTTCCAGTCACTTTTTGTATGGACTCGTTGCTTCTGGACCGACACATCTCGATACTCAAACATAATATTAACAGTTATATTGATTTTGCATGTTCGTCGGTCCGTTCTCACGATAACTTGATAACTCGATAACATCTCGAGTTGTAATTTTGCATATGAAATTAAAAAAAAAGTAAAGTTAAATTCGAAAATAGGACAAATCGGGTAACTCCTTCGACGGGTTGCCATACAATGGTCTTGTTTTTCACTCTCTTTGGACACTGCCTGAGAACGCGTTGGAATAGAGATTTGAAATTTTGTACTCGGCGTTCCTATGAAAATAGTAAAGGAAACTTCAAAAATTGACTGAATCGGGCAAAGTCTTCTTGGCGTCGCTATACAAATATTGTGTTTTTTTTTTATGGATATTTTGAAAATGATCAGTCCTAGACATTTTTATTGTATACTGGAAAAATCTTTAGAATATAAAATTTTATGAAATTGATTATAATCATTTTCATTGTTCGACGAACCGTTTTAAATATATGCGAAAAACCACTTCAAAAATTAAAGTGGGTGACCATACGAAATTACATTCGGGCATTGTTCTAAGACCAATATAGGTATTTACTGCGATACAATTACAAATGCTAGCATGAAAAAATTTTTTGTACATTAAGAGTAGGTTAGACCTGACCCGATGATAAGGAGGGACTACGGTTACAGCTATACCTGGCCTCAGAATTTCGGGGATCACATTTAATTGACATTGCAAAATAAATTGAAATTATCTCATTATATTTACCTTGTGTCTCCACGAGCTGATTTTATTGATTTGGCTATGATATTTTCCGACAGTGTGGCAATTGTCAAGTCTGGTTATGGGAACACTATTGCCATACCAATTCATTTGCAAGATGTCGACCAAAAGGCAAATTTGTGCTTTTTGCAGCAATTGCAGTTTTACATGAGCTCTAAATTGTACATATGAAGAATTCTGGTTTAATCCATTTCTATTCTTAAGAGAAGGCCACGACATCGAAAGCCATTTGCACTTTAAGTTTATACGTGCTTACTATCAACACGCCAGAAAACGGTTTGGACGCCATTTAAAATTCTCCTGAATGTAAGATTTTTGTCTTCTCTGTTGTGACGACAAAGCTGCTGACAACATTGGCAAATCCGTACACAAGATTACTGACAATCTAAGAAAAATAGTTCGTGTAGGGAATGAGATGACTTCAGTCAAATGTTGTGCAGATGAAAACTGTTTGGCTTAGAGATTTTGCACGTTGGTGTTCGGCCTACCTAACAAAGTTTACATAAAAAGAAGAAACAGGCGAACGGAAGTGAAGACATTTTTAATTGAATAGAGAAAGCAATATATGGAATATAATGTTAATAGAAAAGAACTGCACAATTCAATATTTTAGTAAAACTGAGGCAACGAGTTAAAGTCATTAATTAAGAGAATTTAGAGCTACCAGTTGCTCGTAAGACGATTAATTTCTTCTCAAATATTAACTCAGATTCAGAATGCTTAATTAAGTTTTCTACATCGGGTCACACTACTTTCAAAAATTAAATAATATTTCGGAAAAAGGATAAATTTTGTTTTGTCCAACGTAGTGAAAGGAGCAGTAAAATCCCTGCACAATAAAATTATAATTTTGAAGTAAATATTAAAACATAGTTATGCTCGTTAGTTAACAATAGAAAATTTAATAAGTGTTTCATTGTTTTAATTATCTGCTAATTTTAATACATGTCTAACTATGCCCAATACACCTATAATACACGCTTAGTATTACTAGGTACCAGCCGGTCCACAAACTGACTGTCAATCAAAAAACTGAAATTACTCTTACTACTTATTACTATGGCATTATTTAATATTTAAATCACACAAAATTACAAGTTTCAATATTGGTAACATTAGAATATAATGAACAGTGGATAAATCAATAATAAATTAATTACAGATATAAAATTAATCGAAAATAATTTACAAGACAAATAAAAGTTTACTAAGACGCAATGAAATAGAACATTCGATGGTAACCACTGACTTATAACAATAGACTGAGCGTTTTGTTATTTTCCTATAAGAAAGAATGGCACAAGTTTTACAGTTTTCTCTTTCGCCCAAGGGCAGAGTTGGAGCTACCAACACAAAATATTTCTTACTAAACGTTTTCTTATGCCATTTAATGTTTTTATGTTGGCCGCAGATGCAGTCACGGTAGAAAGAATAAGGTAAAGATAGTGTTTACCATGCTCCGTTTCTCTTGCATAGGCAGGATTCAGTTAAGAATAACTTTTGAAAATTAAAGTCGGAATGAGTTTAATTCCTTATAAGCGATTAATAGATCACTTGGATACAAGAAAATATATTTTTTTAATTTAATTCGATTTTCGGGTGTAAAATTTCATCTGATGTGTTGAGTTTTACATATTTTTTATGTAATAAAAGTTTTAAAGGGTGCTAGAACGGTGATATGCAGAATCGCTCAGTCCATTGTTATTTAAGTCAGTGATGGTAACATATATTTTTCAGTTCTATAACATGAAAGGAAGGTTAAGGTCACCATAAAAATAAGAATATTCTCGAGATAAAAGTTCCGAAATAATTGCTTTGATATTATTAATATCATATCATCTTGCTTATTAAGGTGAAAGCACACTTAGCTATTCCATAACTCAAATATCAACAAAGATTTTCTCTTGATATTCATTTATTCATTCCTAATTTCTTTAAATTCTATACTTCTAATGAACATTCTGAAAGGAAGAAATTAAATAAACCTGAGTAAACAATTTTAGAAATAAGTCTAGTTATTTACTTTTATATCGACATGATGTACTCAATACATATATGTATGTACACACCAATGAGACATGGAGATGCCACAAAGTGTTCTTTTTACTATCGTTCCCTTTAATAAGGCATCTTACTACTGTTATATATAGGACGTATGTTAGCAAATTTTGAGAGCTGGCACGTGGCGTTTGTTTAATTTGACACCAGATAGGTATGACAAAAACGAGTGATCACAGGTCGAAGCAAAACTTGTGAGCAGTGGTTTGTAACACCGTCATGGCAAACACTTAGGCGAAAAAAGTGAAATCCATTTGTGATATAAGAAGGAGATAAACACTTCGACACGCTTTAATTTCTCCGACACGTGTTCTTTTTATTAACATTCCTTTGAATGATCAAAATGTATCTTAACTTATATACCAGAAATCAAAGGCATTTAGCTTTACCCATAGCAAAGGGTCATTTGTACATATATTATATAGTCTTGCTATTGTTATTCATAATAATTAGAGGTGTAACACAGTCAAATGGCTTTTATTTGGAGTTATATAACTAGTTTTTATCGCTTGAAGGGTTCACAATGTTGATAATGGCAACAAGTTTTTTTTTCATACTTAGAACGTTATTATAAGACTATTACTTACATGTTACAGTAAATGTTAACATAGCTGCGAATTTGTAAGGAAACAAGCTGAAGGTTAAGGAAAATATCGTACCAAATAAGAGGAACTGTACGACGATTTTAAGAGGAACGATTGTGTAATGACTAATTAATTATTGCGGGATATGTGATTTGCTATTGCAAGTATATTTACTACAGCGCTCACGAACAAGACCTATTATTTCCAATATAATTGGTATTTATTTGACTATCAACTAGTTTAAAAAAAAACTTATTAAACTGTGCAACGTAATAGTATTTATTTACTGTATTCAAGAGACAATGCAATTCATAGATTTATTAATTTATTAGTTTTGTTGATTTGCTATTTAGTTATATTATCACATCTATGAGGGAACTGTACAATTGACCGCAAATTAATATCTTTAATTACGAAGTCTCGCATTTTAGAGATAAATCCCAAAAACAAAATCCAGAAGTTTCAAAATCATGCATTTTAAATTCTCGAATTATCCGGTATTTGGCATTACAAAATCTCACTTTAACAGATAAAAATCTCACAAGAAAACATAATGTCTCTTTACAACTAATTACATGGCATAAATAAAAAATTAATTTCTCTTGAGTTCATATATTAAATAATAATTTCTTTAGAATTCATAATATAAATTTCAATTCATTTAATTGTTATTCTTAAAAAATGGAGCTATTGTGAGCTATGTTCCATAAAAATTAAATATTTGAAATTCTAACCCGGAGGTTAGACCAGGTAGTACAGATTGCACGTGTAATCCCTATTGCCATGCAGGCAGCCGAGAAAATGAAATTTTTTGGTATTATTTGCATTACATCTTTACCAAGACCTTCCTCTTCCTTCTTTTCTCTTTCTCCGATTCTGCTTCTTGCCTTATTGGTAAAATTTCCGACATACACGACATGTCTCAATGCAATTTTTATATGAACTTGCATGCAAGATGATAATACATCAAGTGAACCGCCTTCTGCTGTCAATTCAAGTGATGACATGTGAATAGACGTGTTCTGCTAGGCTCTAGAGGTTTTGTTTCCTTTCTAAGTAATTATCCGAGCTTTGAACAGTAGTGTGGCATATTAATTAATTTTGTATCACAGTGATTCACAGTATTTCCGTAAATAGTGCAGATTCTGTTGATATTTAATATTTAAAACTAAAGTTAATCTATATCTATCTATATTTTATATGGGGAAACATGATAAACCGACCGCTACCTCTAAGAACTCTAATACAATTACACCAAAAACAATATTCACGAGGAGTGCAGCTGTAGGCAGTAAGCACAATACCAAAACACAACCAGAGAAATGCAACGTTACCGGCAGTGGTACTTCTAACTTGCCGATGCGATCTAGTTCGATTATTTCAACTGACTCTATGGAGCTTCTGTAGAGAAGGCTTATGAAAAAATTTGCACAATTGCTAAATGATACATTTTGTGAATTTGAGGAGCGTGTAACTCATGAAATACAACAAGTTACAACTGGTATCAATGCAGAGGTGTACAAACACACAGCTTGCAGAGACTAAATTTGACCTTGAAAATATTCGTAGGATCAATAGGTTAACAGATGCTGTCATAATTGGGGTCCTCTACGTTCAGAATGAAAATCCCCAACAAATCATGGAGGGAATTTCCCATTAGGTTGGTCATAAACTCTCACCATATTCGATTGCGTTTGGAGCCAATAGTAACATAGCCAGCCGTAACCATAACAGCAGACGTAAGAATCCTCCATTAATTGCTAAGTTCTCCTCCACGAACGAGCAAAGAATTTTCCTACAAAAATTTAAAAGTTTTGGTGCAGTTCTATTGAATAAAATTTCCAATTCATTTGTCTGTGATAGCAAAATATACGCATACGAGAGTCTAACTCGTTGCAATCAACAAACGTTAGCCAAAGCACTCGCACTTAAAAGGGGAAAAAACATACATTCTGCCTTCACGCGACAGGGGCTAGTGCTCGTTAGAATTAAATATGAGGACTCCCCCATTATCGTTCGTGATTTAAATGAGCTGAATGAACTGATGCTAGAGGTAAACACGATTGATGCTGGTGATGCTGTGATGTCCAATGATAATGTTTCTGATGTGGATGCGCGCAACAACCTTATTTTAGAAGCAAATACTTTAGATGCTTAGGGATTATGTAGGTATCAGTCACTATAGATCTATTGTTGTTATTTTTTTATGATGCTCTTTGATTTTAACGTTTTTTTCGTTTTTCTTTTTATATCCTAGATGAAATCTATAGGGTATACTAAGTTTGTCATTCCGTTTGTAACACCTCGAAATAATGATGGTAGAGCAAAATGGATTGGACACCCATTCATAATATTAAAAGTTATTTTGATTTTTGCATGTCCGTCCGTCTGTCTGTCCGTCTGTCCGTCCGTCCGTCCGTCTGTCCGTCCGTCCGTCCGTCTGTCCGTCCGTCCGCCCGTCTGTCCGTCCGTCCGTCCGTCTCTCCGTCCGTCCGTCCGTCCGTCCATCTGTGCGCACGATAACTCGAGAACGCGTATACTTAGAGAGCTGAAATTTTGTACACGGACTTTAAAAAAAAAAAGTAAAATTAAGTTCGAAAATGAGAGAAATCGGGCAACTCCTTCGTGGGGTTGCCACATAAAAATTTCGTTTTTCGCTATATATTTGGACACTGCCTGAGAACGCGTCGACATAGAGACCTGGAATTTCGTACATGATGTTTTTACTACATTAGTAAATAAAATATCAAAAATGGACTAAATCGGGCAACTCCTTCTTGGTGTTGCCATATAAAAATTTAGGTTTTTTACGTATAGTTTGAAAACGATCAGTCCAAGACATTTTTATTGTACTAAAAACTTCTGCAGAATACGAAATCCTATAAAATTGGTTATAATCATTTTTTCTGTGCGACAAACCGTTCTAGAAATATATGCGAAAAACCACTTCGAAATCAAACTTGAATAGATCGGTGACCATACGAAATTTAATATGGGAATTCATCTAGGGTATCATAAGAATTGGTCTTAGACCAATTCTAGCTTTTTTGCTTGTTTGTTATCATTATTGTCTTATTCTAACTATTTATTTATTTATTTTTTTAGTTTGTATCATGAGCTTGGATTTTAATAGTTTTATTTTTATTATTTTATTTATTTTTCTATTTGTTAGTATCGAATATGTATTTCTGTTCTTGCACTAGTTTCAATATAATGGCTGGAATGCTGTACTTACCACATGGTCATATTTTCACTTGTACATTCGATAGTATTTTCTATTTTTTAGTGTATTTTGTGAGTGACGAGACTGGGTACATTGACGGTTTGCAGCTCTTTTATGAGTTCATATAATTTTACGGGTCTGGACAGGGTGCGAACTATGTTAAAGTGTTTTGTGGCAGGAACGTGGGCCTGAATATTTGCTCACTTAATGCCAGAAGCATAAGGAACAAAATCGATGAATTTCGTGAAATATTTCATGGGACTGATGTACATGCGATTTTAGTCAGTGAAACATGGTTGAATGATATTATACCTACATCGCAAGTTTCTATTTCGGGTTATACTTTATTTAGAAATTACCGTAGGGGGCGTTCTGGTGGAGGCGTCGGAATATATGTTAAAGGTGATCTGAATGCGAAACTGGCTTTTTCTTCTGATAGCGCTGATTTGGATTTCGTAGGTGTTGAGGTCTGCTCAGGGATTCGAAAGTTTATACTCTCTGCAGTATACTGTCCCCCAGGGAATTTTAGGTGTGATAGTGTATCGAGTTTGGGGGATCTTCTATCAAGGGCCTCGCAATGATGTTCTGATGTCATAGTGGGACGTGACTTTAATGTTAATATTCTTCGCGATGATTCAGTCGCTGATCGGTTCATTCACTTTTTCCAAACAATTCACCTCAATGTAGTTAACTCTCAGCCAACATACTATAACGCAACAAACCCTTCACTACTCGACATGTTCCTGGTGGCTGATAGAGGTAAGGTGTTGTTGTTTGATCAGATTAGTTCCTTTAGTTCATTAGATCGTGATATTCTGTTTATGGGCTACAATTTTTTAATTCACAATAACTCTCCAACAAACTACTCGTACCGAGATTACAATAGCATTGATGTTGAACTTTTGCTTGAAGAATGCAGACAATTGCCATGGGACACAATATTTGATTGTGCCTCAGTGAACGATCAGGTTGATATTTTTTCTTCCTTGGTTAGATACCTATTAGAAACACATGTCCCTCTTAAATCCAGGCGATTAATGAGAGAAAGATGCCCTTGGTGGTTGTCTCGAATTGGGTTATTGATTGCTGAGAGAGAATTTTTGTTCCATCGATATCGGCGCCTGAAAAATAATGATGCACGTATCAAATATAAAATTGTCCGCAACAAAGTTAAGTTGGCTGTAAGAAATGCGAAACGTCAATACTACAGTAGTAAGTTTAACTCTGACCTGAAACCCAAAACTATTTGGCGTAATCTTCGGCAGGCTGGAGTGTGTGGTCCGGAGAGCTCAACTTGCTCATTACATCCTGGTGATTTAAATGCGTACTTTTTGTCCGCTGGCATTCCTTCTACAAACAACTTTGACCCTTCCCATGACAATCACAGTCTGCCTTTGCATACCCTCTCAGATAATAGTTTTTATTTTCGTGGAGTAGATCTGGAAGAAATGATTTCTGCCATTTTTTCAGTGAAATCTGATGCGATAGGGCCTGACTTCCTCCCTCCACGCCTAATAAAAACACTGTTACCTGTAATTGATAAATATATTGTTCATATTTTGAATACCTGTTTAAGGTCATCCACTTTTCCCAGTATTTGGAAGACTGCTATTATTCATCCATTCCCCAAGAAGGCTAATGCCAAATCACCTAGTGATTTTCGCCCCATAAGCATCTTATGCTTTCTATCGAAGGTGCTTGAAAAGCTCGTATATAATCAAATCCTCGGTTGGGTGGAAGTGAGCGGATCTCTGACTCCTTGGCAATTGGATTTCGCGCTTCTCACAGCTGCGAAACTGCAGTATTGAAGGTTACCACAGACGTCAGGGCTGCCTTGAATAATAATGATTTTAGCATCTCTTGGACTCTTGGACTTTTCTAAGGCCTTCGATAGTGTTGACCATAGCCTTCTACTTCATAAATTAGCAACCAATTACAAATTTAGTGCATCAGCTATCTCCTTCGTTAGGGCGTTTATCAGTGGTCGTTTCCAGCAGGTTAGGGTTGGTGAAGAATTTTCATATGCTTTGCCTGTATTGTGTGGTGTACCGCAGGGCTCCGTGATTGGCTCATTATTATTTAGCCTCTTTATTAATGACCTTCCTATGATAGTGGAGAATTTGAAGGTACACATGTATGCAGACGATGTGCAGATCTATCTAAGCAGGCCTATTGGTCTGCTTGAGGATTGTATTGAGTGACTTAACTCTGATTTATGTCGAATACACAGGTGGTCGATTCTCAATGGACTTCATCTTAATCCTGCAAAATCACAGTGTATTGCTTTCTACAACAGCACTTTAAACCTCATCGATATACCTCCGGTAATCTTGAATGGTTTTGCTATCCAGGTGGCCAGCAGGGTTACAAATCTGCGAATTGTTTGAAGCTCAACCATGATGTGCTGCGACAATGTTAGTATGATTCTCAATAAGGTTTATGCGGGGTTGAGAAGGTTATGGCTGTCGGCGAGTATTCTGGGAACAAATATGCGACTGAAATTAGTAATTACACTGATATTGCCCTACTTCACGTTTTGAAGTAATGTGTTTCCTAGCTTGGATAGTGAGTGTAGGCGTAGGATGGAGGTGGCTTTCAATGATTGCGTACGATTTGTTTATGGCCTACGAAGATTCGACCATGTTTCCCCATTTGCTAACACGATACTTGGCTGTTCTTTGAGTACATATCTTAACAGGAGAACGATTCTACTCCTCTTCAGGATATTAAAGAACAACCGGCCGGAATATCTTAGAGAATTTGTTCAGCTCTCTTCATCGCCACGTACTCATAATATTGTAATTCCGCAATTCAGTAAATTGGTTATGGAACGTTCATTCCCTGTTCAGGCTGCCCGTCTTTGGAATAGTCTACCCGTTAACGTTCAAAGGGCCCAAACTGTCATTGCATTTAAGACTTTCATTAAAGCTCACATTTAACATCATTACTACGTATATATTTGATGTCTCCTGGATGATATTCTTTCGCGCGGTAAGTGCAATCTTGTAAATATTGTTACTTAGCTACTTATGATTTGTTTTGATTTTCTTTTTTAGTTTTAGTTTCTTTTATTAGTGTTTAAATGTTAATTGTTAACTCTTTAATTTCTTTATTTTTACGTTTTTTCTTTTTATTTTCCTATGCGCTTAATATAATTTGAATTCGTACCTTAATATAGTTGTACTAGTAAAAGATTGTAATCTTGTGTACATACGCCACAGCTAAATATATTATTATTATTATTAATTTAAAATCACGTTGGGAGGCTTGCAGGGAAACTGTATTATATCGTGTAATCGCCGGGTAAGTCTTTTAGTTAAAATAATTTTTAAAGGGTTGTTACTTCAAATAGTTTTATTTCGTTTTTGTTTTACAAGTCGATTGTACATATCTTGATTGCTACAGTTTAAATTTTTCCATAATTGATTCATAGGATAGATATTTAAACATCTGTGCCAGGGGCTTCCACATTATTTTGTGTCCATGGAAATATTGCTGAAAACGTGTCAAAAACATTGCAGAAGAACATTTTATTGTGTATATCATTTCAAATATAGCATAATACACTCTAATATGTTTGACGAGTTATGACGATTTAAATTATTCCGTCTATTAAAATTCTAATAAGCGAGAGTTTCATTTTAGAATCCTGGAGGGAATGTTAAGTTGGAAATACTAATCTCGCATTGAAATAAAATATTTTTTGATTCGCGCGACATACGTTCTCTGTTCACGAATCGAAGAAAAACAAATATAATAAAAATAGAGTTCTATTTAATTAAAACACTTGCCCAGGACTTTAACAAAATTATTTTATTTCGATTAAGACTTTATTCTTTCACCGGTTATAAACTACAACTGAACTGGGTTCTTTTACCGTTTTAATTATTATTTACAATTCCCTTTGATGGAAAATCGAAACTGTCTGCACGTTTTTACATAAATTTGGAGTGAGTTTCGCAACTGACATTAAATTGATGAAAGTACATTTTAGATTATGTGCAGTTTGATGACGTTATTAAATTTTGAAAATTAATGAATATTAATATTTATAGTAATAATATATACATATATAATAACTAAGTATGTGTAGCATACGTAACCCTTCCTCTCTAAGAAAGGGATGTAGGCCAGAAAAGTTGTGTGCTTGAAGGTTCGCCCGGCATTTCCGCTGTTGATATCCTTTGACATATAAGAGGCATTTTGTTGCGATGAGTCTTAATTTTCCCATGGATCACGAATATAGAGATGACCATCGTTATGACGACAAGTATTGTTATTGTAATATAAGTCAATAATCCCTATGACTTTTTTTCCAGGAGTTCTATGGCATTTTTATTTTTTATATGGAAAGTTTTGATTTTTTGAAGCTGTAAGTCCTCGATTGTTGAAGATTAAATGATTTTACTGAATGCTGTGGGATGAATGTGGATATCGTCCTCATATGTGTTGATGTTTTCTTGGTATGTTATGCCGTTAATCTCGGCGCTGCTATTCTCGAAGTGTATGAGTTTAGTGCCACTGATCTTTAGGTTGGTAGATTCGCAAGATGATTTGACGAAAGTTTCTGGAACATCGGTTAGAAGAATATAGTTTAGCTCTGGTTTCTAGATATTTTGTACGTAGATCGCTTTTTTTAACATTCTTCGTCGAAATATTGAATAATTTCGGGACTTAGGATCACATAGGGTTTCGTAATTATTGTCCTTGTGTGCTTTATGTGCAAGGGAATTAGGTGGAATTAGGAGTAGGTTTCTTGGGATAATACAGGTATCCTGACATTAAAAATAATATTAAGGTTTCTATAATATGCCTGTAGTCCAAGTAATTCATAAATTTTTCAATTGAATTAATATCTACTGATTGGTTTTTGAGATAATTTTCTGTTAATTCTTCAGGAGTTAATAGTTGTTTTGGTATGATATTTAATCTTGCGAGTACCATGGTTTCTGCTAAATTAGTGAGATGATTGGTTCATATATCAATATATAATTAATATATATAATATATATATATATATATATATATATATATATATATATGTATATATATGTACATATAGATTTGTTAATTATTATTATTGTTGTCGATTAACTTGTTATTCCTTTAGATTTTTGTATTATCACTGTTTATTGTATTCCCATTGTTGGACAAAACCTGTGCCACCCTACTTCTCAACCTACAAGTAGCCATCTATGGTACTATAGGAATGCTGATTGGGAAAGTCTCAATCAGTATCTTAAAGAAATTGATTGGTCAGTCTGTTTTGATTCGAGGGATGTCGATGAATGCACGTTAGAATATAGTAACATACTAAGCCTTGGCATGCGCGAATACATTCCGTATTCTTACAGCAGATCTGAACAACTGCTCTTGGTTGAACGATAAGTGCAACCAAGCTATAAAAGTAAAAGAGCCTGCTTTTCGCGCCTATCAATTGCATCTATGTCCAGAAATGAAAAAAGTCTACAAGACTGCGCGGAACACCTGCAAATCCATTATTCAGAGAGCAAAATTTCTTTTTGATCAGAATATTAGGCACCAAATCATGGTAAGCTGCAAAAGTAGCAAGGGTTTTTGGTCCCTGATGAAAACCAGCAGGAACAACTACACCAGTTCCTCTATACCGTTCCTACTTAATAATGTTGAAGTGAAGTGGGATACAGTTAATATTTTAGCAGCACGACAGATATGTTTAAGGTCTTTAAAGGGATTAATGTCTCCAAAGCCGCAGGCCCTGATGGGTTTTCTCCCGTGTTAATTGAATGCTGTGCCTCATGCTTGGCTAAGCCTCTGCGAAAACTATTCTACGTGACTTATTCGACAGGAAAATTTCCAACTGCTTGGAAACTTGCGCACGTTCAGCCAATTCTCAAAAAAGGAGAGGGTAGCGATCCTTCTAATTATCGACCAATTGCAATTACTTCGATTCTTTCAAAGGCTTTTGAATTTATTATTAACTCCAAATTAATGAAGTATTTAGAAACCAATCATTTCATCAACGATCGCCAATATGGTTTCCGAGCTCGACGCTCATCTGGAGACTTGCTGACTTTTCTTATGGAACGCTGGAACCGTAGTTTTCACAATTGCAGTGAGTCCAAAATCGTTGACTTAGATATTTCAAAGGCCTTTGATAGAGTCTGACATGCAGCCCTTTAAAATAAATTTCAAGCACTTGGTCTCTCTCCTCCTCTTCTACTATGGATTGAAAGTTTTCTATCTAGTCACCAAATACGTGTTGTATTAGATGGCTTTACATCTGAACCTCATACCATAAATGCCGGTATGCCCAAAGGCTCTGTTATCGCTGCAACTCTCTTCTTAATTTTCATTAATGATCTGCTTTCCCTTATTTTTAATCCTATCCATAGTTTCGCTGATGACAGTACCCTTGATTTCGTTTACTCCTTTGGCACTCTTGCGGACTCCGGGGGGAATGCCGCATGTGTTAATCGAGATTCCATGATTAGCTCATTGAATAACGATCTTAGCAATATCCTCGCTTTGGGCAAAGCCACTCTCGTCGAATTTAATGCATCTAAGACCCAAAGCTGTCTTATCCCTCTGAAACAAGACCATAACTTAACCACTCCCGTTTCTTTTGATGGAGCATTAATTTCTGATTCACCGTCACTAAGAATTCTTGGCATTGGATATTGACCAAAAGAGAGCTTGCAAGCTCTTTGGTGATATGCCAGTAACTTTTCATATCGACTCACTCGAGCTCCGCCGCAATGTTGGTTGCTCCTTTATTCTATTGCTATATGCATGTTCAATGTTCTGATGAAATATCTAGTCTAATCCCCTGTAGGCATCTTCCTTCACGCAATACTCGCGCTTCAAACCGCGCACATCTTTTTACCCTTTAAATTTTTTTTGGGTCGTACAGTAAAATTCCGTGATGCATTTTTATTCCGAACAGTGCGGATGTGGAACAGCTTACCATCTTCTGTTTCTGCGGAATACAATCTGCGGAAGTTTAATAGCTACATACATCGCCACCTCCGCTACTATCCTCATATCCCCTAATCTTTTGCCTATCTCCTTCCTGCCATGCTGTGTTTTGCATCATATTTTCTCAGCAATCACACACATTTTAATTGCATTATAATGTTTTCATGCATTTAAGTAAAAATTCCCAGAAATAATCCAAACATTCTCAATTACTTTATTATTGTCTGGAACCAACCTTATCCTCAATATATAAGTCTTATAAACATGCAGTTTCTAGGTATTCAGTTGACAGCTGGGAAAAACCATGCATCTGTAGTCTTTAATTATTCATGCATTTCCTACTAACTACTGTAACTGGCTTCTGGCGATATTGGATTTTATTATCCACGGGGATGAGAAGACAGCCTTGTCGGATTATCTAAAGGATTTTGCTCATCGGCGGGCTTTCTCGGCTTGTGCTATAACAATTCGGCCGACCAACAAGTTCACTGTACTCCGCGAGCTTATGACCATTGTAGATATCTCGTCATCTCCACAGAGGCACAGTACTGTACTTATTGATACTTCCTAGGCTAAGTCAAATTAAACAACTCACAGTCATCATGAACGCCCCAAAATCCACGCCACGCAGGCAAACCATCTTAAAAGATTCATCATATACATATTATGGGTTTTAAAACATAACGCCACAAAAGCAGAATCTACATAATTTTCTTACGGATGCAACACCAGGCTCTCTTTTCTTACTAGACTTCTCCTTAGAGGTATATTATCTGTTGCTACTTGTTCACTACATCTATACACCACTATGGCAAAAAGAAAAACATACTTATTATACCTATTTCGACCCAAGTCACCCTTTAGTCCTCAGGACCATCATCATCTGATAAACAAACAGTGCAATTAAGAAATACATAGAACAACCGAGGATTGAATAATTCACAAATTAAATTGTAGTAGTAACGCTTGCTTTATTATCTTCGATGTTACATAGTATTTGACTGTAATTTTCTTCTTCTTCTTCGGAATCGTCGTCATCGAACTTCAAGCCATCTAAGGAACACCAGGGTTTCATCGGATCAGCTGATTGTACTGATTAGAATCGTCGATTGGTAACCTATGTTATTGCAGTATCAGTAACCACATATCGGGCGTTCGGCAACGCCTTTTTAATTTCACACGTCCCTTGGCGATTTGTGAGTTGAACTAAAGTTATCGGCCTTACATTTTCGCTCTGCTATCGTAGCCCTTAATTCACTTAAAGGTACGTTGTAATCATCAATATCATCTCGGATCAGATCCTAGTCAAAGTTGGTGTGGTGTTTTTCCTGTTGTTGTATTCTTCATACTATTGAGTCCTCCAATAAATGGGTGAATCATGACAAACCCTATCCCTTCCATCATCTTCCTTAGTCATTGATGCGATTGCCTTTTTTATGGTTCAAGAATACCTTTCAACTTGGCCATTGGCCATAGGTGTTTGAACTGCTGTCTTGACATGTTTAATTCCATTTTTATGATAATATTTTCTCCCAAATACCTTCGACGTGGTGCAGTGGCGGATCCAGGGGGGGGGAGGGGGTCGTGGGGGTCATGACCCACCCCACCTAAATTTGAGAAAAAATATTTAATTAATTGAGTTATTTGAAAAAATAATTTTTTTTTTATTTTATACTTTTTTTATTTATATAATTCAACTTAAAAAAAAAACTTTATTCCGAAACTTAAAAAAATAACAATTTATTATTGTATGCATGTGATGTATGTGTATAGGTTTTTCTCGGAATTTGGGTTTCGGACCTCAGAGAAAAACTTCCCAAGCCACGAAACAGACTCCCTCGCTACCACATCAGAGCCCTAACTTAACTTAAGTCCTAACTCCTGTTATATTTCGGGGCTTAGCTTAGTCGAAGGCAATCACTCTACGCCGTTTCAGGAAGCTATGATTAAGACAACTCGCACACTTTTATTTTATTTATATATATTTTTGTTTACTTTTGCTTTGTTCACAAACTTTTTCTTTCACAAACTTCCTCTTATGATTATTTTTACAAAACGTTTATTTTATTTTTTCTTATCGTAACTTCTATTTTCTTTACCTGTTTACAATTAGTGTTCAGCCTACCGCGGCGGACGATGGTTGAAATGAAATTTGATATTTTCATAAATATCAAACCATCGTCTTGCTATCGTGCATACATTGTTGCACCCAGAATGTATTCCGCTCGCGACAATTTGCTGAAAGGAGGCTTTTTGGTGAAGACTTGATCGTTTAAATCTTCACCGAGTAAATTTTCTGCGCCCGATATGTATGTAGGTATACATATATGTACATACATATCGTATTTTTATTTTCGACAAATCTTACTGAAGGTAAGATTTTTCGTGGGGCTTTTTTCTATTGAAACGACTTGGGTTGAAATTTAAAACTTTTATTTGTCCCAAGTCGTTCTATGGGAAATACTTTTTGTTTTTAACTGAGGAATTTGAATCAATTGCTGATGGCAATTTCACACACTCTAACACTCCTAACATTCTAAAATATTTGCAGCGTTCTTATGTAAAACCACTGACATTTAAAATATGGACTGACTACGTCCATAGAAATACACTGCAGAAAGTGGGCTCATTTCTATATAGCGTTCTCTTTCGATCTAAGCACCACGTCACATAGAAATGTGACCTAACTCAAAATTTGTCGTTTTTGAGTTAATTACACCATGAAAGTGGCATATTTCTATCTGATTGCTTTTGCCGCTAATAGAGATAGTATCACTTTTCTGTTACTTAAGAACAGAGATATTCTTCATAGAACAGTGTGTCAGTGTCACTTTTTGACTTGTGACGATCTTTATAACAAACGTAAATATGTTTTCGACATTTTTACAGTATTATGTTAATTGTGTCACTTTTCCACAAAACAGCAATTATTTCTTACAAATTATATTATGAGTTATGACATTTTTCCACAAAGTTCAAAGTACGGAATTTAATTCTTAAAAATCGTATTTTGAGTTGTGCCACTTAAAAAAACTTGTAAAAATATTTATTTCGCAACAAAGAAAAGCGACACAACTCAAGAGGATGCGGGATTAACAGCTAACCTCGCCAACTGCGGTAACAAAAACTTAAAATTTCTTTTATATAAATCTTCAGAAATATATTTACTAACAAATTTAAGAGTTCAGACTATTTTTAGCAAACAATTACTACGTTAAGCTAGAATTAATTCTATGTACAGCTTTTCGTTTTTTCGCTCTCCTGAAAAGTTGCATTTTTTGAGTTGGTCACTTTCCTATGTAACGTGCGAACTGAGAAAGGGCTGTAAACAGTAAATAAATAAGTGGGTTTGTCGAAATAAATGTTTTTAAATTAATTATTTGGGTTAATAGAAATTCGAGAGGTTTCACTTTTCAACTTTTCGCCAATGGATTTTTCAATGTTGGCACCGACGTATGAACTATTTTTGACACAAAAAATTGTACCCGCATGAAATAGAATTATCGAGCAGTCCATATTATATATACGAGTGTGGAAAACTGAGAAAAGTTGGGCTTGAATGACTCCTGCAGTTTGCACCCTATTCTATTAAAAAAAATGAGTTTTTGTAAAAAAAAGTATACTAAAAAAGACACATCATCCGCACCGCTTAATGCGGATTTCCTAGTTCCAAGTACTGCAGCAAGTACTGCGGTGGCCATGCGAACCGGCGTTGGATGTTTTTTTTTTTTTTTTTTTTTTGTTTTTTTTGTTTTTTTTTGCTCGATGATTTAATTTGTCAAATGACCCCCCCCTAATTTCAATGCTAGATCCGCGCCTGACGTGGTGCCTGTTTCATTAAATATCCAAGTTGGTACTCCAAAATACTCAGAAACTTCATCAACATTCTTGACGACGTTTATACTATCAGTGCTTCTGGCTGGTTTCAATACTATTAATTTGGTGAAAGAGCATATGATGCCGCTAAGAGGTACCCACACTTTGAAAGGAGGGTGAGTGGGCCTCATGCATTACCTAAGAATTACACATATACTGACACGCTTAATTTAATACGACCAATTGTAAGTACTATTTTCCAAATTGCCTATATTTTCTGAGATTCTAGTTAACTGTAATACGTTCATAGTCAACAATTTTTCCTAAAATCACCCACGATTATTTAGGTTGCCTTCGAACTTCGTTCGACACTTGCCGAAACTAGGATTACCTACATGTAATGGATAGCAACTTTTATGAAGGACACCTGTCTCAAGTGCCGCTCTCTTTCATTATAGTGTGAATTCAAAAGGAATTTCTAAGAAGGACTACATGCACTTAAGGCATAGCAACTCTTATGATAGAACTTCCTAAAAGATTGAATTTTGTCACCTTACCTCTGAGATTTGTTTAAGAGCGCGACAATCAGACATTTTGAACGTCAAATTTGGTACCCGACTTGCCGAGTTTTGGATACCATCTCTTCAAATGATCTACTGCTTCGACATTTTCATACTTAGATCTTAATGAATGATTCGATCCTGGTTGTACGGGCCACGCATAGATATTGCGAGTTTTCGTTTGCTTGATTTTTTGTTGGTTTGTTCTACCTTCAGAGTGCATGCAAAATATAACGAAAGGTCAACGAACCGCTGATGCAATGCATTTCACCAATTTGCGTGATCTTAAGTTGAAAGAACTTTCGATGCATGCAAATGATAATTTAAGTATATGTATGTACATACATAGTACTACGAGATTCCCAGATTTGGGAATCTGTACTGTAACAATACCTTCCCACTTGAAAGAAGAGGATTATTCTTTGAAGAGGAATAATTCTCACGGGAGTTGTTCCCGATTGGCAGGGGCCTATTCGACAGCTGGTGAACCAGAGAAGGCAACGCACCTAGGCTATCTGGATCGCAGAACCTATAGCAATAGTGGATTTCAAAATCTTCCCCCATGGAGGTCAGGCCTTGTCGGCAGCTGGGGGGTTTAAATTTTGTGAAAGTTAGTTTTTCTTTTATAAACATTGTGTTTCCTTTTCCCTTTTAGGTGGAACTTTTGTCCTCTCGGGTGAGTTAGTAGAGTGCGGCTACTGCACTCCTTAGTGGGACCTAATTGCTTACTATGGGCGCTATGTCAGCCCTTCCCCGAGTTCCGGCCATTTAGTCCTAACGAAGAGGAAGCAGTGCGCTCCCAGTCATCTAGTTATGTTGACGAGTACAGGGGTGAAGTTAGTGCTTCCTTTAAAATTTTGTGACAGTGTCGTTACTTACTGAAATAATAAAAATTAGTGTAGAAAGGTTCTGTTTTTTTTTTAATTTCCGCTTCCTCTCCCCTTTTCAGAATTTTTTTTTTATATGATTAATTTGTAGTATAGCGGTGTTGTTATGTTTCGAATTTGCTTCTACTATGAAGTTTATGCTAATATAACTTGTGTTTACAACTGTATATTTTTATCCTAAAACTACCTTGTCTCTATTGGCACTTTATGATTTTATCTTATGCTATGTTTAACTTTTTTTTTCATATTGTTTGATTTTCTATGCATACGTATATATAGTTATTTATTTACTCCTTCGTATACTCTCTTATTTTCTTTGTCCTGATTTAGAGTAAAATCTGTTTATACTAGCACTTATTATGTTGCTGTTAATTTATTTATATGAAAATACGCTTCTACATTTTCTGTTTCCTTTTTTCTTAATATCTCTATATATGTATATTTTGTTCTGATTTTTCAATTTTACTACTCTCCTCTAGTTCTAGATTATTGTATTATAGGTAATGCATTTTATACATCCTATCTTTATTTGTTAATGGTTTACAAATTTTTCGGGTAACACCCGCGATTTGTTTTTGGGCTATTTGGACTAATTTTTGTTTCGGCATACTTTCACTATGCTTTACCCTGTTTTGGGTGGGCATAAGTGGGTTCCTCTGGAAATTTATCTTTGGACGGTGTTGAGGCGCATACCTTATTCATTATCTTGATTTTATAGGGTAAATACACTATATCCTGAGGTATATATAATTATCGCTAGAACCAGCAAGCTGGGACAGGATATGGATGAGGTTGCCAATATTCGGAATGATTTCAGTCTTTTTCGTTCTGTCAATCATGTTATCTTTGTTTGGATTTCTTCCAACGATAGCATGCTTTTGGGTATGAGTTCATTTGTTTCATCTCAGATTCGTACGCTGGGCCCCGATGTTGGGCCCTGATGTTGGGCCTTTGGTTGCCTCGGGGAATAACAGTGTTAAACTTTTTTCAAAATTGGAATCTGCTGGTGAGGGAAAGTATGCAGGTTGTAGGATCTTAAGTGGGTGCTTACTTTTTCCTTCGTAGTATAGCACATGTACTCGTACTTGCATCTGGAATTGCTTGGTCAGGTCTAATATTCCTTGACACTTGAGTTTGGAGGTGGTATATCGGTTAAGGCACGTAATATGAACTACTGCGATGATGATAAATTAAAACAGCCAAGCGTTGGGTTTGTTAAGTTTTATTAAGATAACGCGTTCTGGGAGTTGGACTCTCAGAGCACAGTGGGGACTTTCATTTAATAGGTTCAAGAGAAATGTGACTATGCATTCCTGAGAAGATGCCGCTCTCGTTATGGGAGCGTTCAGTCTTCCCGCATGGGTATTCTCTTGTCTGGTGTAAGTAATTTTCTTCATTACTTTAAAATTCTTCAAGTTCAGGAGCAGGATTTCCTGCGTTTGCAACTGGCTGGCGACATGTAAATACTCTATATCTGGTATTAAGGAATGATCAGACCCCGTACGAATTGGAAAACAGCGGATTTGGTATAGTTTCATGATAGGGATATTGAAGACTGGTAGTGTTATCCTCACTACTAATTTGTTACCTAGGAGGTGAGATTGGGTTCCGGATGTTTGGTAGAACAAAGAAAGACAGTTTTGTTTATTTGAGCATTCAACTATAGTTTTGTGGTATATATACAAAACCGTATTAGGGGATAGTACCCAATGGTGTATATGGTTAATTTTGCTGGTTATTGTTATGTTTAGCAGAGACGGTTGACGGAACTCAATCTCTACTACTTGGAGTAATAGACTGGACAATATTTCTTGCCTCAATTACTGTCTTCGAGTCAGATCCTCCGTTATGTTATGTAATAAGTTGATAAGCTATTTGATTTTATCGGTCCATGATCATTACTAAAGGCTTCTTAATCTGTTCCAATGCTGTCTTCACCACACTTATTTGTTGTTTTTCCAACTCACCTAGTGTGAGTGCATTGGTTTCGAATTCCTCCAGATGGCTGTATATCTCGTTTTAATTCTTACTGTCAATGGTTCCGAACAGGTAATGCATGGAGTCTCCAACTCCGTCGAACAATGATCGTTTAGTTCGAGATTTAGGAACTAATTCTCTTATCGTGCTCGTACGTCGTTTTATATTTTCAATTATGGCGTGTACCTGCTTTTGCTGAGTGGTACACAAATCTTCTTTCTTAGTGCTGTTCACACATAATGGATGGACCAGATGTTCCGCGTGCTCTGCACGTGTAGTTTGGTTTTCTAACTCTGCGAGGTACAATTCTGTAAATATTTTCCAAGTTGTATGGTATACCTTAAACGTTCCCAGGTCTTCCAGCAGAATTCCGGTGTTGCTGAGTGTGGTCAATCTGTGGGATTACTCTGCTATTTCTCCCACCGTGAGTTGGAGAAGCAGCATGAATATAAGTAGTGATTCCATGTCTAGGGGAAAATTAAGTGGCTTAAGGCACTGATTTGGCTATCATACACGCTTGTGAAGGTGAGCCGGTAGTAGCTACCACCGCGAGTTTCAATAAAAGAATATGTGCGTATGTATATGTGTATACATATGTAAGTCAAATAGAGTGTAGTGGAAGTTGTTTTCTTTCGCTTACAAGTGCCGGGTGGGAGGTGTTGTGGTTAAGAAAAAACCACCGCACATTTATTATTTTTGAATTTTCTTATTGTAACCCTTGGCTATACTATTTTGTTTCCTGATACTTGGGATAGTAAGCTACAGGGCGTTGGACGGAACTAAGTCCAGTGAAGAGCTACAACGTGAATTTACGAAATCGGCCAGTAACATTATCCTCATTTTATACGTATTAACCGATATCGTGACAGCGGTTACTTGATATGGTCCTACCCAGATCTAAGACAGCTTATGCTTCCGACTCTCGTTCTTGAATAAGACTTTGTTCTCAAGTGGAAAGTAAGGGGCCGTACAGATTTATCATAGTAGACATTTGATCGGTGTTTGCTGATGAGCAGATTTTTGCGTACCGTTGCATAACTGCATCTGCATTAGGTACTGTATACCAGTTGACAAATTTAGTAAGGTTATCTTGAAAAGTCAAGATGAATTTATTACCTGTCGTGGATTCCTCTAATTGGCACACCATATCGATGTAAATTTTGTCGAAAGATTGTCCTGCTATGTCCGTTATCATCATTCGCATTCAAGTTTGGGAAGAAGCTTTCATAGTCTGGCGCTTTGGCCATTTTTAATGTATTTCTTAATATCACTGAGCATATGTCTCCACCAGTACTTGCCCCTAATTCACTTGTAAGTTTTTATTGCACCCTGGTGGCCACCGAAGGGAGAATCATGAAAATCTCTCAATATTGTCCTGATTTGGTCGGGTTTTGTGATTATCTCAGGGGTTTTCAGAGAGTTAATTTCTTGCGATATCGGATGGATTGCAGTAGGGGAGTTTGAATATGTTTCAGTTGATTGAATTTCCTCTCTTTCCGATGTATATCCTTCTGTTTTTGGGCTCGGGTCACTACGTAATATTTAGCGGACTTCTTTTTCCTTGTGGGAATTTACTGTCATCCACGTCGGATTCCATTCGATGGTGGACTGTGGCTTTTACCGTTCAGGTACTGACCAGAATATCTTCTCGGACCTCTTGTGCAACTCGACTCAGGGCATCAGCGTTCGTATTATACTTACCGGGCTTGTATTCGATACTATAATCGAATTCTGATAGCTTTTGTTGAAATCTGACCTAACGGGAAGTAGGGTATTTGACATTAAAGACTCCTTTCAAGGGCTTATTATCCGTGTATACCGTGAATTTCCTGCCATGAAAGTAGCATCGGAAGTTCCTTGTAGCCCATATAATGTATAACAATTCTTTCTATTTAGTAGAGGCGTTTTTTTCAGCCTTGTTTAAAGTACGGCTGACATAGGCAATGGGCTGCTCATTTCCCACTTATCCTTTAGAAATAACTGCTCCTATGGCCACATTACTTACGTCCGTGGTGAGGTTTAATGGTTTCGAAAAATCTGGATAAATTAAAAGTGGTGGGGAAACCAAGGCTTTTTTAATAGTTTGAAATGCTTCCTGATATTTCTCCATCCAAGTATATTTAACATCTTTTCGAAGTAAATTCGTTATCGGACGTACTATTTTGTAAAAGTCAGTCGCTAGAACATTTATGGGCTAAAAAGACCACTTCTTTTCTCAGGAACTGGCATTTTTCAGGTTGCAGTTTGAGATTGTTTTCTCTGAGTCTATTGAAGACTTTTCGAAATTTATTGTTATGATCCTGTAAATTTGTCCCGTAGATGCCGATATCATCTAGGTACACAAAATACTCCAGGCCTTGTAGGCCTATTAATATGAAATTTATTAACCTTTGAAACGCAGCTGGGGCTCCTTTTTGCCCGAATTGTAATCGTTTAAACTTATAGTGCCCATAGCTTGCGTTGAAAGCGGTTTTCGATCTATCTCGGGGATCAACAAGAACTTGGTGGTATCCATTGGCTAAATGAAGGGTGGCAAAGTACATTGCGAGTCCCAGTTGGTCGAGAATGTCTTCGATTCGATTTAGCGGAAAAGAGTCGTCTATTGTATTTTCGTTCAGTTTGCGCAAATCTACCACGACTCTCCACCTTTTTTCACATGCCCGCATTCTTGGGGATCACTAGGAGAAGTGAATTTCCAGTGGCTTTTGCTTTGCTGGACAATGTCAGTATCCAGCAATTCTTTCAGCTGCTCGTTTATAACTTTCCTTTGGGTCTCAGGTAACCTGTACATTTTCTGGTTAATTGGGGCCTGATCTTCTAGCAAAGGTATTCTGTGGGTGATAGCATTCATGTGAGTGAGTTTATCATCTTTGAGAAAAAAGATATCGTTATACTCGTTATAGAGTCCCGATATCGAAAATTTCGTTCAGCTCGAGTTCCTGCTCTAACCTGACGAGACGCTATTATCTAAGGCGCCTACCTCATCGTAAGCCGGGTATAAATATCTCACGTGGTGCTGTGTTGCCCTGTTGTCTGCAGAGTCTGTGGTTTACGTAACGCTTCTTTTCTTCTTTCATGGGGATTTATAATTGCTCTTAACTCATTTTGAGGATACTACGGGATTATTTTCTTGTTTAGATGACATGAGGGTGGTCGGCCTTGCATAGATTTTCTCAGGCTTAGTGGGGTCTCCATGTTTGCTGTTCTGTTGATTTTTTGGCCGTGTCGGACACTCGGACTTTGTTGAACCCATATGCACCTTGGAACTACTTTAGAGTGCAGATTTTGACAGGTTTTGATTCGATTCACTAGTTGTGTCTTTCAGGGGATAAATATAGTAAAAAAGGTAACTTAAAACAAAAATTAAAAATAAGTAATATATGCGGATGATGCGGCTCGTTGATAGTGTAAATGACAGGTTGTTCAGGACTTTTAGTGAGCTTGCCTGCATTTTTAGATAGCTTTTGTGGCCTTGGCGAAAGCTTATCACTATGAGGTGGTGTAGATTTTTGTACCTTGAGGCCGTGGGGCTCAGATTTTGAATTATTCTCACACGAGCATTCTAACTGTATGCCATTATTGATATTTGGGGTTTCTTCTAGAGTTTTTGGTGAACTGAGGGGAGATATTTTGTAGTTTGTTGTAGGAACTACCTGTAATTTTGAAAGGTTTACTTGTTCGTTGGCAATGTTGAGGATTCACACTAGCGCTGCTTCTTCGCCATTCCCAAGTAGACTATTTGCCAGGATGACTCCGTCCTCTATCTCCTGAGATAGACAGAGCATTTCTTCCTCCACTTGCACTAATGTGTGACGGGGCAGGTATGCAAATAGGTTCTTTCAAAGAGACCTAATGTTTCCTGATTTCGCCGGTTCCATTAGTGTTATCCTACTTCTTTGATTCGTAATCCCTTCAATCATTTTGAGTTTGGCAGCCAGCATTTCTCATTTAAGATGCTTTGGAGATACCGGGTAGATAGTTTGTAGAGCAAAATGGATTGGACACCCATTCATAATATTAAAAGTTATTTTGATTTTTGTATGTCCGTCGAGAACGCGTATACATAGAGAGCTGAAATTTTGTGCACGGATTTAAAAAAAAAGTAAAATTAAGTTCGAAAATAAGACAAATCGGGCAACTCCTTCATGGGGTTGCCACATAAAAATTTCGTTTTTCGCTATATATTTGGACACTGCCTGAGAACGCGTCGACATAGAGAGCTGAAATTTCGTACATGAGGTTTTTGCTACATTAGCAAATAAAATGTCAAAAATGGACTAAATCGGGCAACTCCTTCTTGGTGTTGCCATATAAAAATTTAGGATTTTTACGTATACTTTGAAAACGATCAGTCCAAGACTTTTTTATTGTACTAAAAACTTCTGCAGAATACGAAATCCTATAAAATTGGTTAAAATCATTTTTTCTGTGCGACAAACCGTTCTAGAAATATATGAGAAAAACTACTTCAAAATCAAACTTGTATAGATCGGTGACCTTACGAAATTTAATACGGGCATTGATCTAGGGTATCATAAGAATTTGTCTTAAACCAATTCTAGCTTTTTTACTTGTTCTTTATTAAACTAACCTCAGCTCCATTGTCCACTACTAGTTTTGTTTGGCCATTCAGGCCTATATATAGTGGGATATTAACTGTAGGTACACCTGTTTTGGGCGACTTAATGAGGTGTTTAAAGTCAAGCCGGGGAGTTTTGGTCTGACTGTAAGTCGTTTGCATGACTCTGAGTTTCCCATTTTTGCTTTTTCCGGCATTCGTTTAAAGTATATACCCTTCGACCACAGAAATCACGGGGTCTTTGCTGATCTCGGAAATCTCTTGACTTTTGTGGGTTTTAAATATTTTCAAGTATTTCATCCCCTACCGTGATATTGGCATAAATGTGGGTTATGAACAGCAGTCTTAAGTGCGTATTTAGCGAAGTCTTCCAACTGTTTCTTAACCGCTGGGGCTTCTGCTGCACTGTAGTTAGTTTCAGCTGCATCTTTAAATACAGAGCTATCCTCCTTTCGACCACTCTCTCCATCTCTCTAGTCAGGCTATTCATTATTATTTTTTTTTTCTTTGGGCATCTTCACAGACAGCCAAGGGCTGGTATTAGTGAAGAGCATTGCAGAGAACTAGTGATTACTTCACTCCTGATGTGAAAGTACCTAGAGCTTCCTGTGGAAATTGGCGATTCGTTATTAATCTATTCACTAACTCTGGATAAGTTTCTCGAGGTAGATATGTTCGATTGAGCCGTTCTTCTACCTCCCAGAATGTAGCCGGAATGTTTGTGGCGAACAGTTTGTAGCCTCGCCCGAAGTCTAGTGGGGAAAATTTGAAGGAAAGCTGTTTGTTCTTCTACTGATATGCACTGGGTCACCTATTTACGGCAACCCAGAAATTTTTGGAGCTTTGAGCGCAACTTTGGGTGAGGTTCACCCAAAAAGAGAGGAATTAATTGGGCTTCAACAGCCAATTCAAAACTATTTCACTAGCAGATGGCTCGCTATCACTGAATTCACTCTCACTTATTCTAACATTATTGTCCTTAGTGAGCGAATGTGAGAACCCCTCAAACTTTAAGAGCTCTTCTTTAAATCGCTCTGTGTCCTCTTTAAACCTACGTACTTTCGTGAGCCTTTTGTCACCCGTATGTATAAGTTTTTTTTTTAAGGCGACACACTAAGGAGCAGTTAGTTTGTGGGTTTTCCTGACTGTCTCTTCTAAATATTTTAAATATGAATGTATCTGGAAATCTTAGCGGTATTTCCTTCGTTGTTGCAGTTGCTCTAGGGTTGTCTCCTGTTTCTGGTGTTGAAGTTTCGGGTGTAGCGTTGTTTTCCGACATATAACTTGCCCACTGTGCGCACAGGATGGCCTTGGGCCTACTTCCTATATTCTCTGTGTGGGGGGGGGGGGGGGGGGGGCTTAATGCCTTCTTAGCATTCCGTTTGATGTAGCTTCAAAGGGAGATTTTGGCCTTTTTCGAAATCCTCCCAAGCTTCAACCTGTTGAATGTCTTCCTTAAATACGTGGAAAATTTTAGTATTCTTTGAAAATAACTTCTGGACAGGGCTGAAACCCACTGAATTCCCTCGATGGTGCTTGATACGTTGCTGAAGGGGAGGCTGCTTGCTGTTATTTGCAGAGGCAGCTGACCAACTCCGAGCGTTGGGGACGACAATATCTAAACAGACGCAATTCCAGGCGAAGGGTAAGGAGTCTTGCCCAGTGTTTACTCATGTCTGATTAACCCCTTTGATTCTTTTGTAAGATAGAGGGTTTTCAAGCTGTTCAGTTTCTCGTTTATTTCTGAAAACAAGTTTCCTTTATCCTACCGGCTACGTGAATTTTGTTATGTATTTCAAGGGGAAACCTATTAGCACTGTCACTCCTCACTCTGTACACCAGCTGCTGTGTTTATAGCGAAGCACCTCCTTCACCGTTATTATTCCTTGCCGAATTTGAGGGTAAGTACATACATTCAAAGAACACTATATTCCGTTTACTTGTAATTTTATTTCTTGTTTTTTTAAACCGCTTAATTGTTATTTTTGAATTAGCCTTCCTTATTTATTCTTTCTTTCTCAAAACAGCACACATCTTTTTGTTTTCAAAATACGCTAGGCGAAGGCGAGGCGAGGTTTAATGCCAACTTTTTTTTCACCGAATCGACCAACTCAAGATTTTAAAACGAACTCTATGGGCTTTACTTTTTCAGATGCCCAGTTTACCTGTTATCTTATTTGGCTTTTGTTTTTTTTAATATCGACTTTGCTTTTCATTTTTTCGATCATACGGTTTGTCACCGTCAAACTTGATAGCTTGTTTGTTTATGTAAAGAATGGAAATGCAAGATTGAGCGGGCTACGCATAGATATTGCGAGCTTTCGTTTGTTTGATTTTTTGATGGTTTGTTCTACCTGCAGAATGCAGGCAAAATATAACGAAAGGTGAGCGAACCGCTGATGCACTGCATTTCACCAATTTGCATGATCTTAAGTTGAAAGAACTTTCGATGCATGTAAATAATAATTTAAGTATACGTATGTACATACATAGTACTATGAGATTCCCTGATATGGAAATCTGTACTGTAACTTCACATCAGGAGGCGAGTCTTATTTCAGATAGTGAAGTGAATGCACGAAAGTATTTAGATTGTGATAATAAGTAGTACAGTACCAGCGATAACTATAAAGAGTTGATTTGATAATTGTTTGTAAATGTTATAAACGTAAACAGCGAAGTTATTTAAACGAACTAAGGTCAAGATCGTAATAACTGGTGACAGAAGTAAAATAAATTCGAAAATTAAGTGATTAGTTTGGTGAAATTGACAGAATTCTGTGCTTTATGTTAAAGTTCTGGAAGATAATGTAAAGCAATGTAAACTGAACGAGCTTCGCATAAGGGACTTGAAAATGGAGATAAGCAAACGGTCATTACAAACGGAAGGCACAAAGAATATTTTAGTCGAGCGAATAAGCGAAACTTTGGAAATAGATTTGACAAATCCTGATACATTTAATTTTGAAGACGATCCCCAAGAACCTGAAGCTGAAGAAAAATGTGAGATGAACGTGGAACAACTATTGGGTGCTTTATTGCGTAAATTGGAGTTTTCAGCCCAAGAAGAAGAAAAAGAAGAATGACCTTCAAGATCAAAAGAATTCGCTGGAAACCCGGTTGGACGAACAAAGCAGTTCCCTCGAAACCTATTTGAACGAACAGAAGAATGCCTTTGAGGAACAAAATAATTACTTCGAGTCCCGTTGGGACGAAAAAAAGGGTTCTTTACAGAATTGCTTTGAAACTTGTTTGGAGGAACCGAGGAATTTTCTGAAAATATCATTAGATGAACAAAATTTGAAAATTGAACGAATATAGCAGAAAGTGTTGGAAGTTCAACGAAGGGTATCGGAAGTACAACAAAATATCCCACATATCACGGAGCAGCTTGACAACTTTAAAGTAGATTTGGATAGGATAAAGCATCGTCAACTTCGGCACGAGGGAATTGAAATATCCGGTGCTGGCAGAATGGAACCGCCAAAATTTTATGGACAAAATTCGTGACATATTTTCAAGAGACAATTCGAGGTAGCATCCGAAGTAAATGGATGGAATGATACAGACGAAGCCACAGCTCTGATATTAGCACTTCGACGTCCTGCGAAAGAGCTATTACAAACTAGTCCGATAGATAAGTAACGTGAGTGCACTTCATTACTACAGGCGACAGAATTACGTTATAGAGATGAACGCATGCAGCAAGTATATCGCCCGCTGTTACGCAACAGGATTCAAAAGCATGACGAATCACTACAACAACTACAGGCTGATGTGGAAAGATTAGCTTATCTTTCATATTCTAGCGGTGGATTTCCTAAAAGAAGTGGCAACAGAGGCATTTGTGAAAGGTATTACAGATCACAATTTACAATAAGCGTTAAGGCTAGCTGAAAAGAAGTCAATACCAGAAGCACTAGCCTATGCATAGGCATATGAATCTGACAGGCAGGTTTCTCGGAGTGCAGTACGAGTGAGAGAGGTTTCGGTGGAGGAATGTACATGCTATAGAATGCAATTATCACAGTGCACTTCCTCACCTAATATTCTGCGATGCTGGAATTGTAATAGTACCGGATACCTCCAAAGAGACTGCAAAAAACCGCGACGAATGGAATCATAAGAAGAGGAGGACAGAAAGGTATGCCAAAGATGTGGAGACAATGAACAAGCTATTCGTGGAAAGACTAGAAATCAAACAGCGACTAGTTGAATCAGCTCCCCTGTTCAGCAGTCGGAAAACATGTAAAATTAGAGCAGATCTTCTCAAGAACTATTGGCTTTACAACACCACCAAATATTTACTAATAACAGGAATTGGAGAAGCAGCACAGGTTTTTGGAGAAATAACTTTGTATGTTCGACAAGGCGAACTGCTATTTCCCCACAATTTCCTGGTTTAAGATATCATGAATAAATTCATTCTTGGAGTAGACTTCATGAACACATATAAAATAAATCTAGACGTCGGAGAACGGATACTGAAATATGGCAACATAGTAATTCCTATCAAACTAGCCGGAGGAGCAGATTATACTGCGCAAACAAGGACGATGATCTGTGAGAATATTACTCCCTCTACATGGTCTAATTCACTAGTATAGATAAAACTAATTGGTGGCATCAGGATAAGTCAATTCTATTTGGTGCCGCCTAACCTGTCAAAAGTTACATCGAACATCATTGTAGATAAGACTTTAGTGAAGGCGCAACATTAATTCCAGTCAGAGTACTCAAGACTATTCGAAAATGAGGTACAACTAAAAGAAGGTGCCATAATTGGAATTTGTAAACCCGTTTAGCAAATAGTTAATTTGGATAATGATAGTAATGTCAAGGAGGCAAAACATATATCAGCTATTACTGAACAGGTTGAGAAACTTCTTTTGTCCAGTGCCTTAAGTGAACCACAATATAACGATGCTAAAGAGGTGATCGATGGATTTTCGGAATTATTTGAAATGAATAATGATGATTGCGGTAAAATAAATTTTTTCCAACATCGGATCGATACAGGAGAATCTAGGTCCATTCGGCAGATACCACGAAGACTAGCATTAACCACACAATCAGAAGTTGCAGATATGACAAACTCCATGAAGGCAAAAGACATAATAGAAGAATCTTATGGCAGCACCCGATTCTGTGTAGACTACCGCCAACTAAATAACGTAACCAGAAAGGATACCTATCCATTACCAAGGATTGATGACATACTAGACACCCTTGCCGATGAGCAATGGTTTTCCACACAGGACTTGAAGCGTGAGTACTGGCAAGTGAAAATACATCGGGAGGATCGAGAGAAAACTGCTTTCACAGTTGGAAGTGGTGTTGTGAAGCTACCCACATTCCTACTAAATGCCACCCAAGTGAAATACTATACTCCATTTCCTTTCCCATATTATTGCCGACCACCTAAAAATCCTAACAAGGCAACTTTAACGATCCAATATTTCACTTTATTCTTTTTTATCATAACAATTTGCATGACTTGCACTTTTATATCTTGGGACCAAGGCACAAGCGCCAAGAAAATCGCCTCAGAGCTTCAGTCTTCTGTGTTACCTCGAAACATACGTCGCCTCAAAGCTTCAGTCTTCTGTTTTACCTCGAAACATACGTCCGCGAACTCCGGTAGTAGCTTTTTTCATTTTTATAAATAAAAATATTTTAAATACAAGTAGTGTTTTCTTTCAATTTATTCCAAAACCCAACAAAACTGGGGTTCGTTTACTTTGCCTTGTTAATTTTTTTAAATTATACACCCATGCGAATAAATCGAGGATCGAAGTGGATTCATTGCTTACTGTTTACTGGTGCGTGGAGCTTTCGAGTATCATTTTGCGGTTTAGCATATAAAATAAAAAAAAAACAAAACGGGATATTCCGGCTGAAGGCTGAACCAGCTGTACTATAACTACAAATCTACTACATGAGTGCATGTGTTGTTTCGCCACTAAATTCTGACTGAAGGAAGACAAGGATTTTTAAAATAGGCACGAACAAATTGTTGTTCATTTCTCTTACGTGGCAGTTGTTTTCCGCCAGCTATAACTACATATGTAAATGTACATTTGATTGCTACTAAATTCTGTCTTTGAAGGAAGGAAGAAATTGAATTCTAACTTCGTGAGCATAATTTTATTATTTTTTTCGCCATAGGAAAGTTTTCTACGACAATAGGCTTTCTAGTTCTGTTATTGATTGACGTGATTCTGTTTAATTGTAGTAACTTTTAAAATGATTCTGTAAGTTCTTTTATATTTTTACATATTCTAGTATTTGCATTATATATATATTTGTTTATATTTATATTTATACAGGGTGTTTCATAATTGGTGCACCAAACTCAAGGGTTTGATAGCTGAGGTGGAGACAAGCAAAAAATTATTAGGTGGAGGGGGATGGGGAGGGTAAGACGCGTCGTTTCGGCGGTAGGGGGTGTTTAAGATTTTTAGTAATTCTTCCACTTTACAGCCTCTAACTTTCTTGATATACACTCTATCAAGGTGGGATTCATCTCAGATGATAGCAAACCGTCTAAGCTTTCAAGCGAATGCCCAATCAGCCTTCCTGTCACCTTCCGTCGGAAGTAGTAGGAAGTTACAGGGTGTAAAGTGGTAGAAGTACTAAAAATCTTAAACACCCCCTACCGCCGATACGACGCGTCTTCATCTTCACCTTATTATTTTTTGCTTGTCTCCACCTAAGCTATCAAACCCTTGAGTTTGGTGCACCAATTATGAAACACCCTATATATATATATATATATATATATAAACTTTTAATTATTACATTATGAAAATAAATTGGAGCAACGAAGGCAAACTTGTGAATTTTTTTTAATTAAGTGGAATTAAAGTGAAAATAATTATAAATGTTATTTGTGCACCTGTACTGTGTGTGAGCCCTTTGAGAAATTAGTTTGGTTTTATCATTTTAATTTAATAATGAAATGCGTTTAGTTTTGAGTGAGTTTTGCGTTGATTTAGTTTTATTTTTCGTCGTCACTATTTTCGTATCGATTAGAAAGCCCTAGTCCAGTTAACGCTGTTAAGCTTTGAATATTCCAACGACGATTCGCATTTTTTCGATTTTAGCAGTTTCGAAAATTCATTTGGAATAGAGAGAATTTACACAAATTTATTAGTTGCAGTGAAGTAGTTTCTAACAACCTCGACCAGTCTGATTTGCCCATGTAAATGAATATCATCAAGGGAAAACTATCTGGTGCTGCGTACAATATTGTAAAGTACAAAGCTTTTAGCACGTGGATCGAAATGAGTAAAATGTTGCGGGGACCAATTCCTAAAAAAAACAGAAGTCTTACTCAATTGGAGACCGAGTTATTAAATGTACAGCAAAGATCTTTTGAGGACGTTAGGTCCTACGCCAATCATGTTGAACGTCTCCTTACTGATCTTAACGATGCGTGAGTTCCTAGTGAAGGAGAAGCAGCTTCTTCAGTTGTCGTGATCATCAATAACAAGACGGCATTAAAGGCTTCTGGTTATGGGCTTAGTAGCTCATTAATACTAATTATAAAAGCAAGTCGTTTTTCCGAATTAAGTGATGCTGTGGAAGCAGCAGTAGAGGAGGATAAAGGCATCAGGGGTAGAGCGTTGTTGAAACAAAGCTCAGCTGTCTCGAGATGCAATTTTTGCCATAAATCAGGACATAGTTTTAATTACTGTTTCTTGCGAGGTCGAAGCACTTCAGCTCCTAGGCCTCCTCTTTACCAAGGTACGAGGTTAAGAGAGAGCCGCAATCTCCATCTCCTAGGATTGCAGTAATTGTTTGCAGCTACTGTAAACTTCTGGGTCACCATATAAGAAACTGTCGAAAACGGAAATTTATTGAAGCCAACAAAGGATATAATCGCCAATCTAGTGCTGGCTATACGGGAAACTTGCGGGGCTCCGGTCGAAGCAGTGGTATCACCAGAGCCGTGGTACACAAATAAGCCACTTACAGAGTCTCGGTACTGAAAGTGTCGAACGCCCATGTAAACAAAATTTTAGCTCTTATTTACAAAAAATAAACATCATCCTAACATTGTGGAATCGTTTTCTAATATCTTGCCTGGTCGTACGTCGCCTAATTATAAACGCAAAGTTACCAAAGCCTTACCAAGTTCTGAATTGGTGCATTATAAAATAGAGAATTCCGAGTTATTTCCAAGTTATAAAGTATTGAATCATGATAGAATGAGTGCTAAATAATTTCCATATCATAAAGCCTTAGAGCATGACAAAAAAAAATCCTAAATTTTTACCAAGTTCTGGATCGCCGAGTTATAAAAAAATTGTGACTAAGAAGTTGCCGAATAAAATTCAGTCAAACGGGGAGGAAGGTCCTAAGTTGTTGGAAGGTAAAAACCGCCCCCAAAGGGAACAGATAACAGAAGATTTCTGACCAAATATTTTTCCAACTAATTCTAATTTTTTACCAGTTCGTGAGGTACGAAAACCTAAAAATAACAAAAAATTTGTTTGAACCACATTCTACGTGATCACGAGTCGCTACCATATTCTATAAACCCCGACTCAGATTTAAAGAAAACTTTTATAATGTTTATAATGTAAAATTTTAAAAGCAACTACAATGTGATTCTGTTTATATGGAGTTGTCAGCTACGATAACTAAAAAACAAACCTCCTAGTTGATAGTGGCAGTGATGTTCGTCTTATAAAAGTCGATAGATTGGAGGACGATGAAATTATCTATACGGATTATAAAACCACTTTAAAAGGAATTTCTTCGGAACAGCAAAAAACCTTTGGCATTTTTCTGGTTGAAATCCGACTGAACGAGAAATGCGTTCTACATCTCTTTCACTCCGTTAGTAAAGATTTTCGTATTGATACGGATGGTATACTGGGAAACGATTTTTTGACAAAGTACAAGGTAAAAATTGACTATGGATCAGAGATTATACGAGGGTACGTTTTTCTACTAATATTACACCATCGTCTGGTAAATTATTGATTCCAGCTCGTACAGAAGTTATTAAACAGATCAAAACCAATATCTCTAAGGATTGTGTGTGCATTCCTAAGAAATTCAATAATGGGTTGCATATAGCAACTAGTATTTGTAAACATCGTAACAATAAATATTTAGTATCAGTCATTAATACAAATGATGAAGATGTCTATTTGTCGACTTCAGACATCGACTTTCGTGACATATCAGAGTTTACGGTTTTGAGACTGAGTAATTTTTCTTCACCTTTTTCCTCTAAGACTGAAGAAAATTACAAACGTTTACGAAAGGTACAAGAGAAAATTAAAACCAATCACATCCCAGTACAAACGGATTCTATATTAAATATTTGCACGGAATATGGCGAATTATTCTATTTAAAGGGAGATAAGTTGTACCGAAACTACTCAGGATCATATTCATACTCCAGGTACCCAACCAATTCATGTCAGACCTTATCGCCAGCCAGAATTGCAGAAAGCGGAAGCTCAGCAGCAAGTTGAACAAATGTTGGAGGATAACATAATTAAGGAATCAATTAGCCCTTGGAACTTTCCACTTGTTGTAGTTCCAAAAAACCTGATTCTAATGGCAATAAAAGATGGCGAATTGTTGTAGACTTCGGCCGCCTAAACGAAAAAAACTTTTGTAGATACATACGCGCTACCCAACATCACGGAAATTTTGGATCAATTAGGAAGTTCTAAATTTTTTTCCACCTTAGATTTGGCAAATTTTTTCACCAGATTAAAGTAAATAAAACTGACAGAGAGAAGACTGCGTTTTCTATATCTTTAGGGCATTATGAATATATCCGTATGCCCTATGGTCTTAAAGGTGCTCCTGCAACGTTCCACAGACTTATGGATAATGTTCTTGCTGGACTACAGTGCACGAAAATTTTCGTATATATGGACGACATATTTATTTACGGGAAAACATTGGAAGAGCATAATACAAAGTTCAAGGAAGATTTTCAAAGATTGGTAAAACATAACCTCAGACTTCATGAATTTAGTTATTTGGGTCATATTATAAATGAAGAACACGAAAGACATAAAGGTATTTCTAGATATCGCTGGGTACTACAGAAGATTTATAAAAGACTTTGGCAAAATCTCACATCCTCTTACTGAACTATTGAAGAAAGATAGAGTGTTTAGTTGGACAGCACGCTGTACAGAAGTTTTCAATATTTTAAAAGAAGAACTTATATCACCTCCCTTGTGGAAATATCCCGACTTCACAAAAGATTTTATTGTGACGTGTGACGCTAGTGGAACAGCTATCGGTTCCGTTTTGTCTCAAGGAAACTTAGAAGGTGATCTCCCAATTGCGTATGCTTTGCGAACATTGTCGAAAAGTGAAAAGAATTATTCCACGATTGATAAGGAGCTGCTGGCTATCGTGTGTTCTGTCAATCACTTCAGACCTTATTTGTTTAGAAAAAAGTTTAAAATATATACCAACAATAAACCGCTCATACAGGGTGTTTCCCCTTAGGAGGTCCACAGAGCGGGAGGTGATAGTACTCACCTAGATGAACCAAAAATTGTATGGCAGGTGGGGGGGCAATATCAACCGTTTAGGAGTTACAGGGTGATTCATAAAAAAAGCTAGGTTTTTACAAAACACCCTGTATCTTAAAAACTACAGGGCGTATGGTCACAGTTAAGGGCTCACTGTATGCAGAACTTCATGGCGTTTCCAACGACAGCTCAACCAGCCCTCTCCCATCAGATGGTATGAAGGTCTAAACTAAAAATTTCGGATTTTCTTTCCTTTTTTTTACTTTGACCTCTATTATTTTTGCAAAAAGGTCGTTAACATAACTTTTTTTTATAAAAACTGTAAACTGTGGAGCCTCCTCTTTAATTTGACCTATGTGCTATCTGTATCCGTTAAAGAGTTATTAGCTCTAAACTTATTCTCAAACCTATTTTCAAACCTATCCTCAACGATAATTTGTTCCCTTAGTACGTCATTTTAAAAAATATCGTCTAATTTCGGTGTGACCGGAATAGGTTATGAGTTAATAACTGTTTAACGGCTACAGTTAACACATAGGGTGTAATAGGTCAAATTAAAGAGGAGGCTCCACAGTTTACAGTTTTTATAAAAAAAAGTTATATTAATGACCTTTTTGCAAAAATAATAGAGGTCAAAGTATAAAAAAAGGAAAGAAAATCCGAAATTTTTAGTTTAGACCATCATAACATCTGAGGGGAGAGGGGCACGGGGCTGGTTGAGCTGTCGTTGGAAAGGCCATGAAGTTCTGCATACAGTGAGCTCTTAACTATGACCATACGCCCTGTAGTTTTTAAGATACAGGGTGTTTTGTAAAAACCTAGCTTTTTTTATGAATCACCCTGTAACTCCTAAACGGTCGATATTGCCCCCCCACCTGCCATACAATTTTTGGTTCGTCTAGGTGAGTACTATCACCTCCCGCTCTATGGACCTCCTAAGGGGAAACACCCTGTATACCTTCATAACTGTAAGGACCCTAGATCTAGGTTGATGCATTGGAAACTCAGGCTGGAAGAGTTTGATTTTGATATATTCTATAAAAAGGGTGCCATAAATACCAATGCGGATAGTCTCAGTAGAGTGTGTAGAATGACACTTGAGATCTAATAAATCGAATGATCCTGACGTTGTAGGTGAAAGTGCTAATTCGTATTCTGTTCCTCCAATGCAAGAGAAGAGATGTTCGGACTATTCATATGAAAGTTTTGTGAAAACTTTAAGTGATGAGCCAATATTTACTTCTCAAGTAATGGATGACGATGGTTACATTTCGGATAGAAGTAAAACTTTAAGTGTTATAATATTTATGAAAAAGAAGCTTGATTCTGCAAATGCAGCGGATGCACCAATTGCAACTGAACATCATATTGAAATTTTGAAACAACTCAATATTTTAGACGTCGTTCCCATTGAGTGTAAAGCAACACCGCTACTAGAAAAGTCAACTTATGAAATTATGAAAATGTCTTCCTTGTCATTTCAGAAATCTCACTTTCCAACCCAACTAAAGTGCCGTGTCACAAAAAATTGCGATATGAGCACATAACAGCGATGCTAAGATATATCTTTAAGAATACGAATGTAAAAATAACTGTATTTCATAACAATTTCGGTACGCCCCCTTTTAAAGAGGAAATACAAGCAATTTTGAGGGAGTTTCATGTAACTCCCGTGGGAGAACACAATGGTGTAAATCGTACATATAAAAGAGTGAAGCTATATCATAAATGGAGAAATATGTATAAAGACATAAAGAAATATATCAAAAACTGAGACATATGTAAAAAACAAAATAACTCGTTATAAGTAATATTCTTGGACAGGATCATAATATTATCCGAAAAAGAGCTGTATTGAGACTTGTAGGTAACATGGCTAAATTTCTATTTGGTGCCCTAGACGAATCCGACGCAAACATTTACAACGATCAACTTCATTTGATCGAAGAAAACGATAGTCATTTACAAAACCTCATTAATGAACAAACTAGTATATACGAGTCCACTACAACCAATTTAATTCAACACTTAAATATATCCAGCTAGTACAGATCAAGTTGGAACAGGCCATCGAAAAGATCGATAAGCTGGAAAATGTAACAAATACTAATTTATATATATGTAACTGAATCTATCGGGACGTTAACAAAAGCTTTGCAACATTCACATTAGTTACAGATCAATTTTCAATCACTCAGACACATATTCTTGATATATTGTTCTCAGCCTCCCAAGGATGTTTCATCCGTACGTGATTGATAACAGTAAAATGTTAGGTGAACTCGTAAATATCCAAACTCATCTTCCAAGTGTTTTACATCTTCTAATCAAACTAAGTATAGAAAATGCACATCTTAAGTTAATCTTAATGTTATAATTATAGAAGTTTATATTTACTATAGCGATAATAGCTTAAATTTTTTGCTGATTATACTTCTAATAGCATCAGACGCATATTCAATTTATAAAATGACAAGCATTCCTAAGCTAATCAAGGACAATAAGTACGCTCTTATTATACCTGAAGACAATTTATTGTAATTAACGCAATGAAACAATATAATTTTTTGTTTGGGGAAGAAGATCTTTTAAAATGTCAAAAATTTAACAAAAACACTTATATTTGTGAACAAACTTTACCCATATCAGTCGCACATGTAAATAGCGCTTGTGAAATGAATTTATTCTTATCTCCTGAACTTTTGCCAAATACATGCACAAAGAAGACTTTAACTAGTTACAAAGAGCAGAATTTTTTTGCAATTGGCCCAAACAAATTATTGGCTATATATTGCTCCATTTGAACAAACGATTCTTGTGAATTGTAGAGATAGAAGTACAAGTAGCATGTTAATGAATGCAGGTATATTAACAACAACAACAAATTGTAAAGTACATACACGCAGAGAAAAGAATCGTTAAATTTACCGAAAACTAGGGTAAATTTGTCGACTCTTGGCATTGATTTTCAGCCAAAGATTTAAACGTTAAAGTTACGATTTGATAGTATTGTAAAATTGACTGCTAATTTGTAAATCTTACGACAAAGCAAGCTTACTAAATCGGTAGTAAAGTATACTGGGTCATAGTAATGTTACTATTAATTGTAAAAAGTACCTTTTCTCCATTGTAAAATATACTACCCTTGAATTGTAACGTTTCTATTAATATTAAAGTATACCACTCTTGAATTGTTAATTCTACCAGACCGTAATAACGTTAGTATTAATTTTAAAATATATTACTCTTGAATCGTAGTTTTACTACTAAAGGTCTTTCTCACCCTCAACAATGACACCATTGTATTCTTCGTAAATTTATAATAAAATGAATTTTTCATACTTTATAAATATATTTAAATATACATAAAGGTAATTGCATATAAATTTCCACCAAAATAAAACAATTTTTTTCGTATAAATACAGCGTTTGTTTCAAACAGCTTAATTTGATAGAAATAGGCGTAATTTCACAAAAATTAAAGAGAGTTTTTTATTGATCGTCATTTCAATATATTTTACCAAAATAACATTTTCATTGCTATCAAATAACTTTCTCCGGAAATAAACACATTAGTTTTGATCTAATAAGTCCATTGGCTAGAAGCATGATTACATTTATTTGTCTTAAACAAATTTAATTTATTCGTTGAAAATAGTTATTTATTTCAGAGAAATAAATGTTATTCAGGGCAAACAAGCGTTCTTTCTTTGTACATTAAATTTATTCCGTTGAAAAGTGAATTAGTTGAGTAAGTCACGCTTTGCCTGTTATCATTTGTTCATTTCAAATAACGTTTATTTGAGAAAAGCAAAACTTATTCGGTATAAATAACATTTATTTTTCATTTGACGACGTGCCATATTCTCTAATAATTGAATTCATCAATTTGATATATTATATTATTTATTTAAAATTTTTTTATTTCCAAAACGAAATTATTTTTATTAGAAATAGCAAATAATTATATTTTTGTATTATCGAAAAATGGTCTTTTGATTTTCAATTCAATTCTATAATGATTTGAAAAAGTTGTTTCAGGGAGTATAAATCAAAAACTTCAGGCAAATATAAATTACCTGATATTCAAACAATATATATATATATATATATATATATAATATGTATACATAAAAAACAGGAATATTATTTACTTATTTATTCAAACCATGGGAAATATATACCTACAACTTTTTTGTGGGAAGTGAAGGATTTCCGAGGTAAATAAAAATTTATTCTGACCAAATATTGTTTATTTTATATGAATTCCATTTTGATTTGCGTTAAATATTTGCTCGCTATCATGTTGTTGGTTTGAAATATAATTAAATTTTATGGAAACATTTGCAATACATGTACTTAATTGTGATTTATTGTTACTAAATAATATTTAATTTTTCCAAATAAATAAAATATTTCAAATAAAGAACATTAATTTCACTGAAACAAATAATCATTTGATACAGATGTATCAATCATTTTATATTCCACTGTTGATTTCTGCGAAATAATATTTATGTCTCTCAAACAAAAACAAACTGATTACAAAAATCCTAAATAAATATCATAATGCATAAGGTACAAACACCTATTTGGTGAAAAAAAAATCCTTTCTTTGTATGAAATACGATATTTATTTCACCGTATTCAAATATATAATTTATTCTATACGTTAAATTTTATTTAAACCAAAGAAACTATTTTTTCAATGTAGGTATATAAAACGATTAAAAAGTCCTGAATCTAATGCTTTTAATGCCATTGCGTAACTTATTCAGATTTAACGGTGGGAACTTAAAGTCTTCTACAGAAATAACATAAAATTGATTTTCAATTTCTTTTCCAATAATATAACTATGCAAATGCACACTGAGACATCAATTTCAATCCGAGTACAAATAAAATATACATTGTCTTCATTTTGAAACATTTCTTTAATTCGATAGATCAATATCAGAGTTTTTCACAATGCAGTAACTTTGATTGTATTTCGTTCCTTTGTATAGAAGACTTAAAATAATTCGTATATTTTCATGACAAATTATGTGCAGCTTTAAAACATCGTTCTTTATTTGTTCGTACATTTTGACTTCTGTGAGACTATATTTTGCTTCTTTTGATATCTCTATAACGGTAACTCTATCCTGCGATTGCAAAATTTGACAAGAAAAATGTATTCCAGTTTTAATTGCTAAAGATTGTGAAATATTTACCCTACTGTTTGAATTTTTGGCATAGGCCTTTAGTTCTTGATGCTTGCTTTCAAGTCTAAAAGACCAAATATATTTCAAAGGTCCTGATTTTCTGGCAATATTAGGGTAGTGTAACAAAAGATGATCTTTGGGTTTAAGATTTTCTTTGAAAAGATTAGTAATTAGACCATTGTGCTGAGAAATAAGTTCACTTAAATAAGTAATCAAGCTTCCAGTTAAAACTGGAGTAAGTACGAGATCGATAAGTCTGGAAAGAACCAAAACATATTCCTAAATATCATCATTCTCAGGCACTAAATCACTAACCATTAATGGAAAAAAGTTTACAAAGCATATCTTCCAATTTAATGGGTGGTGATAAATTACCTGCTTTGAGTTCCCCATAATCAAAGTTTTGTTTCCTGTTATTAAAATAGTCCAGCGTAAATAATTTCACGTTGCACACATAAAAATCTAAAACTTTACTCATTCCGTATTTACAAATTCCCAAAAATACGTCATGCATGATATCTACGGAAGAATAATTTTCTGTCACATGAAAACTATCCAATGCATTTAGAATAGAGTACTCAACGATTCCCGTCTCTGTGGAATTATCCTTTTCCACATCAGTACTATACATAGTTAGATTTGTTACGAAGTAAAGAAATATCTTCTACAGCAGCCTTTTTATTTGAAACTCGATAGGCATAACTATACCTTTTGATAAATTTTCCTCTAAAACGGATATACCTTTCTTTAAGCTTGGGAGTATTTGATTATTTATGACAAAGGATTGATGGTACTGATAAAGATTAAGAGAATTTAAAAGTTTCAAAAACTTATATTAAGTATCTATTTCTTTAAAAAAATTTAATTTAATTTAACTTGAATTTTTTCAGGAAAGCTTCTAAATTCATTTCTCCAAGATGTTACAGTGTAATTCAAAATTTCTTTTAATATATTTTGGAACCCAATTATTTGTACTCTTGTTAAATTAGGTTTTGCGTACAGGACACAAATAGTTTTCAAAATATAAAGTCTAAAGCATTTTTCAAAATTTCTAATGTTAGTTCCCACAATATTCTCTTTATTGTTTGTGCAGAGGTATAGTGTATTTCCATCAAAGTTATCAGGATTATCACTACCTATATTTTCATTAACAGATGTTTCTTGCATTCTAAAGATGAGTCTATAATATGTGTTTTTAATGAATGACGTTTGAAAGCAGGAACTGAAGAAAAACTTGTAAACAGCTGTTAACTCCACATCTATAAACTATTATATATTTATTTCGTGGCATGTGAAATGTGTCTAAATGAAGACAGAGTGCAGATATTTCATTATACCCATTTTTATATAAATAACAGTAAAACATGTTAGTCTTATGTAACCTATCTAATAATATAAAAAACTAAAAGTGTAATCTATTTTTGGAATCAGCTAATCAAATTGAAAAGGATTTATAAATATTTTTTTAATAACGTTAAAAATTGTTAACACCTTTAGATACGTAAATTAGCAAATACCTCTATAAACTTTAGTTATTCTTTTATGCAGAGATTAAGACTGAAACATCTTGCTTTGTTTTAAATTCGTAAATATGCTTCTGTAAGAAGTACCACACGTTATAACTTTCTCGTGGGTATGATTAATTAAAAACGTGGAAATTCTTGAAGCAGCAATCTAAGGCCTTAAGGAATGAATGTTGTGAAAATAATAATACCATCTACAACTACAATATTTTTTTAAAAATGTCATCCTCCTGCACAAATATTATTAAAGGTTGCAGGGTACTGCCTTTCTGTTTTTGAAGCTTGCTTAAAGAGGTAAGCTTTTGCTGTATTTCTCTGTCAGTTTCTACTACTGGAACCATAGAACCGATAGGGTTTTGTATTGATGGTTTATGGTGCTCGACACCGTGAGCCGTTTTAGTCTGATATCTCGTTTGATTGTAGAGTATATTTTAAAAATTATAGAAAAAACATTACCGCCGTATTCTTCCTCACTTGGTGTGTTTTCAAGCTAATTTCTCTCCTTGGCGATACTTAATATTTCCGACTGAACTATTTTCCACTTTGAAAACAAATTATGCTCGGAATTTCTGTAAATTGATTCAAAATCAATATCAATCTCAAGAGAAAAAAGGATTATTAATAATATCATTTAAAAAGAAAGTAGTACTTTAATTAATTAAATTTAGAAAGCTGCTGTGCGGATAATAATATAATTTGTGTGATCATTAACAATTAAGTTAAAAATTTAATGTAAAAACCGAATCAAGAAGCATAATACTGTAGCTAAGAATATACTGTAAGTATAATGAATAAGGAAAATAGCTAGAATTGGTCCAATACGAATTCTTACGATATTCTAGACGTATGCCAGTATGTAATTCCGTATGGTCACCCATCTGAATAAGGAAAATAGCTAGAATTGGTCTAATACGAATTCTTACGATATTCTAGATGTATGCCCGTATGTAATTCCGTATGGTCACCCATCTGTGCAAGTTTGATTGTTAAAGTGCTTTTTCATATCTATATCTAGATCGGCTCGTCGAACAGTAAAAATGATTATAACTAATTTCATAGGATTTTATATTATGAAGAACTTTTCAGTATACAATAAAAACGTCTAGGACTGACCGTTTTCACAATATATTTTAGTATGCAACACCATCAACGGTTACTCGAATTAGTCTTTTTTTGAAATTATATTTACTATTTTATGAAAATAACGTGTACAAAATTTCACCTCTCTCAGTCGACGCGTTCTCAGACAGAGTCCAAATATATAGAATGTACGTCTAGAGCTACGAAATGTAGCACCTACATTTTCATCTCGGTAGCTTAATATTCAGCCGGCTTTCTATGAACTCGTTGCTTCGAACTTCAATTGCCTTAGTAATAAGACGTTTTATCAACAAATGAAGCTTTATGTGAAGCCGTATAGGATCCGCATTATCTACGAACGGCAATTTGTACACCCATTTCATAGTTTTACAAACACATTCTTCCAATTGTTGTAATCTATAGTATAATAATTATAATGCTTACCAATCTATGACCATAGGAATGTTTAAATAGAGGCCAGTGTCTTAAGATAGCAGCAATTGTCTTGTCTTCGCATAAGGTAATCTCTTTCCTTCTTTGTTTAAAAGTTTTGCTCCACTTTTCTTCCACCGTTGTTGGCCAAGACTGTTGGTTGAATGGAAGCCAGAGCTTGTCAGAATCGCCAGTCTCCGCTTGACCCTCTAAAATAATAAAACGTTCCACATTATTAAATTTATAATAATTTTATAGAAAATATTGTACGTTTACCAGTTTGTGGCAACTCGTTCTCAATTTTACGTTTTAAAGTTTTTTTTTTAAGCATGGAATTTTCATGGAATTATTATATTTGTGGTATAACGCTCCACGAGGATGGGTATTTTCAATTCTCTCAATATAATAAGAAGTCTGCAATAAAATTTGTATTATCTAAGGAAAATGAAATAAAATAAATTCCCACCTCCTCCTCACTTGGAAATATTTCCCTTATTTTTGAGACAACTTTTATAAAGTCATCGGTGTTAAGGTGTATACAATTTTGGATGCAATACTCCACTATAGAAGAAATAATATTTTTTTTAGAGATATTTTCGACTTTGTTATGGTTTTCATAATATTTCAAAGCCTCCTTCGCTGGAAAATGATTTTGTATGATGTCCCTTACGTCCTGTATTTGCAGAGCTGAGAATTAAAATTACAAACTCTATATAGATAATTTAGTTATAATTTGATTAACAATAACCCGCAGGGAAAGTGGAGTAAGTGATCTGGATGTAGATGGGGTATTTGAGTTTCTCCGAACGTTATGATGAATACTTTCAGAGGTAGTTACAGATAGTGTGTCCGCTACCGAAACTAATGTATGACCCTTGTTTAAAAAAATTAGATTTGAGAATATACTATCTTTAAGAAAACAAAGATTTCACAAACATTTTTTATTCTCCATTCAGCTAATCTTCTTTCGAATTTTGTTCTTATACCTATTAAGGTAATAAGCTGGTCTATGTCACTCCCTGTTATATGAGGTAGGCAGTCTGCATCAATTTTGTGTTCTACAAAATAAAAAAATATGAGAAAGGGAAAGACTAACCGCCAAGGAGTTCATTATGTGGTGTGGCACCTTGGAACAAAGTTGCTAAGTCCTCATATAACCCCCAGCTTTTCAATAATTCTTCAACGTCAATATTTATATCGTTGCGTGTTTCGAAACATATATCTCCATCTGGGGTTAACACTTGAGATGTTTACGTATACTGGGACAAATCCGTATATTCGGTTTGCACATTTGTGCAGTATGTTGTTCGAAGACTTTTATTAACAAATATATTTTCGTGAGGAAGTAATCAAGTAAAAGTAGTGGAAGTTTAAAAAACAATACATTTCCACCGAACAAAACGAAATTTTGGGAATTTTAAAAGACCATGGAACTTAGACTTGAAATTAAGGTACCTGTATTCCTGGAATTACAAAGACGTACCTTTATGTTTCAGAATTTCCTCTGTCAAAATGTGAATTGAACATAAATATGAGAAATTTAGTTTTCGTTTGAATAATTTGCACTTAAACGCTATTTTAGTACATAGACCTGATACGAAATACACTAAGTTTTTTCTTTGGTGAATTTAAATGACATTGTTGAAGTTGGTAACAACGAACGCAATAAATAAGATAACAGAACACAAAAGTAAGGAATGCATAAGATTTTCTCCTAGATTTATTTTCTATTACATTCAATGGTACTTGTAAATTTATGCAATTAGTAAATGGTCGGATAAGCAATTTTTTTATATTACTAACGGACTGTTATTTAGAAAAAAAAAGTAGGTATACTTACATAGCACAGACCGAAGCGGTGTAAATTGAGGAAATCACTTTTCTGAATTTTTTCTTCAATTTATTAGCTTTGCTGTCCAAATATTAAATGTTGACTCGCAACTCACAATATTATTTGCGGTATATTTACAGCTAGTACGATCACTTCTAACGTTGTACGTGTTTTTTGGTTCAGTTTTGTTTTTATATTATTCACTTTTCACATTAACAGTGTAAACACACAGTAATTATTGCCACGGAGTAGCAAGTGTACTGGCGACACAAATCCAAAAAATTCTCAGAAGGTACAAGGGACGCGCAGAAACCTAAAGATGAAGTAATTTTTACTCTGACGTAGTAAATTTTACTATTTCTGTTATATCGCAACACTTTCGAAGTTGTACGTGTTTTTTGCTTCAGTTCTTTTTATTTTTTCACTTTCCAATTTAAAAATGATAACACACAATAATTCTGTGGTCACAAACCAAAGTAGCTTATGTCGACATAAGCGAGTTTCTATATTTTAATGTGAAGCCTCTCTAGTTTCAAATTCCTCCCTTTTGCTCTATTCCCCATCATCGTATCTCGTTTCCTATGGCCGGTAGGTCATCACTAAAACAGCTTAAGTAATATTTTCGAAAATCTGACTTTGGAAAAAGCACTTATTTATACTTACATTTATGGAACTACACTACTGCATGAAAGTGATTTTGGAAAAGCAACTTATGTTTACTTTATAACGGTTTCTTTATTAGTGGTCGTTACAAAAGTCACTTTTTCAAAACAGCTTACTTATATATAAGCTTGTTTGTTTCTAGACCTCCACGCCCATTTATCAGAATTAAGTGTACTTAAGCCATTTTTGCAAAACCTATGACGTAGGCTTATCTAATTTTGCGTATTTTCAAAAAAGACTTAAGTCACTTAAGCCACTTTGCCAAAGCGAAATAACTCGTGAAAGCAATTTTAAGTCGACATAAATGGTTCAGCTGTGTGCAAGTGCAGTTAGGTCTGGAACATAAGAGCAATCACACGTAAGCTGTTCAAGTGTAAAATAGTAACGATTTGTGGAATTTGAAATTATAATAATTATAATTATATAAGAAAAAGCTTTTTACTAAATGAATAGATCTGAGAAAATCCTGCAGATGGCCTTGAATATAAGGACAAGGCGTAGAGATGATTTGTCGAATAACGGTAATGAATCACGTGTAAATGGAAAATTTGGTAAGACCAAACGAAAGTATATAACGTTTAGATCGTAACAAAACATTTTGCTTCTTTAAGGTGTTGCAAGCAACGAAGGTTGTGAAATCTTGGAATTTTTCAAACCACCCGTGGGAAACGAAACAGCATCTAGCTTCGCTAATGGCTTCGAATTTGATTTATCTAGTATTTGTGATTCATTCCTGTTCTTTGAATACGAAAACGTGGATGATGTGTTAAATGATCCGGACTTCGTTCCACGAAATTATCTGACGAACAGCGATACCAGTGAAGAAACCGAACAAGCTGGTGAAATGTTGGAAAATACGCTTCGTAACTATGAAAATGAAGAAATGGGAATAGTGCCTGAAATGTCGGAAATGAAAGCGGAAAGTAAGAAGTCCAGGAAGTTGAAGAGAAATACTGGGAAGGCTTACCTTAACTACAAAAATAAACCCGTGGATGAGAGAAAGCTCAGGGAGTTGGAGGACTGCCGTAAGAGATGTAAGGAAAAGTTGACGCTAGAGCAACGAAATGCAATTTTTGAAAAATATTGGAGTCTGGGCAGCTATGAATTACGACATGCATACGTTTGCGGCCTGATCGAAATTCAAGAGAAGAAAACTGAGAGACGAAATAAAAGCCAGAGTGCAGCCCGTAATAGAACCCACACGAACTATTATTATTTTGAAATCAATGGACAAAGGATTTCAGTTTGTCAAAAGTGTTTTCGCTATACACTCTGCGAAACAGAACAGTTCATAAAGACTGTGGTTCGGAAGAAGTTGAATTCATCAACACCTAATAAACTCGGTCCCGAAAAGGAAAAAGAAATACGCGACCATATTAACAGTTTCCCAGCATATGAATCACATTATACCCGAAGGGATTCCTCCCAGAATTATTTGCCGAGTGAACTAAGTCTTGCCCAAATGTACCGTTTGTATTGCGAAACACATGAACGCCCTTCTTCGATTTCTTCGTATTCTACTATTTTTAAAACAATGAATATTAAGTTTAAACAACCGAAAATTGACACATGTAATAAGTGTGAGTTGTTAAAGATAAAGTTGGAGCTTGGTAATAAAGACGCAGAAATTGCTTTAAAATTCCAACAAGACCAACATCAAAAGGAGGCCGATTTGGCTTACAAATCCAAAGCCAAAGACAAGGACCATGCAAAAAATAATTTGTCGTCAAAATTGTACACTTTTGACTTGCAACAGTGTTTACCAACTCCCTATTTGCAAACGTCTGTGTCCTTTTATAAGCGACCATTATGGACTTTTAATTTAACGGTACATGACTGTGTGACAGGCCAACCATTTTGTTTTATGTGGCATGAAGCTATAGGTCGCCGTGGTGGAAATGACATAGCTTCCTGTATCTTCCGACACCTTCAGTCTGTTCCAGCCGACGCAAAACATCTGACCTTTTACAGTGACTGCTGTTCAGGTCAAAATAAGAACACTTTTGTGGCCACAATGTTTGCAGCTTTTATGTCTATGAAAACAGATATCGAAGTAATAGACCATAAGTTTCTTGTACCTGGTCATACGCACATGGAGTGTGACGTAGACCACTCCGTTATTGAAAAGAAAAAGAAAAGAAGTAGAGTCAAAATACACCATCCCCGGGACTGGTATCTGTTTGTAAGGACCTCGGGAGTACGAAAGGAGTTTATTGTAAATGAAATGGCCACAGAAGACTTCCTTAATTTTTCGCTTCTCTCAAAAGAGAAATTTTTGTGGCGAAAATGTGATGAAGATGGTAACAAATTTGTGTGGCAAAATGTGAAGTGGCTAAGATATACAAAAGAGTTTGGTCATATTTACTATAAAACTTCTCTGAACGAAGATGAACCATTTAAAATCCTCAATGTACAAAAACGAGGTATCAGCAGTATAAGTAGCGTTTCGTCATGCTATAGCGGTCCGCTGAAAATAGACAAACTCAAAAAGAAAGACTTGATTGACGTACTCCCTCTTATAGACCCAACATTTCACAATTTTTACCAAAGCCTGCTAACAGATGATATGCCAGCAATACACCCAGACCTGAGTCAGGACACGGACGACGAACTTTAAGCCTACATTCACTCGTACTAAATACTTTTTCGTTAAAATTACCACACGTTCGAAATACATAAGTACTCAACTTTCTTCATTAATGTTTTGGAAAAAAACCTTAAGTGTACATATGACATAATTTTCTAATAAAATATTTTTGGAAAAACAACTAATGTGATTTAATTTTATTTTGATGATTATTTCCATTTTTTCAAATTAGCTTAAGTGATAAAGTCTGCTATAACTAGAATGTTTTCAATAGAATTATTAAAAGTAATTTCGCATTCTATTAATGTAAAGATACTGAATGCTTTCGAGAAAAATCCAGGGTAATCTTACCTTTGAATTCGTAGTAATATGAGTCTTAACTTCAAAACCGCGTACCGAAAAGTTCAATAATTTGACTTAAGCTACTTTGGTTTGTGACCACAGAATTATTGCCAGAGAATAAAGCAACTGTAATTCCAAAAAATACGCAGAAGGTACAAGGGACGCGTAGAAACCTAAATATGCAGTAATTTTAACTCTTACGTAGTAAATTTAACACTCACGATGTTATCGAGTTGAATACCACTGGGCTACTAACGCGTCCCACAGGGATCTATTCTGGGACCTTTGCTCTTCAGCCTGTACATCAATGATTTGCCGCAAGTAGTACGTGATGTTGATATTCACATTTATGCTGATGATGTACAGGTCTATTTAAGTCGTCCAATAGGACTAATCGAAGATTGTGCGGCTCGAATGAGCGACGATTTGAATGAGATCTACAACTGGTCTAAAGCAAATAATCTGAAACTTAATCCAAGCAAATCTAAATGCATTGCCTTCTCTTCATTGACCATTGACTCGTCAGCCCTGCCTGCAATAACGTTGAATGGAATCCCGATTCCTTATGAGAATAAGGTTCGCAATTTGGGCGTTATTCTTAACTCAAATATGACATGCTGTTATCACGTCAAAATGAATCTTTCTAAAATTTATACAAATCTTAGGCGCTTGTGGTTGTCGTCTAGCATGCTTTCGCCGAAAATGCGCTGCCACTTAATTAAGTCTCTAGTATTACAGCACTTTACATTTGGATCTCTTGTTTTCCCAAAACTTGACTCTCACTGCAGTAGAAAGTTAAATGTCGCTTTTAATGACTGTGTTAGATTCATGTTTGGGCTACGCAGATTCGATCATGTCTCCCACCTTAATTTCACGCTACTCGGCTGTTCACTGGACACTTATTTAAAACGGAGGGCCTTATTTTTCTTCTATAACCTATTGGCTACCTCTCAGCCCCATTATCTAAGTAGTATGGTCCGCCCTCTACGGTCAACCAGGGGTTATAAACTCTCGATGCCACGATTTCGTACTGCTACTTATGAGGGTTCTAACATTGTTCAACTAACTCGCCTGTGGAATCTATTGCCCCATAACATTCAAAGAGCCAGCACCATCGGCACAGTCAGGAAACTTGTAACTGATTTTCTTAACTGAATTTGTTTTTTTTTTCTCTTTTTCTTGCAGTGACACATCTTTGCATAGATTAGCATAGTTTTATTTTCGTTTTTTTTTTTTTTGTTTTTTTATTTTTTTTTTATTTTTTTTTAATTTTTTTTTATTGTATTTCATGTTGTTTTAGTTGTTTCACTCTGTAATGTATACCTTTAGATATAGTCTAATTCAATTTTAGATCCTGTATTTCTTGATCAGATATATTATTTATGTAGTTTTACGTTTAGTTTAGGCTTCCTTGTACCCTGTAGTAACCCACTCTCTGTTAACGATGCAGATAAAAGATTGTAATCTTGTAGCATCATAATGAAATAAATTTGAATTTGAATTTGAAGATTTACAAATTACCAGCGCATCATTATTTTAACAATCCTCGTTCTGTTAAAATTTACAATTAATACACTTTTCAGTAATTTCTACAATTTTCGTAGTGCAATCTTCAATTAATGAGAAAATTTAGACGTTTTGGTAGTCAAAGCAGTTTTTCACGCAGTAAAAGCTACTATTTTGAATTTTAAAATTCATAATTTAACAATGCACCGATTTTTTTCTTTGTGTGTACCAGTTGTATTATATTAAACTAAAAAATGAATACAGTAGCAATACAACACTGAGTTATTTTTCAAATGTTCAGCTCTTAGATGAAAGGGACTATGATATCCCAAATTATCAATCAAATAATAAGAAAAAAATTAATGTTAAAACAGAATCATTTTCAATTTTTGATCAAATAAAAAATTTAGATAAGATTGGTACAAATGTTAAGAACATTAAGAAAGAAAACACAAAATTTACTTTAATAAAACACCAAAAGACTCATTTTTATTCACTATATAGTATTACAGTACTAATTATGTTTATTATATCCTACTATATTTTATTCAAAACTGTAAAAAAATATTGTAAAAAACCATATGCGGGGCCAACGGACGTACCATTTTCTTTAAATTTAGAAAATAACAAAAACACTGAGGTTCATGACGCATCTCCTCCCCCTGATAAACCTACCGAACAAATTGAAATTTGCACCAAAGCTAGCTCCAAATTTCATTAATAACGAGGGGAAATATTGTGATGCTACCCACATTCCTACTAAATGCCACCCAAGTGTAATCCTATACTCCATCTCCTTTCCCACATTATTGCCGACCACCTAAAAATCCTAACGTAGCAACTTTAACGATCCAATATCAAAGATTCATTCACTTTATTGTTTTTTATCATAATAATTTGTATACCTTGCACTGTTATATCTTGAGACCTAGGTCCATGCGCCAAGAAAATCGCCTCAAGGCTTCAGTCTTCCGTTTTACCTCGAAACATACGTCCGCGAGCTCCGGTAGTAGCTTTTCTGATTTTTATAAATAAATGTATTTTAAATCTAAGTACAGATTTCGTTCAATTTACTCGAAAACCCAACAGTGGGTTGCGGCAATTCAAGGTTATGACATTTGGATTATGTAATGGTCCAGCCATGTTCGAACGACTGATGGAATGTGTTTTACGTGGATTAACATAAAAACAACTTACGGGACTTACTTCGAAGATTGAGAAATGCGAAAAATGAAATTGAATATTTGGGCACATAGTTTCATCACAAGGAGTAAGAACTGATCCAGAGAAAATAGCAGCTGTCAAAAAGTGGACAGTTCCAAAAAGCAAACATCAATTAAAGAGTTTTTTGCTCTAGTTACCTGCTACAGGCGATTTGTAAAGGTTTTGCAGCCCACATCAACTTACAGAAAAATGAAAACCGTTCATATGGTCGGATAAATGTAGCGAGACTTTCGCAAATTAGAAGCAACAGCTCTGTGAAACTCCTGTAATTCACTATCCAAAGCTGGGAAAGACTTTTATATTGGATACGGATGCCAGCAATGTAGGTATTGGTGCAGTGCTTTCACAGGAAAAGGATGGTCAAGTGGTGCCAGTAGCTTATTATAGCAAAGCGCTTTCAAAATCAGAAAGAAATTATTATGGTAAAAGGAAAGAACTACTTGCCATTGTAAGTTCCAGTTGATTTGATAATTGTTTGTAAATGTTATAAAAGTAAACGCTGAAGTTAAATAAAAGAAGAACGAATGATTGTTGAAATATTGTGTTATTTAATGAACTAAGGCCACACAGGTGACAATATCTATTACCTTGATTTCTGCTCTCTTCCAGGCCCCCCTACTCCCTGTAAAAAACGAAAAGTGGCAGCGAAAATACAAAATAATCCAGGACTAATATATGTAGTCTATGGTCGAGCAAAATCAAAATTATGCGCTTGAACTTGGAGTAAACTAGTAAGCAAATAACCAGTTCGTTGATCCGAAATTTCATAATTGTAATCTCCATACGTATAAATTTCTTTTCGGGGTGCTATGGACACATTTTTGAATTTGTAAAGGTTGTCGTGTGGGTTCACAGAGGGCGCGATTACTAAATAAAAATTTCACCAAATTTTGCTGCACCCCTTAATTTGACGCCCTGCGCCCGGGCCTACTCGGCCTATAAGGAAATGTGCTCCTCCTTCCAGGACAAGCACTTGTTTGCGCTGTTGTTGCTTAACTAATCTGTCAACATTCTCCAAAATGATAGCTTTCACATTTGTTGTACTTCTGTTTTTTGTTGGGACAGTTAGGCTCGTTACACTTGCAGGATCAGTAAATTTCTTGAAAGGTTTTCGAATACTTTCAATATTATCCAGATAATAAGACGGTGATAGTTCTTCAGGAATTGTTCCTAAATACCTAAACAGCAAGTTAGGACGTGAATAATGTGAAACCTTAGTTGCCGCTTGGTTGGAAGAAACTGCCTTCCGCAGATATTAAGTTAAAACAATTTCTGATAAAAATAATTCTGCATGGATTCATCTCTTCTTTTTGCACGATTCAGCATTTCTTGGAGTTGTCGTGCATAATTGAGGTGTATGGGAAAAGCCTCGTTTAGTTTAAGCTTTCATTCACTCCCGTTAAGATTGATAGATATACGCCCCTGAAACCAGGTGTGAGCTAGGCCTTTGAGTTTCAATTTTGCATAGTAAACAGTTTCCTTTTCACTCCATTCATAAATTGATCTTAATTCTTCAAATTTATTCGACCATTTTTGAACGTTTTGGTTCTTATCTTCAGGATCGAAACTTGAAACTATATCTGCACCGCCCCTTGGACCAAGATGCGGAGTTCCGGTTTCATTAATACAGCCACTTACGCCGGGTGTTATCGCTATTAACTGGCCAGAGCTGGAACTTCCTTCACCCGTCGAGAAACTACTATTTGAGAACAATTCTGTGGAATCACTTAATTCCCGATATTGATGCGCACGCATTGAGATTTGTCAATCCGCTACCTTTCCCTCTTCCCAGTGTCTAGATGACATTTCATGTTTGGATAGATTTCATTGAATTTATTAAAACAAAAGTGAATGACACAAACATCCACGAGTTTATTTCAATAGTTTGGATTTCACTACGTCTATTCCTCACCACATACGAGCTCTAATGTTTGATAACAGTAAATTTTAGAATGGGAAACGAAGTGCTACTTTAGAAGACGTATGCGGTAAGTTTTCCACATTTTGTTTAATATAAAATTAAGGTACTCAATTAATAAATGCATTGCTTGTTCTCCCGGGCGACCGTCCTCCGTGCAGCTCATCTGAAATGAGTACTTGAGAGGGAAGTATGAGTATTTAATATACTCAGTGAGTTTAAAGCTAAGACTATGATCGCTAACACACATATGGTGACACACAGTTTTAAGTATTTACTTACTAAATTGACAAATACTTTTAATTATTTAAATGCACTTTTAGTTATTTACATGCAACCGTGACACACTTTTCGGCACACGCCTGTTGGTCAAAGGGAACTCGCTTTGAAGACTTTTCAGGCACCCACACTTTGAAAGGGGGGGGGGGGTAATGGGCTTCCTGTATTACCTAAGAATTACACACATACTGGCACACTTTACTCAATACGATTAATTGTCAATATTATTTTCCAAATTATCGTTCACAGTGAACAATATTTCCTGAAATCACTTACAACTATTTAGGTTAATCTAGAGCTGCCTTCGACATTTACCGAAACTAGAATGCAGATAACATTCGGGCTCAGGTAGCAATTCCCTTGTTCACAATTTCCACCTTTCTCAAGTCCCACTCTATTTCATTATATTGTAATTTCAAAAGGTATTTCTAAGAAGGACTACATGCACATAAGGCATAGCAACTCTTATGAAAGTTTTTCCCAAAAGATTGAATTTTCTCACCTTACCTCTGAGATTCGTTTAACATTATCTCGTCTACTTTTCGGAAATGGTGCTATATGGTCTACGTCCTCGGTGAAAAATTATATTGGTTAATTTTCAGGTACATGGATTTCGTATCTCGTCTCCTAGTTTCCACGTTTATTGTATAGACTACATGTTTCATATGTGACTACATGTTTCATATTTGGAAACTAAAATGATTTGCGTAGAAAGCCTATGATTCGCGTTACTCCATTTTGCCATATCATCATGACTTAACTTAATAACGTGCTAACGAAGTCCTTGTAATACACCGAACTTATTGCTATTCTCCGTCTTTTTATGCAGTCGTTCTCCCATTAGTTTATAACTACCTTTGATACCATCCCTTTCTTTCGGATTTATTATCTCACCTTTCAAAATCTTTTTAATTTGTGCCAATCTTGCATCTTGAGTTTGAAATGTTGATAGATAATCCTCTTCTTTCATTCACCATATAAATTTTATCGGCAGTCGTTGCTGAATCTACTCCTTGAATTTGTAGACATCGACTTAAAGCATTTGCATGTGCGAGTTGTGATCCTAGACGGAAGATTAGATTAAAATCATACTCGGAAATTTAAAGCCACCATCTGGCAATGGGTGGAATAAGGTCTCTTTTCTTTCTTGTGTTATCTTCAATGAATTGCAATCTGTAACAATAGTAAAATGTTTCTACAGCAATTATTATGTAAAGCGCTCCAAGATTTCAACCATAGCTAACGCCTGAAAGTCATAGCTATGATAAAGGTAATAAAATGTAATATGATCATCACTGGCCACCACCGCACTGTGGAAAAGATTGGTACTGTATTACCTAGTGAACTCTGAAAAGTAATTGCTTAATGACGCAACCGATGACTGTGTGTCATTTTACTTAGCACTCCTTCAATAAGAAAAGATTGCAATACAAGCATTTAAGCAATGTTATTCTTGTTTAAACAAAGGAAATGTGTATGCACTTATAGCTATATTATTTTGCTGGATATTCAGTATGGGTGAGGTAAGCAGTTTTTGTAAGGTATTGATACGAGTGTAGCTTTAGTTCTTTATTTAAAACAATCACTAAAGTTGTTTTTTTTATTTAACTTCACTGCTTACTTTTATAGCATTTACAAACAATTATCAAATCGAATCTTTATAGCTATCGCTCGTTCCGTACTTCTAATTATCACAATTCAAATAGTTTGCTTTGTTCACTTCATTGTCTGATATGAGACTCGATTTCTGGATGTGCAAAGCCTATACTTATACTCTACAAATTATACTAGAACCTTCGTGAATATTCCGTTCTCCGAACCCAAAGTTTACTGAGATGTCACTAACCTACAGTTGTTTCCATTTTCAACAGATGTCGCTTCTATGACTTTGTTGCGCGTAACACAGCCGCCATCCAAAATTGTTCATCCCGAACAAAAGGTGGTCCACGGTTTTTATGCTCGCAGTATTGACGCAAATGATGCAGGCGAACGATTTTCCGTTTGCCTCTTGCACCACGCTGAATCCTGTATACCATGTTATTATTTCTTGTTTCAAATACATACGGTCCCTCCCAGTTTTGTGGTAATTTTGGGGAAAGTCTCGTTGCCACGTGCATATCAGCTAATCGTTGTCTGAGCTCCGTTACATAGTTTTCTGGTAGGTTTTGAGATCGCTAGGTAAGAGCATCTCCTTTCCGAATATGACCTTTGCTTGGGTTTGTCCGGTCGAATTGTATACAGATGATATATAAACCATTAGAAATATAGGAATATGTCGATCCGAATCGCGCTGATTATAGTTGACCACCTTCCTTAGATCTTTGATTAATGTTCTGTTGAAGCACTTTTCCAGGCTTTTATTTTCCCTTCGTGCTCAATTTTCTTGCCCTTTTTATCGTCGCTGTCATCCTGGTCATTGCTAACTTTGCGCTTCTTATCATCACCTTTACCTTTTCCGATCTTCATTATACCCATACCATCGTGATTATCAGCGTCCTTAGACCATTTACTTATACTCGTTTTCTTTGTTCATTATCCTCGTCTTTGTATTTCTTTCGTTTCTCATTTTTACTTTTATCATCGTAGTATCACCGACTTCATTCCTTTCTTCTTTCGACTTTCGTCATCGTGATCATCGTCATCTTTATCTTCCATCCATCCGCAATGTTTCTATTCAGGATTGCATGAACGTTGTGAAAAGGCTTCTGCAGTACCTTTGTTGTGTAGGATATCAAACATGAGGTTGCAGTCTAGTCTCTCCACGAATAGTTCACTACCTAGCTTGCCGTCTTCTCCCTTCTTCTTCTGTTGATTGCATTCGTCCGCGTTCCCTGCAGTCATTTTGAAGGTGTCCCAGTCTACTACATTTCCAGCATCGAAGGAGACTACGCGAAGGAGTAATCCCTGATGACGGCATTTTGCTGCGAGTCTGGTACCCAGCTCGAAATATTTGTCCTTCTTCTTGCGCTTCTATTCGTCGGCGTTTTCTGCAGTCACTTTGTAAGTGTCCCGATCTATTACAATTCCAGCATCGAAGAATCGTGCGTGAAGGAGTTCTTTGTGATGACTGCATTTGTTGTAAGTATATTCATACAGCGAAATTTCTCTCACCCGTACTGCACTCCGAGCAGCTTGTCTGGTACATTCATACGGTAATGTATAGGCTACCGCTTCTGCTGTTGACTTAATTCTTACTAGAATTAGCGTCTGTGTAAATTTTGATCGGCGATAGCGTTCACAAGTGCCTCTGTTGCCACTTCATTAAAGAAATCCGCATTTACGTTAGAGAATGAAAGATAAGCCAATCTTTCTATATCAGCCTGCAGTTGTTGTACTGATTCGCCATGCTTTTGAATCCTGTTGCGTAACTGCAGGCGATATACTTGATGCATGTGT